>QEPC01009250.1:8963624-8976667 GCA_003113815.1 Sphenodon punctatus
TAGGGTGATCCCTGGGGTGGGGTGTGTGTTAAACCACCCCCACCGCAGGGATCAGCCTAGTACCTACTGGTGCGGGCTCCGGGTTGCCGGCGGCGACCTGGAGCCTGCACTTGTAGGGACTTAGGGTTAAAACGTTTTTTTAAAAAATCCAGGGTGGGTGGGTAGTGCACCCCTTCCACCCACACAGTCTGGGAGGGGGAGGGGGGAGGTTTTTTGTTTTTTCCCCATTGATTTCAATGGGGACAGTTCCCCACTGAAATCAATGGAACAAATCAGGTACCGGTAAACCGGTACAAATCTGGCAATCCGTTTTTTAAAAATCCGGTAACCGGTAAATCCAGTAGCCGGTAATTGCCCTGATGTCCCACCTCTAATATATACACACAGGGATTGGGGGGACGGGGGAAGAGACATCTCACAAGAAACAACACAGGGAGGGGTACAAAACAAAAATTAAACCTAAATCAATCTAATCCTACTCTAAATAAATCCAAAAACAGGGGAAAGGAATCAAAGATCGAATATATACAGGGAGGAGGGGAGGATTCAATGGAGGGTAGGGAGAAAGAACACAGGGAGGGTTAAAAAATAAAAATAACACCTAAATCTGTCTAATCTAATCTAAATAAATGAAACTAGGGAGGTAAATGTGTGGGATGGGTGAAATAGAAGGAGGATGGCAATGGATTAGGAATAGGAAGGAACACAAATGGCCGGGAGAGGGAGACTTCTGAAAATGCCTGCTGTCAGGATCAGTGGCTAGCTCAGAAGATGTTGGAAGGGGGGAGGGCAATGAGTAAATTATTACTTGCTGCGCTCGCCTTACCACAAGCCCAGTTGGCTCTGTGCAGCCTAGCCCCATGTTCCCCATGTCCAATCGCAGACTGCGAAGCCAGTGGTCTGAGGAAAAAAGTGATGGTGATTGGGCAGGCTGCTACTCCAAGGCTCTCCACCCCTGGTGCCAGGAAGTCTGCTCCTCAGCCACACACACACCCCGGGCCTTCCAGTCACATTTTTCCCTCCCAAACTCATCCGAACTCACCCGAACGATACAAAACTGTTAGGTCGTTTCCGAGTTCGGATTGAGTTCAGTTCGGTCGGTTTCAGTTTGGTTGTTCAGTTCGGTCACCCGAATGGACCGAGTTCAGTCCGAACTCTGAACATCTGAACTGCGTTCACACATCCCTAGCGAAGGGAGCCTTTCGCCAGTTACATCTTGTTTGGAGGCTCCGACCATATGTTTCAGATTCCAACCTGGCCACCCTCTTCCATTTGTTCATCACCTCAAAGCTGGATTACTGCAATATGCTCTACATGGGGCTGCCTCTGGTAACGGTTTGGAAGCTGAAACTGGTGCAGAATGTGGCGGCCCATCTTTTGACAGGTATAGGCTGTAGGGAGCACATAACACCAGTGCTCCAAGCTCTGCACTCGTTGCCTATAGTGTTCTGAGCCCGATTCAAGGTGCTGGTTTTAGCCTTTAAAGTCCTACACGGCTTGGGCCCCTCCTATCTGAGAGACCGCCTCACTCCTTGGATCCTGGGGCGATCCTTGCGGTTCACTGGGGGCTCCTTCTTGGAGGTCCCCCGGGTTAGCTGGGGGGGCCACAATGGAGAGGGCATTCTCAGTGGCTTCATCACATCTGTGGAACTCCCTCCTGGAGGACACTCAACTGCCCCCGGGTCTGCTGGCCTTCCGCCAGGCCTGTAAGACCTGGCTGTTCATCCAGGCCTTTTGGAAGGGAGTGGGTAGGGTGGGGGAGGAGGAGGGGGTTGTTTTTCATTGTTATTAGCTTATTTAACTGATTTTAGTTTTCCTATTTGTCTATGTATTTTACTGTATTTATTGTTTAAAATGTGCAATTTGTGAGCCTTCCCAAGCCGTCTGTTGACTGGAGGGGGCGGGTTATACATTTTAATATAAATAAATAAATAAATAAATAAGTGCAGGGCCTCAAAATAAACACAATAGTACATAAGAACATATGTGCCATAGTGGAATGGACCAGCAGTCCATCTAGACGAGCATCCTGTCTCCAACAGTGACCTGCTCCAGTAGCTCAAGAGAAGTCCATGTAGAGGTCATGGAGGTGTGACCTATCTCCTGCTGACCACTCCCAATTCCTGGTAACCAGGATTTTTTAAAAGCCCCATCTATTAGCTGTTTATGGTGCTATTCTCTAAGACTGTATCTAATTTCCATTTGAAGTTCATGATATAGCTGGCTTATTCCAGGTAAGGCCTCAAAAAGTGCTGAGTACAGGTTTTATGTCTTGGAAATGATGTACTGTTAATTAGGGATGTGCGAACACGATTCGGACGTTACTAGTTCGGCCTGAACTCAGCCGGTTCAGACACATGAACTGTATGCCTGAACCGAACGTGAAAACTCCCGAACAGTTCTGGCATCTTTGGGCGCATTCGGGTGGGAAAACCTGGCTGGCAGGCCCAACGAGGGGGGACAGCTGAGGAGCAGACTTCCTGACTGCAGGGGTGGAGAGAGGCTTGGACTAGCAGCCAACCTCCCCAATCACCATCCCCCTTTTCCTCAGATCCACTGGCTTGGCAGTCTGCTATTGGTCATGGGCTAGGCTGCACAGAGCCAATGGGGTTTGTGGTAAGGCGGGCACAGCAAGTATCAAAAGTAATTGCCCCCCCCTTCCAATTCATTCTGAACTAGTCACTGATCCTGTCAGCAGGCATTTCCAGAACTCTCCCTCTCCCAGCAGTTTGTGTTTCTCCCAATCCATTGCCATCCTCCTATTTCGCCCATTTCCACACATTGGCTCTGTTCTTGGCCCTCTCCTCTTCTCGATCTATACCTCATCCTTAGGCAAACTCATTGCCTCCCATGGCTTCCAATACCACCTCTATGCTGATGACACTCAACTCTATCTCTCTACTCCCTCTCTCTCTCCCTCTGTTCAAGCTCGTCTCATCAACTGTCTCTCTGACATCTCTACCTGGATGTCTCAACGTCAACTCAAACTCAACATGGCTAAAACTGAACTCCTTATCTTCCCCCCTCATCCTTCCTCTCCTTCCTCACTGTCAATAACTATTGATGGAGTCACCATCCTGCCTGTCCCCCAAGCCCGTAGCCTAGGCTTCATCTTTGACTCAGCCCTTTCTTTTAAACCCTACATTGACTCTGTTGCTAAATCCTGTCGCTTCTCCCTCCATAACATTGCTAAGATTCGCCCTTTTCTCTCTGTCTCGTCTGCCAAAACTCTTGTTCATGCTCTGGTCATCTCTCGCCTCGATTACTGTAACCTCCTTCTCACTGGCCTTCCCCGGTCTCACCTTTCTCCCCTCATCTCTGTCCAAAACTCTGCTGCCAGGGTCATCTACCTCGCCAGTCGCTTCGACCATGTGCAGCCCCTCCTCTCTTCGCTTCACTGGCTTCCCCTTCCTGAACGAATCCTGCACAAGCTCCTAGTCTTCACCTATAAAGCTCTTCACAACCTTGCTCCCCCCTACCTCTCTGCACTTATCGCCCTCCATACTCCAGCCCGTGCACTTCGCTCCTCCTCTGTCCCTTCTCTCACCCTTCCACGCCTTCCCTGCTCCCCTAAGCGCCTTCGTCCCTTCTCACTTGCTGCCCCCCATGCCTGGAACTCCCTCCCTGTCCACATCCGCCTTGCCCCCTCCCTTCATACCTTCAAATCTCTCCTTAAAACTCACCTCTTTCGCTCTGCTCTGTCTGACTCTTTATCCTGCTGAGCCACTATTCCTATACCTACGATCGGTTTACCCTTATCCTTGCAACATGGACCTGCCTGCTGTCATTCTCATCGTAACCAAGCCAAGTACGTGCACTTGAGACCTCGCATCTTCATGAATGTTAGACCCCTTGTCTCTCCCTCTGTTCCCCTTCCTAAGTCTCTCCCCCAGCTCCTGTCTCTCAGATTGTAAGCCCTAGGGGCAGGGACCATGTCTGTTTTATTACTTTGTAAAGTGCCAGGTACACTGCTGGCGCTATATAAATGTTTGTTAATAATAATAATAATAATAATAATTTACCTCATAGGTTCATTTATTTAGATTAGATTAGATAGATTTAGGTGTCATACCCTACCTCAGCCTGCCTTCTGCTCATGCCAAAGTGCCTGTCTGCCCGACCTGTGGGCAAAGATCAAACCATGCCTCAGTCTACCTTCCCTACTGCCTCTCATGCCATGATGCCTGTCTGCCTGCCCTGGTTGCCAAGCTTGAACCCTTCTGATGCTCATGCCAAAGTGCTTGTCTGCCCACCCTGTAGGAAAAGCTCGACCCTGCCACAGCGTGCCTTCCTAGCCTGCGGGTCACTAGGGGTGTGGTTCGGTGTCACCTCCTGTCAGCGTCCTCCACTGCCATGCAGGGCACTGGAAGGCCTGAAGTCCAGGAGACTCTGGCTGTCTGTGCTGTGACTGCAGAAGCAGGTGCAGATGCTTCAGGGTCAGATGTTCATCATGGGCCACCAATGTCCCCCATTATTCATGTGATTCCCCAGCAGATCAGGGCTGGTGGATCACACCCTGGCTGCTAGAGACAGGGTCTAATCCCCAGGCAATGGCAGCAGTGAGAGGAGCAGCAGTAGCAGCAGCAATAGCAACAGAAGCAGCAACAGCCAGTTGAGGCCCAGAAGCATCAGTTCACCATGGAGGAGCTGGGGTGGGGGTCCTTGCCACGTTCATTGGCAGCTGCAGGACGGGGAGGGCAGTGTGGCTTTCAACTGAAAGTCACGCGCATATTGGGGGAAATGATTGCGCTAGATGGAAAGCCCATTTCGGTGATTGGGGACATGGGGTTTAGGCACCTGATTGGCTTTCTGGCCCCCCAGTTTAAGCTGCCCTCATGCACCACCCTGAGTCAGGCTGCCACCAATGCCTGGCAGCCTGCAACACCCGGCCAAGTAGGGGTGCTAGCCACCAAGCCCTAGCCGGGTCTCTGCCACTGCTCCACCGATGCCTGACAGCCAGCAACACCTGGCCAAGTAAGGGTGCCAGCCACCAAACCATGAACGGGTCTCTGCTGCTGCTCCACTGATGCATGGCAGCCTGCAACACCCGACCAAGTAGGGGTGCCAGTCACCAAGTCCTGGCTGGGCCTCTGCCACTGCTCCACTGATGCCTGCCAGCCTGCAATGCCCAGCCAAGTATGGGTGTCAGCCACCAAGCCTCTGCCGCAGCACCACAAATTGCTGGCAGCCTGCAATGCCCAGCCAAGGATGGGTGCCAGTCGCAGTTTCTGTGCACTGGAAATCCAATTTCCGCTGCTGCTGCCGCTGCTGTACCATGGCTACTGTGTCCTGGCAATCTAATTTCTGCTGCTGCTGAGGCTGCCACTCTGTGCCATGGGTACTGTGCCCTGGCAATCAAATGTCTGCTGCTCCTGCCTCTGCTGATGCCACCTCTGCTGTGTCACAGGCTCTGTGCCCTGGCAATCCAATGTCTACTGTTGCTGCTGGTACTGCATGTCAGCCATTTGTTCCTCTGTCTTGTAGATGGGTATAGCTCGGATGAGTGCACCAGCAGGTGAGGGCTGGGTGTCCACAAGAGTCACCACCGGGCAAGGCTTGCCCAGTTTTCAGCAGAGCTTCTTGAAATTGGTCAAGTATGATGTCAGTCTGCAATGTCCAGCCAAGTAGGGGTGCCATACTGGCCATACCGCATACCACATCAGTGGCAGGTGCCATAGCACAGAGCACCCACTCATGGCCATGCACAGAGTGCGTGAAGAAAATCCAGGCAGTCTGCAATGTCCAGCCAAGTGGGCAACCTGCAATGCCCGGCCAAGTAGGGATGCCAGCCACCAAGCCCTGGCCGGGCCTTTTCCGCTGCTCTGCCGATGCCTGGCAGCCTGCAATGCCCAGCCAAGTAGGGGTGCCAGGCAAGCCACCAAGCCCCAAGCCTTCCCGGCCTCTGCTACTGCTTGCCACTGAGTCTCAGATGGCCAGCCATGCCCCCACAGGCACCCCCAGGGGCCAAACGCTGAGCCTGCCTGCCTGGGCAATATAGGCTGCCATGCCTGAAGACTTTCTGTTCTCTTCTGCTGCTGCTGTTGCTGCTGCTGTGACTCCAATGGCCTGCAATGCCCCCAGGGGCACCCCCGGAAAGCCTCAAGCCTCCAGGCGGCTGAATATTCTGAACGCTCAGTGGGGTTGGAACTCCATGGGACCGAACCCACAAACCCGAACTAACTTTCAAATGGCCGAATATCCAAACCCCGTTCTGTTCGCACATCCCTAATGTTAATGCAGCCAAACATGGCAATTTCCCCCCAAACAGCATTGCATTGTTGACTCATGTGCAGTTTATGATCCACCATAATTCTGAAATACTTTTCTGCAATGCTGCTTTTTAGCAAGCCCCATCCCCCCACCCTTTTATTTTTGTGCTTCTGGTTTTTCTACTCTATGCTTATTACTTTGTATTCACCTTCATTAAATCTCATGTTGTTTCTTCCGGCCCAGCTCTCTAACATATCTAGATTTTTTTTCAAATTCCAGTCCTGTCCTCCAAATGGTTTGCTACCCCTCCCAGTTTTGTGTCATCTGCAAATGTGATGACTATCTTCCAAACTCCCTGTTCTAAATTATTAATGAAAATGTTGAAGAGGACTGGACCCAGGACATACCCCCTGCAGGAAGCCACTTGATTCCTCTTCCCAGATTTATTCCTCTACTTTGGAGGAATTAGATTATTCCAGACTTCTTAGATCATGGATTCAATCCCTGTGGAAAGCTTGGTCATTTATTAAACATCTTATCTTAGAAATGAATCCATTATGTGTTAAAAAGAGAATAAAAGCTCTCAACTAAGAAGGCAAGGCTACATTTGTGTGTGATTTTAAAATTTTCTAATTTTATAGACTCATTTTAAAATGTTCCTCTTCTTCTTTTTTTATCCTGTTCAAGTCAGGGTTTTATGCATTTTTATATGCTCAATTATATTTCCACAGTACCCTTTATAGTGCTTTTCATAAACACTGGAATTTGCATTGAAAATGCTGACATTGCAGTTTCCCCCCCTTTCTTTCTTCTTCTCCCTCTCCTCCTCTGTCCCATTATCTGCTGCTAGGGCAATTGTAAAAGGGTTATTTGAGGACAAGCCTCTTTAAAATGACTGAGACAAAGCAGTTTGAAAAACAGACTGTACACAGAGCTGAAACAAAGGTGTCTTTAGACATAACAAAGATCAAGTGTCAAAACCCCTAAGCATGTGTTTGGCCACTGTGTGTAAGCACCATAATAATCTCCACACCAATTTGGCCACAAGTTGAACATGCGATGTGAACACCTGGTAATTTTAGACATGATGGGTCTGGAGGCCCATCAGGCTCAATCACGGACCAGGATCCCGGTCAGAAATCAGTCCGGTCATCCATCAGATGTGCTGGCCTGATTCCTACTGGGGATCGGGGAGGGGGCAGGGCTGCACGGTGTGACGTGCAGTCGCACAGCCCGACACCTCCCTCCAGGAGATGGGCGGGCGCAGTGGCCAATGCGGTTGCTGTGCCTGATCCCATCCCATGGTCAGGACCAAGATCCAGCAAGGCTGAATGTAACCGACATTACCTTTGGCCCTTTCTGGATCATGGCCAATCCAACCAAGGTTGGGGCCCAATCCCACCACAATTCTGGACCTCTGGGCAGCCGGAGGTCCAGAATCATGGTCATTGTGATTCCCGCCGGAGGTTCACTAGGATGAACCTCTGGCAGAACTCACAATAGACATTACGGGAATCACGGCCACCACAGGGGATTCACTGTGGTTGATCGTGATCTCATAACATCTAAAATTACCCACCATTGCATCACAGGGACAATTTGTATGTTTTGACTTAACACGTGGCCAACATTGTTTGTACTGATATTGCGTGGCATTTTAGCAAGTACAACATGGAGAATGAGGCGGCAGCGCTTGCTTGCTGAGCTCAGGTGGCGAGCAAAACACCCATTTACCCCAAGGTGGGCTGTGTGTCTAAGCAGAGCCACATGGTGAACACAGGGCCAAATCAGTGTTCATATCACGGTAGGGATGGGCGAACAGGACTGAGTTTGGAAATTCGGTTTGGTTCAGTTCAGTTTGGAAATTCAGTTCGGTTTGGAAGTTCAGTTCTGTCGGCCGAACTATTTGAGTCCGGTCCGAACTTCGAACTTCTGAACAAAGTTCAGAAATTCAAACCTCATTGAACTAAATGAAATATTATCTTTTAGGGAAGGGCGAACAAAGCCAAGTTCAGAAATTCGGTTCGGTTCAAAAATTGAGGGGTGGGGAAAACGTGACTTCAGGTGGAAAAAAATTACTGGAAGGGGCAGGCAGATGAGGACCAGACTTCCTGACACCAGGGGTGGAGACCAAGGGTTGTTTCAGGGTCAAATGATACCGATAACAAACAAAAAATCTTCAAATTCGGTATCAGTATCGGTATTGATAGCGCAATTTTTGAATGTTCGGCCAAGTTCGGCCGAACTGAACTCCACCGCACCGAACAACTGAACCCGAACTTGGGTTTCGAACTGTACGACCGAATGTCCAAACATCCGAACCACATTCTGTTCGCACATCCCTATATTTAACCTCTCAAATAGTGCTAGAACTAGGGGACACTCCATCAAACTAAGTGGCAGCAGATTTAAAACAAATAAAAGGAAGTATTTTGATTTACTAAACACACAATTAACTTGTTGAATTTGCTGCCAGAGGATGTGGCCAAGGCTGGTAGTATAACTAGGTTTAAAAAGGATTGTACAAGTTCTTGAAGGATAGGTTCTTTAATTACTGTCACGGGTTGCGGTTACCTGGGATAACTCCTGTCAGGATCAGACTCTGCCAAGTCACTGTCACTGGACAATCAGCTCAACAGTCACTTGCTTCTTGAGAATTGATTTATTAACTATTATTATTATTATTATTATTTTTATTATTAGCTTTTCTATAGTGCCAGCGATGTACCTGGTGCTTTACAGAGAATAAGATAGACACGGTCCATGCTCGAGGACTTAGCTTGTTTGTTTGGTTTTTTAAAACTTATGAGCCCGGGAAGAGGCCACGCTCTACAGGACCCCCACTGCAAAGGTAAGTACCACCCTGGTCCCCTCACTCGGCCACCTGTTATGCACCCACCCCCCTTAAGTACCCTGCCTCGTAGCCCCTTGCATCTCACCCCTCCAAATTTCAAGTATTCTCCGAGGGTCCCAAGAGTGGTCTGAACAAGTGGTCTGAGGACCCTTGGAAATACACGTGGAACAGTCCTAGTCTCCACCAATACATAGTCTTTAACACGATTACAGTCTCCACACTCTCTAGTCAGGCATCAGTCCTCTGGCTTTTACTTAAGGTACAGTTCCTGTTTACTCCCAGTTCAGTCCCTCAGGGTCAGGAGTCTCCTATCTTTGCTGCCAGCTCATCCGCCTTCACCCTGCAGCTCCAGCAGTCTCCTGTGACTTGGGCAACAACCTCTGAGCCTCTGCAAGTCTTTCTATCCCAGGCTCAGACAAAGTTCCCATAAGATGTCCTTCTCCTCTCCAGGCTTCATAGGGCCTAGGGCATGCTCAGACAGGGCCTTTCAAATTAAGACTGGCCATGGACTTTGTTCCTGAGGCTGCCCAGTGCCCATGTTTCCTTTGAGCATGCTCAGGGACTTAGCATCTCACACAGCATTCCCCATCCACAGGGGACCATGCCCAGGGACTTTGGCTGCTTTCAGACCCCCCGCCCCCGCCATATTCTGGCTGGGGGGTGGGATGCGTAGCCAGGCGATATCGCAGTTTTAAACCTGCCCTTCGAAGCCTGTTTTTTCAAAAGTCAGGCCATCTTGATCTTGGGGTTTTGTGTTGGTTGGGAGGAGGTGTAAGCCTTTTAGAAAATTCCATAATAAAAAAAACCCTCCAGTTTACAAAAAGAGTTAAGGCTCTTGCTAATTCAATCATGCACTAAAAAGCATGGAAATTGCAAGCTAAGGCTCCTACCTTAATGTGTAATGACAAAACAGGAGAGGAAATGGAATAACAGGGAGGGGGGCTATTGGGAATCAAAGGACAGGGAGTTAGCTATGTTAAGTGGGTAAAACAACAGAACTGCTTCCTCAGATATCCAATCAGTCTTCTGAATCAGTTATTTCACTCAGAACCTTATTACTGTAACTATTTCTAATTCCTCCTGTCATTCCACCCACTTACTTAATCCTGCACACTCTTTGTATTTTCCCCTGTCATTCCAATCATTCCTTTAACTGTATCTGGTGCCTTCCTCATCATTTCACACCCATTTGCCTTCCCCCATGTACTCCCAAAGATGCAGCTGTGTTGTATAATTTCACAATCACTTAATTGGATGTTAGAATGACAATTGTATATATTTAGAAATTGGCACTGCTGTTGCCTCCATTCCTTCCAATGGCCGTTCCATTTTATTAATATCAATACATACCCAACTTTGTTTAAATTAAACGTTTGTATACGACTGTATCCAGTTTCACTGTGTTCTGGGAGGGCAGTGGTGACTAGTGGGTAAGAGGGAAGGTTGTGAGCTATTAATCATCTGTCCCATTCTCCCCAACTGAAATGAAAAGACAGAGGGAAAGGAGGGGATGAGGGGCCTGCTCACGCCCTCCTGTCTCCAGTTTCAGTGTTGCTTCCAACCTGCAAAGAGGAAGAGGATTGGGGCTGAAAGACAAAGGCAAAGTGTGGGAGCATGGAGCCTAAGTTGTAAGTGAGCACAATGGGTGGTTTTCCAAACACATTTCTCCTGCATGTTTGCTGTTACATCTTGAACTTTCTGTGTCTCTAAATCATTCACCCAGATCTTAAACATCTGACTCTTTGAACTTCTGCATAGAATTCCTCCCAGAACCTTTGTGTGTAAAAAGTTCTCCTGGTAGACTGCTTTGCTCCAGGCAGCTGTGGTCACTTTGTTTCCATGGCAGCCCCTCATGTCTACAGCTGTGGTTACTTTAGGCTGCCTCAGGGCAGTGTTTGTGTCAAGAATGTATCCAAGAACTGCCTCAGGGCAATGCGTGTGTGAAGAATGCATCTGGATCTTACTTGTGGACTTGTAAACCCAGAAGATTGAAAGACCAGCACTTTAAGGTATGTGTAAAATGCCTACTATGTGAGACTGTACAATGTCTTTACTGTTAAATGCAATGCAACGGAGAAAATTTGTCCTGCTGATGCAGTAGAATGCTGAGCAGCATAACCACTATGGGAGCAGGACTTAGGAGAGGCTAAGGTGGAAGAGCTGCTCCCTTCAACTGAGAAGGTTGTTACTTCCTTCAGATAGCAAGCAAGGCAAAGCTGGGTTTTTACTGGTAGGTTCCTGCTTTACTAAGAATACAACAATTTTGGTTCGGTTTAAGCACTGCAAACTTCAAAAGCTGCTCTCTATGATCTCTCTAGCTTATGGCTTGTACAGGATTCTTCCACTTTACTCCCCACTGTCAGAGCTCTTTTCCTTTTGCAACACTGGCCATTCTGCTTTTTATAAGGACCTCCCCTGGGGCCCCTGTACAGGACCCCCTGACTAATTCACTCCTTGTACAGGGCTCCCTGACTCTGCTGTGCCCATGTACAGGACTCTCCACCTGACATAATGCTGCCCATTCTGGAGATCTCCCCCCTGTACACAGCTCCTACTCTCAGTTCTGTGTCCAGAACTATCCCCTGGCACAATTATGGCCATTATTATGCAGTTCTCTATTTCTACAGAGCTATTTACAGAGACTCTGGCCCTAGTCTCTTCCCTTATAGGTTCCCCCCTTCCCCCCATTTGTGTATGCAACCTCCCTCCCTACTCACAGATTAGATTTTCCTCTCTGGGCTTGCTCTTAGAGTCCTCCCAAGAGGACTACACTTGCCTCTCTGCCCCACAGGGCTTTTCTGCACAGGACCCCACAATCTCCCTGCCCCCCTCCTGCAGGACTCCCACTGTATCAGCCCCATCCTTGGGAAAGTCGAAAGGAGAAGCACTGAAAGAAGATTGATTCCATCCTGCCTATAGCCTCCTGTCCCTATCTCTGGGATAAACCTCTGCCCTCTTCCTGAACCTGGGACCATCCGACGGAAATTCCAATGCTCTGGCCCAGACATGCACCTCCAGTTGGGTGCCCCATCTGAGGCACAGCCCAGGTACCCCATGTTTTTGGAGGGGGGGAGGCTGTCACTGAAATCCATTCCATGCCCTCTGTGGTTCTGCGCAGGTTTAGAGGGCAAGATCAAGCACCCCAAATGTTACTGCGGGATTTGCTAACTGTTGTTTAGCCATCTCGGCAGCCCTGACCCTGAAGCCGATGCACCTGCTGTGCGGGATCAGATCAGCATGAACTTCAGCTCTCTCTCGTCCACAGGCCTTTTTCTCCTCCTATCTCCACCAGATAAGCTCTAAACATGGCCGACCAGTCACTCACACTGCCCCCTGGGAGGGGTAGTGACCTCTCTTTCCCCAGCACTGATAAGCTCTAGCAAGCAGTGTCTGCTGTGAATTGTAGTCCCCAGTATTCAGGACTGTTTACTTTAAACAGTCCCTGCATTACACACAGAATGTTCGCAAGCACTCCACACTCAGGATGGTCTCCATAGGCTAATATTGAATGTTCAAGATATCATAAATTAAAAACTACTAACTGGGTTTACAAAAAGTAAATCAAAAGTCACCCCCTGGCAGCTTCCTTGAATTTTCTAAAAGGCTTACACCTCCTTCCAACCAACACAAACCCCCTTTACCGAGATGGAGACGGTCTCGGGAGCCCATCTCGGGAGCAGGTATCCTGCAGGGAGCCCATCTCCATCTGACTTACCTGCTCGCCGCCGGTGCGGAGGAGGGGCTTGCCACCATGCCGCCGCCGCCGCTCCCATCACCTTCTGCCTTGTTGCTCGCCGCTGGGGCCGCCGCCGCCGCTGCTTCGTCCCCGCAGGATACCTGCGGGGACAAGAAGAAAAACTGTGAGTTGGGGGCAGGGGGGGGAACGCAGAGGGCAGCCACGTGGGCTGTCCTGTCCCCTCCCCCCCCACCTGGAAGTAGCGGGGGCTACAAAGCCCACAGACTGCGGCTGGAGCCGCAG
>QEPC01009250.1:8980448-8993754 GCA_003113815.1 Sphenodon punctatus
GAGGGGGGGGTGATTTTTAATCCCCCACCTATATATTTATTTATGACCGGACATTGCCCTGTTTTATTGATATATTTTATATTTGTATTTTAAATGTTTTGAAATTGTTTTATTGTTGTTAACCGCCCCGAGCTGCATGGCAGGATGGGGCGGTATAGAAATCTAGAAAATAAATAAATAAATAAAATAAACTTTTGAAATAAACATATTTCAAATTGCAGTTCTCAAACTGTGATATCTCAGCTGTTATCAAGCTGATTTGACTGACATTTTGACAGAATGATTCGCTTACTCCAGTGCTCCTTCACCACAAATTTTATGATCCTAACTTTAATTGTGTCAATTTTATAATGAATAGAATGTTCGTGCTTTATAATGGAGTGTGCAACATGCCTTAACTATATAATGACTCCTGCCACTCTATAATTATTGGAATGACATAGCCTCAAAATAACCAAACCTGGAAATACTAAAATACCCACCCACTGTACATGTGTTTTGGTTATTTTCTTTCTTTTTCTTTTTTCTTTTCCTTTTTTCCCCGCTGTTTGCTTGTTTGTTTGTTTTTCTATTTCAGTCATTTTGGTTGCTCAGTTACATAATTTTCAGCAATTGTGCTTGTGTGATAGCACTAATAGTGATGAAAAACCAAAATGCCCATGTGGCCAAAATACCAGGAAAAAAACAACCTTAAACAACTGAAATGGATACCCTAAGAAGATATTGCTCATTATTTGAATTAGAAAGTGTGTACCCCATCATCTATTAATTGGTTTTCCAGCAACTTCAATTTTTCATCAACTTCCGGTCCTGAAAAACTAATTATGTTCCCATTATTTTTACTTCTTCCCCGCCCCCCCATTATTAACTTAAGACACTCATTTATTGGTTTTCTATCCCAGAAAATCCCTAGGGGCAGGGACTGTGTCTATTGTATTACTTTGTAAAGTGCCAGGTACACTGCTGGCGCTATATAAATGTTTGTTAATAATAATAATAATAACTTTCTAGTACCAGAAAACTGCTTCAAGTCACCCTTTTTTTAAAAAAAAAAATTCCTTGCCATAAATTAAAAAATTGGTACCAGGAGTTACAGATTTTTCAAATATCTGTGTAACTGTTTAGTACCCAGGCAATCCACTGAGTACCTGATCCATACCCTCAAAAAGCATGTATTACCCATGCGTACTAAATGAAGTACTCATTTCAGCTCTAGGTAGGGTATATGTCATGGGTTTGACTATTTGTGCCCACACTACCCATAAGAACAGACAGAGATATGCTTTTGGGATAAAAGAGGCAACTTTATTACATGATATATACATACTCAACAACAGCAAATAAGGAACCTGTGTGAATGTAGAGGAGAGGAACCATGCTATAAAAAGCAGGCCAGGGGACTGAGCTCATTCTTGCCTGCCTAACCCGGGTGTATTGACCCTTTGAATTCACCCTCCCCTTGGGTCAGGGTGGGTTGAAGCCCCCTATCACCCATTCTGAGCCTGGGCTGGGGCCCCTGCCCTTAAGACCTACCCGTTCCCTGAGCTGCAAGCATGCCCCCTTAACTTGCCTTACCACAGCATGGTTCCTACCCCACTACCCACCACAAAAAAGGGGAGGAAAAACCTTCACTCAACCCTTCCCCGCCCCCCCCAGGTATCTCGAAATGATCATGCAAAACCGTCCTCAGATCCTACAGCCAGCCAGCGTTCCCGTGCATGGACAAATGCATGTCGTCATTTCAAAAAAGGCCTGAATCCTGGCACAGAATACACTCATGGTGCACCAGACTGCCACCAAAGCGTGCTATGAACGCCCACATAGCCTACTGATTTTTTGATTGGCGCGCTTGATTTTGCCTGGTGAAGTGGCATACCGCCAAAGCTGTCACTCCAGTAAATCCGACCACCATATGGAGGTGGTCGGATTACTTAAAAATGCCCTGACCAGGGATCTGTGCAGTGTTACTACCTGACCCCATCCCTCCTGATCAGTTTTGGATCACCGAATCATGATGGCAACAGAGTCGGGACTCAGGGCTGTGTCCCATAACTGCAGGGCAGTGCCTGACCAATCACCCTTCAAAGAAGGCACCAACTCACCGATTTGTAATGCAGCAAAAAATGTTGTGGAGATAACCACCCAGAAAAGCAACACCTTGTAAGGAGAGGAACAGATCTACGGCAGCGTGGCTATCAAGCAGGCCAATGCATCAACAGATATTGGCTTCTGGGCCACACTCTTTGGCCCACCCCTCAACAGCTCTGGCAGAGCCTGAATCCAGCACAGGGGTCAGCCACCCCTTGAGTCTTGCAGAAAAGGGTAAAAACTGCTAGGCGGCACTTTATGGTGCTTGGCGCCAATCCATGGCAACTCAAGTGGACCGTGAACCACTCCAAGTGACAGGGGGGTATGGGCCATTGCTCTTGCAAACCGTGGGAGGATAGAAAATTGTGAAAGTCCTGGAAAGTGGTGGTGTAGGAACGCCAGGTGGAGCACGACACTGCTGCTCTAATGCCCTTGTCTAGTCTTTGCTCCCAAGTTCCCACAAGGCCACTGGCATCACCTCCGGGTTGATGTTGGTGCCAGGCACCAGAGAATGGAACCGCTCCATCTGAAAACAAGAGAGGGAATCAGCAATATCATTGTGTACGCTGGGGACGTGTTTGGCAGAGAAATACATATTAAGGGAAAGGCACTTCAAGAAAAACCTACAAACTAAGGTCATGACTCTGTTGATTACTTGTACCACCGCCTGATTATTGGACCAAAAACATACGTGAGAGTCCCAGAAGTGCTACCCCCAAAGCTCCAAAGCCACCAGTAATGGGAAGAACTCCAGAAAGGTTATGTCTCTGATTAGAGCTGAGAATGCCCATTGGGGCAGCCACTGCTGGGTGCACCAACTGCCCTGAAAGAAAACCCCGAACCCTGTCCCTCCAGCAGTGTTGGATACCACCTGAAGGTCCACCTTGAGCAACCGTACTTCTATCCACAATAAAATCCCATTGTAGCTGTCGAGGAATGTTAGCCAGACCATAAGGTCCTCCCTAATGCCCTTGGATGTCTGTATACAGTGGTGGGGGGCCATGACACCTGCCATGGAGCATGCCAGCTGCACACAGAAAGCCTTACTAGGGGCCACCACTCTACAGGCAAAGTTCAAGTGGCATTACCCGTAATTTCACCTTCTTGGCCCGTACAGTGTCCCTAAGCAGCTGCTGCAGGGAGGACAGCTTGTCCAGGGGGAGACGCGAGGTGCAAGACACTGTGTCAATTGTTATGCTCAAAAAGAGTACCAGGTCACAGGACCCTCTGTCTTTTCCCCTGACAACGAGACACCCAGTTCATCTGCTACCATGGCAAATGTAGACATAAGCTGGGAACGCTCCTGTGACCCCCGTCTACCCCGAAAATAGGTAATCATCCAAATAATGCGATATGGAAGGTAAACCTGTCCTGTCCCTCATCGCCCATTCGAGCATGGTGCTGAAGCGTTCAAAGGCGGAGCATTAAATAGAACATCCCATGGGCATTGCCTTGTCATAGAAAAACTGGCCCCTAAAGGAAAAACCCAAGAGATCAAAATCTCTCGGGGAGACTGGCAGCAGGCAAAAATCTAATTTTATGTCGCACTTCCCCATGAGCGCCCCCCGTCCACATGCTTGCACGATGCAGACCGCAGTGTCAGAAGATGTTTACTGCTACGAGAAGAGTGCAGGGTCAATGCCATCATTGACAGAAATTCCTCTGGGGTAGGACAAGTGATGTATCAATCGGTAATCCCCCTTGGTCTTTTTCATCACTAACCCTAGTGGGGAACACCTCAGAGGAAAAAGTGGGGACCCGATACCCTCCCTGCCGCAATTTCATTACTTATCTTAGACCACACCACATCCTCCATTCCCCATACAGATTTCAGGTTGTTAGCAACCTGGCTGACCTGAGGACCCGTGTAAGGAATCCAAAAACCCTCTGAAAAACCCTGCCATAAATAATCAGTGTCAACCCTGTTAGGGTAATGCTGTAGAAGGGGACCTAGCACCTCAAGCCTGATTGGCATAGGGGCCAGATCCATGGCCCCGCTTGCCTGCTGTGCCCCTCCACCCCCCTGCCAGTCCTTTTTGGGCCTCCGTTGCCAACCACTGCTTCCTGGAATTGGGGAAACCCTTGAAGCATGAAGAGGCAGGGTGACCGCCTCTGTAGTTCGAACAGGTGTGGGCGTATTTACAATGGACATGAAAACACCCCTTCCCATTAAAAGCCCAAAAGATCAACTTCCCTGAAACTGGCCTAGCAGGCCCTGGTAGCACCACCCTGCTCCCTGTCCGAATGCCTACTATGGGACAGTTGGCGCCATAATTTGGGAATGCATATTGTAATCGATGATATCCCATCACGTGTGGAGGTTCGATGCAGCCCTGCGATGAAACATTTCATCATATTCAAGCCAGGCTGTACCACCAAAGTCTAAGTAAGCCTTCTGAATCATGGCAGCATATTGTATTAGCTGCCAGACCCTACTTGGTTGTATGCTACCACCCTCATATAGATATAGAAACAGGCTGACAATTTTCCCCACATCCTGGGTACTGGGGACCTTTTCCGCTTACCCTTACCCCCTTTGTCGGACTCCACACCCTCATCACCCGGCTCCTCACCATACAACAACATAAACATATCTATAAATTCCCCGTTCCATATCTTTTCCTTGGTTGTAAGGGATAGGTGATCGCCAGGCAAAGAGAAGGGAATGGCATAAGCGTGCAGGCTTGGATTAACACCCCGCTGCTTGTAGCTAAAGGACTGGGCCCTGTGGCAACTCCAGTGGGGAAGACTGGGCCCCCCACCCCCAGACCCATGAAGTCTGCAGTTCCGGTAACTGTGGGACCTGTGGAACCCTCACCTTGGTTAATCAGGGCTGCTGTTATCCCGTTCATTCCCAGAACGTTGGTCGCAGCTGTCTGAGTTCCCTTGGCCATGTCCCTCCCATCTGGCTTGTACCCCTGTCTCCTAGGGGCCAGGACCCTCCCCCCATGCCCCTGCTTGGGAGGAGGAGGATCCCCAGTCACCTCGCCTGTGCGTGTACGGTCTCCAGCACAATGGCTATCATCCTGGTTACATCCTGCATGGAGTACCTGTCTAGCTGATCTTGGTCCCTCCCTGCAGTCATGGTGGCTGGAGACCCCGACCGGGATCGACCCCTCCCAACATTAGAGGTTGAGGCCCCTGTGACCTGGCGAACCTGAGAACCCCTGCCACCACGGCCAGACCTTGTCTGTGCCATTTTGACCTGTACTCCACAGAAACATAAAACAAAGATTTTGTTAGTACCAACACACAGCAGGCACAGGTTCAAGAGGATGTATTTTTTAAAAAAGGGAAGAGGGGTCCTTCCCACCAGGGAAGACCTCCCCCTGAGTTCGTGTCACCCCTGTGGGACTGTTCAAAACCACGAGCATGAGCTCCACCCACCCCCAAGGGGTTTCAAAGTCCTCAGTGTTACTCCCCAACAGCGGGAACTCACACCCGCCCCAAGGCTTATACTGACCCTGGGGCTTTTCCAACAGTGAATGGGCATGACTGGACTGCCCCAGGCAGTGGTGCCCTATGCGGGCCTGCCCTCCTCCACCGTGGGCTTATGCACATCAATTGAGTGCTGCCATGCTGACCCAGTGGCAGAGCTCCATGTGGGCCTGCTCCCCCCACTGGGGGTTCCTGCACAGAAACTGATCGCTGCCGTGCTGACTTGGTGGCGGCACTACACGTGGGCCTGTCCCCCCCCGGGGGCTCCTGGACAGAAATTGAGCGCCGCTGTGCTGACTCAGCAGTGGTGCTCCACTTGGGCCTCCTCCAGCTCCCACCGGAGGGTTAAGAACAGAAATTTAATGTCACCACCCTGACCCAGCGGCGGCAGTCCTCTTGCACCTGCCCCTACCCCGGGGCTTCAGAAAATGGCCAATGAGCGCTGCTGAGCTGATTCCGGCAGAGGAGTTCCACATGGTCCTGCTCCCCAGGGGGCTTTTCAGACAGCAGTGAGCACTGCCGTGCTGACACCAGGTGGCGGTGCCATGTCACGTGGGCTTTCCCCCCACCCCAGGGCTGTGAAAGTGCAGTTGAGCACCACCACACTGATCCAGGTGGCAGCACTCTCCCTGCTCCCCACCCACCCCAGAGATTATGAGCAGAAAATTAGCACTGCTGTGCTGCCCGGCAACAGTGCTCCACATGAGAGCGGTGCCCCAGTTGCCTGCCCCCCCCGTCTTGGAGCTCCCGAACCAGCAATGAGTAGTTCTGACCCTCCCTGTGAGCCTGACCACCCCCCCTGGGCTGATGCAACAACGCACGAGGTCCACTTGGGCCTGTCCCCTGGCCGGGGCAGGCAAATTGTGCCTTAGCGCTGCTGCACTGCCCCGGCGGCGGCACTCCACATGGGCCCAGCACCGGGGCTTTTGGACTGGGACTTGACTTAGCACGTGGTCTGGGGCCCCCAGTCCAACCTGGAACCCGAGTGCCCCACAAAGACTGCCCACCCTGGGACTCTTTGAGCGGGCTCATCGCTGGCTCCCCCGAACCCACCCACCCCTGGACGCTAAATAGGGACCACTTACCTGGAAATAGGTCCTGGAAAGCGATCAGGTAGAAGCCAAAAAATCCCTCTGTGGACGAGGAAAGAGGAAGAGGCACCCGGCAGTTCAGGTATCTCTACCTGGCCCAAACTCCGTCCCCCCAGGTGCATCTCCTCTCCCCCCATTTGGCTATGGTGCCGAGCCTCCTGGGCCGCAGGGGAGGGGCAAAGGTGCCCTTGCCCATCCCCTGCCCAGCTCCCTGCTTTGGGAGGGTGGGCACAAATCCACCACCCCACTGAGAGCGTGGGAGTGTTCTCTTTTGCAGGTACTCTTTTCAGTTCTAGTCTGGACTAATCTTTACTGTAACAGTTCCCCAGTAAAGATTCTGTCCACTTTGTCAAGATGCAGTTTTCCCTCAGGCAAGGATGGGGTTGCCATGAGTTAGAGGCAGTCACCTAAAATGGTGAATGAAATTAACCTTGTCTTGCATTTCTCAATCTTCAATTGACATTTATTTGTATGAGGAAGAGCCATGGCAGCCTGAAAGCTTGCATGCTTTCACCAACAGAAGCTTGTCCCATAAAAGAGATTATCTGAACGAAAACTGAAATGGATAGTTAATGCCATAACTCTAGTTAGTAATTGAAAATTCTGGAGATAGCTTCATGGTTAACCGATTTGCTAACTGCATACCACGGCATTTATTTAACTGATTAACCAAAATACTGATTAATACCCCTTTTCTGTATAAGTGATTTACCAGCAGATTTGAACTAGGTAGTCAATGAGAAACCAAGTCCAACTTGAAATCCGAATCTGGGGGTAAGCACAAAAGGAAATATTGGCAAATGGGGGTGGCAAACATCCCCTCACCCTTGTACTTCCTTACAACATCAGGGCTGTTTTCTTTCAGGATCTGGGATGTTTTAAGTCTCTGCCACTCTGTTTGTTCCCAAAATACCTGACTGAAAACCATTCTGTTGCATCTGCTTCACCTTTAATTTCAGCACTAGTACTGATAGTTCATTATTTACGGTGCATAGTTCTCTCTGTTGATCCTCTTTTCCCTTCGTTCCCTTGCTGCTAAGGATGGGGTTCATATCTTTGAAGCCTTCAGCTCTGGATACAGAAGCTTATGCTGTTATCTGCTTGCTGGTTTGACTGATTCCCTTTACAAATTTGGCCCTTGCTTCCAGGACCCTGGACAGCTCCCAGCAGAAGCTGTTTTGTCCAGGCTTCTGTCTTCCCTAGCAGCTTTTTGCAGATTGTTGGCTCTTCAGATGTTTCCCTTTTTATAACCCTTAAAAGGGGCAGGGCTACAATGATGGACAGGCTGCCCTTAAAGGGCCACAGCCTGCTCATCACAAATGGAATTACCTGGTAACGGTGGAACAGATGGAAAAACAGAATGCAGCAATGTGGTAAATAGCACAAAGCTGTAATTCAATAATGCAGCAACTTAGGCTGTTTTACATGGACACGCTTCCTGCCTTCCCCCCCTCTCCCCCACTGCTCAGTGTTCGGGCGGGTGTGCGGCAGGAGGTCAGTCCATTTATACGGCCGTCAATGGGGGCGGGAATGGATGTTCAGTGGATGTGTGCCCATGTAAACACCACGGGTGGTGGTTGTTTGTGTGTGTGCGCTCTCACTGCACACCCACCAACACCTGTTGCACACCCACCTACACCCACGGAGCCCTCCGACAGAATGGAGGATATTCTGTGGGTGGAGGTGTGTGTGTGTGTGTCCATGTAAATGGGCACACACACACCTACAACCGCCATGTCAAAACACCCACCACCCCACCCACCCCCGTCCATGTAAAAATGGCCTTAGTAAAACCATCAGTTAATAAACTATTATGGCTTGGTAATTGTTTGTAAATTGTTATTGGTTTGATGGTCACAGCAAATCTAATGGTTACCAATATCTATGTGGATAACCGTTTCAGCTTGAGTCTTAACTACGGTGGGTGAAAACACAAGTGACAGCGCCACGGCAGCAACTCAGTCCAGATTGGGAGGGAAAGCTGTGGCGGACACCATCAGGATCAGGTACAGCCATGGAACCCACATTCATGCAGCCAGGCCACCGTGGAGGATGGGAAGATGCATGAACATGTGGCTGGCTGCCCCCATGCTGCACCCAGCATGCCCCCTTCCCCCTGTCATGACAGACAGCCATGGTGGACTGCCATGGTGGATCCGATCCAAACCGGGCCATGATGGTGTATAACAAAAAGTTATAGCCCGCTGTAGCCTGCTCCGTCCCATTTGGGCAGATGGTAGCCCGGGCTGTAACCCTGGTGGCCTCCAGGATCACAGCCCGGACTAGCTGCTAACATGACCAGGAGAAAGCCAGGTCAAACCTCTGGCAGGGATCCAACAAACATGATGATGGCCCACTGGCCAAAGCAGGCCTAAGAGGACTGCCATCATATGTGTTAGCACCCTTTGTCTCCAACTCTTTCAACCTAAGGATGTAAATGTGATTTGATACTTGTGCATAGACATGGACTGACACTATAACCCTCTCTGGATTGGTAAGTCAGTTGACAGAGATATCATACCTTCTTCTGGAGACTCTGTTGCACTTGTAGGTGAAATCAATTTTGTACAATGTAGTGGAGGGCCGTTGGGACCTTCCCTAGCCAAGCTCTTTATTTCTTAGTGTAGGGGGCCTAATTATAAAGCCTCAACGCACTCTGTTATCAGAGCGAAAAGGACTTAATACAAAGAAGAAAGAAGAACAGCCGCAGAAGGTTCTAGTTGTGCCCTTTTAGGTGTCCACTTTTCAGAACAGCGGTTGATATTAAAAAGAAATGGTTAATGTGTTTCTCGCTGTGTTATTTCAAAACACCAGTCATTAAAATCCTCTTCGTAAAAAATAAAATAAAAATAAAATTCCTTTGGCATATTGGCTAAAACATTTGTCAGGCCGACAGATATGGATGAACTATATAGATTTCTAAGAAAACAAACAAGGACCATGCATAAATATAGATTTCTGCGGGAAATGCTGAGTAGATATGCCAATGAACTGGAGACAGTTTGATATACACCTGCAAGGTTTTGATGTCTTTTTTGCCACATGTATTTGACAATGGTTTTTAGATTTTATAACTAATGTCCTTCATTGACTGTGAAAACTAACAGCAGCTGGGAAAAGCAGCAGAAAGTGATAAACAGCATCTGTTTCCTGTGAGAAATCCGGCGGATTCAAACTTTACAAAACTGGTGAAGAACTATCTAGAAATATAACTACACACACACACACACACACACAGACTATTTAATGATGATTTATTCTAGATGTCTCTTCCACCAGCAACACAACTCTAGAGAGGAAAGACATTGTATTGACTTCTGACAAAGTTAATTTTAGTATCCGATAATTGATTGATCAGGATTTTTTTCTTCTTCCTAGACTAATCAGGTTTTGGCTCTCTTGATCCCATGTGCTGATTCATAATCAAATATGTTTCTTTGATTTTTGCCTGGAAAAAGTCAGTTAGACATAATAAAGTTATTTGCATTAGTAAACTTTCCAAACTTTCTGATGCAAACTGGGTCTTTTTTGTGCAAATAAAATGAAAGAGGAATATTTATTTATTTATTTAATAAATTTATATCCCGCCCCTCCTGCCATGCAGCCTGAGGCAGCTTACAACATAAAATACAATAAAAACAATTTAAAACACTCAATACAATATAAAAGTATTTAAAACAGGGCTAGCAATATATAAATAATAAGTTAGGTTAAGTGGGGGAGATGCCCTCTCCATTGTGGCCCCCCGCTTAACACGGGGGACCTCCAAGAAGGCACCCCCGGCAGACCGAAGGAGCCTCCCTGGGGCGCGGAGATAATGAGAACACATCTGAAGATGTTCAGAGCACTTCCCACATTACAAAGGGGGGCAGGGAGGCCCTGACCCCCAACCTTTTTTGGACGCCTCTCTACCTTTTTGGACAGTTCCCTTAGCTACTGACTTTAGAAAGCCATGGGGGGAGGTATGATTTCATTGAGGGTCACCCTACCTTTTCCCCTATAATTCAAGCCCTGGTCAAGAGAGGCACCCACTCTTGAAAGGATGGATTAATAGAGTGTTGTTGGGTCAAACTAGGGATGTTTATGAAGCTGTGGTGCTTTATTTGTTGCTGTGTTGCTCCAGTGGGATGCAAGGGCTTATTGGCTCCCTGGTAGAGTACTGACACCTAGACCCTCTTCCCCAAAGGTACTTATTCTAGGGCTGGGCCCTTAGGCGCCAGCCAAAGGGTGTCAGCCATTAGTGGGCCGTTCGTGGGGCAGATGTGGCAGTGGCAGCAGGAACCTTGGTCTTCGGAACTGGATATTCCCAGCTATTTGTTGCACGAGTTCAGCGGCTGGATGATTTAAAGGGGCTATTGATTCCCGTTCTTGCTGCCTATTGAACTCTGTGGACAATCCAGTAAAGGAAGAAGGTGGAGCGTGTTCCTGAACTGGGCTAGTTGTTTGAAAACTCTTTGGCAAGCTTTAACCCTCCAGGACTTACTCCTCTCTTCCTTCCCTTTTGCTTGGTAACATTTGCAAGAGTGGACAGAATTGTGACTTGGAATATATTTTCCTATTTGTATCTTGAAGAAGTATTCGATGGTAGTGGAGTGATATTGCCTATTCCTAACCATTTTTTAAAAGACTCATTGCTTCCTTTTGAGATTATAATCCCCAAAGGGTTGCTCTTTTGCTAATATGCCTATTAAGGCATATTTTGCTAACATTTATTTTATTTATTTATTTATTTAAAAGCATTTTTTAGCTGCCCCCTCATGCCTACGGCATCTTGGGGCGGCTTACAACAATACAATAAGAGTAAAACAATTTTAAAAGTCATCAACAAAGAAATTAAAAACAATCCCCTCCAACCCCCTCCCCCCACATCTCCAATCCCCCCAACTACCCAACCCTCCCCTCCTCCCCTCTGAAGGCCTGGGCGAACAGCCAGGTCTTGCAGGCTCGACGGAACGCCAGCAGACCTGGGGCCAGGTGGGCTTCCTCCGGGAGAGAGTTCCAGAGTTGCGGCCTGGCCACTGAGAACGTTCTCTCCATTGTGACCCCCCCGTCTCACCTAGGGGACCTCCAAGAGGCGCCCCCAATGGACTGAAAGGATCGCTCTGAGGCACCGGTGGGAGGCGGTCCCCGAGGTATGAGAGGCCTAGACCGTGTGTCTTAAGAGAAGAAGAGTCGCTGTTACAGGTCCTCAGTTGTCTCCTCCACTGACCCAACGGCAGATGGATACCTATTTAAAGTCAACAAACTCTTGTGACAATATTTTAGATGTGGCAGTTCCTACATTTAATCCATTTGCTCCATTAGAGCAATTAAATTCCCCATTAATAGATCCTACACGTGCAGTGTCACTTAAAAGGAAATTGGAAAACTCTCCTAGCAGCCCAGATACTTTGGCAGTAGAGCCAGAAATGAATGAAATTAAAATATTAGTGGACACTGAGGGGAATTTAAGTGGTAAGACGGATCAGGCAAACCAGTTAATTTCTACAGCTTCCTTCTTGGCAGAGCACGTTCTACTTACGGCTCAGACAGTTGGATATCTTTTTAAACAAATAAATTTGCTGAGTGTTAACATGGATGACCTTGCTGCTAATTTAACCATGACTCCTAGGCTGGTTCCTTTGGGGGAGATAGTTAGACATCCCAGGCCTCACACTTTGAAGAATTATAATTTCCATCCCTCAGTTACAAAAGCGAAATTAGAAAATTATTACATCCCAGATCACCTTAGTTTAAAAACAGGTGCCGTGGCAATACCATTTAGACTAGCCAGTGATAAATTAGTCTTTACTGTTCTGCCTCTACCAAAAGGAATGTTCCCATTTTGGAATACCCCTAGAGATATTGCTGAGTATTTACAAGTTATTATCCGAATACCAGTCACTAAACACGATATTAGAAGAGTGGGGTTTTTTTTGCATACAAGGAAATGTAGAGGCTTTACTTTGCATATGAGATCTGGTAACTTTGTTTCTACTATACTTGAGAACGAATCAAAGTTGGCTGAACAGGCAGTGTATTTGGCAAGAGTCTTTGATAGGCCCTCAGCAGATTTAACATCTAGGGCCCATCATAGTAGTCAAATGAATATAAGGGAGCAAATGTATGAAGCTCGGGATAATCTTGTACCCCAGCAGAGAATATTAGAGCAGAAAGAAGCCTTTAATGATGAGAGCTTACAAATCCCATCTCAAACAACGGAGCTTCCATCTAAGGAGGAGATGGAAATTCAGGGAATGGAGTATAAAGTAGACTTGGAAGGGCCATTAGTAGAGGAGAGGGAAACATTGGTAGAATATAGTAAACGTCTGTTGGAGGATCAAAATAGAATATTGGGAAGGATGGTGAGTTTGTGTAATCAGCTGGTCATTTTAAGGGATGGCTTGCATGCAAAACCATCCTCTCATTTAACCCCCCTTGAAGATTGTGGTGTGGGTTTAGGCCCAAGAATTCTTCAGACAAAGATCCAGAAATCTACTGAGCCCAGAAGGGAGCAGTTGGTGGAGGCTAGGAAAGGCAGAGATACTAAGGAAGATGTATCCCACCCTCCACACCTTCAAGTCCCTCCTCAAAACCCACCTCTTCTGCTGCACACTTCCAAACTCCTGCTAATCATCCCCACCCAGGATTATCCCCCCACCTGTTATCTGCAAACTCCCAATTTACTGTAACCAAGCCAAGAATGTGTA
>QEPC01009250.1:8993854-9006409 GCA_003113815.1 Sphenodon punctatus
TGAAAAGTCAGTCAGAAGCAAAAGCCTTCAAGTTAAAACCAGCAGGTTGTGTCTTAAGAAATGAACGGCCATAAGGCATGGGATATAAACATGACTCCACTGAGTTTTAGGAGTTGTCGCCAGTCATTTCAGTAGAGTCAGGATTACACCCTTAGTAGCTGTTTGATCAAAACTAAGGGCACCAGCAGAATTAAGTTCAGAGAGGGCAGGCAGGGGTTGGGGGAGCCAATTCACACCAATCCTTTTCTGACGTGATTGTGCCCCTGGTTCCAAGTGTCATGATAGCATGATTGTCCAAAAGGGGTGTTCCCACATCGGAAAGGGACAAGGACCCCCTGCCCCTTTCTGACATGACCATGCTCCTTTTATGAACATCAAGACGTGGTGACACTTGGACAGGGGGTGTGACTTGGAAAGGACGGGCTAGGTGGGAATGAGGGGTGTGTGCAATCACACCCCCTTGGAACCATCTCCCAGCACCCCCAGTCAGAAATCTACTTAAGGATTACCTGCAGCATAACTCAAAGGAGAAAAAATAACTTTAATAACATAATGGAGATGATGATGTACAGTCCCCTTCCCCACCCTGGTCTACTGGAGCTTGTGATTATTAGAGCTGATACAGATCCCTAATTTGGTACCTGCGGGTAACAGCTTCATTTTCAGATACCATTGTAGGTATTTGACAGACTACCTGATCACCGATCTGGTACCTGGATACCCCGGAAAACCAGTCATTTCTGGTACCAGTGTTTCAATTTTCTGGTTACTGATTGGTAAATTGGTGAGGAAAGCCGAATAACCTGGATAGAAAACCAAAAAATGGATACCGTAAATCGATATTCTGGAACCAGAAATCGACAATCTAGGTACCTGAATCAGGTACATCAGGTACCTGAATCGGGTTAAAATTGGGTGCCAATTGGTAGCTGATATTTTTGAGTCTATTCAAGTACCAGAAATTCAATGGGTATATCTGTTTTTTAATGAGTACTCATTTCAGCTCTACTTGTGATCCACCTGTAGATCGGGATCTACCTGTGGCCTGTCCCTGACAGAGGTCCTGCTGGTCTTACTTAATGGCAGGGGAATCGACTACATAATCCTTTGGATTCCTTCTTACTTTATGATTCTATGCCCTCATAGGCAGTTATTCAATTCTCATGCAACCAAAATGTTTCCATTTGGACATCCTTCTTTTAGAAGTTTTTAAAAATAGGGGTTTTATCTCCTGACAGTCTTCCGAGGAAAGTTTTTAAAGAAATTATTATTGTGATGTGCTACCAATGTCAATGCCACCATCTTTTCTAAGTATGAAACACTTATTGAAAAGCAAATTGAAAGAGGCATCTAGTAGTCTTTGAAAGTGCATACCACGAAAAGCCCAAAAACTTTGGTTGATTTAAGTGCTCTTTAGAAGACAGAAGTCAATCATATCCTAAAGTCCACACAACACAAAGCTTTAGAAACCCTCCACCCACAACATATTAAAACCTACCTAAAAATAATAATAATAATAATAATTGTGGGAACCAAGGTAGGTTTGCAATAAATGTAACACACAGATTTCTGGCAACGCCCCCCCCCACCACAAAAATAAAAAATAAAACAGCTGAAAATAACATGCTGTTTGCCATGTAATTGTTACTATTCACTAAAGCAGAAAAAGTAAATGCAGAGAGCTAAAGAACTGACAGCCCAGTCATTTAAAACTACATGTTGTCTTACAGATGACAATGGCTTCCCAACTACAGCTCAGCCCATGCTGAGAAGTTGGTTGCTGGTGTTACAGGGTAATATTTTAACACTTGAGTTGATATTTTAACACTTTAGTTGGGGGAGAGTTTTTTTTGTTTGGAGGGGGGGGGCAAGAACTATATATTTATCAGCTGGAAAAACTGTGAGGTCCATGAACTATGTTCTGTTGGTGGATTGACCTGCTTCCCATTTATGCATATAATCAGAATGTTATTTCATTTAAGGAAGTTGTTGTTATTTCTACGGTGCCAGTGTACTTTGTACTGAATAATCATGATTAGAGACAGGTCCCTGCCCCCAATGGGTTTACAATCAAGAATTTATTTATTTATTTGTATTTATTAGCCACCNTTATTTCAGCCTTTGAGTTCTGATATACAAGAATCTGCTGTCTCGCAAGCCAGAAAATTCTGGCACATTTGTGACTGAAGAAAGAACTCTAGGACACCATTTTTATTTTTATTTTTATTTTAAAATTTGCTTTATGTTGAAGGACAAGGTGATGCTTTAGAACCATTTTATTTTATTACTGCTGAGAGACTGAAGACATTAATCAACCTTTTCTTTTTCTCTTGAAATTAAGACTTTTATAAAGAAAAGGGTTTATTAAATTTGAGGAACTATGTAGAGAATAGAGACCCCTTGATAAGTCAGGGTCATCTTAAGAGGAAGTTCAGTTGCTAGGCGACCATCTCCACAAAGTGTTAGGATAATAGGGGCTTTTCTTTTTAATAGATATGTTTGCTAATTAACATTTTTTATCAGGTAATGGGGAAAAATAGAAGCTATAGTATCTGAGTGACATCAAAGCCCAGGTGAAACTGTTAATTAATACATTGAAAAGTCAGTCAGAAGCAAAAGCCTTCAAGTTAAAACCAGCAGGTTGTGTCTTAAGAAATGAACGGCCATAAGGCATGGGATATAAACATGACTCCACTGAGTTTTAGGAGTTGTCGCCAGTCATTTCAGTAGAGTCAGGATTACACCCTTAGTAGCTGTTTGATCAAAACTAAGGGCACCAGCAGAATTAAGTTCAGAGAGGGCAGGCAGGGGTTGGGGGAGCCAATTCACACCAATCCTTTTCTGACGTGATTGTGCCCCTGGTTCCAAGTGTCATGATAGCATGATTGTCCAAAAGGGGTGTTCCCACATCGGAAAGGGACAAGGACCCCCTGCCCCTTTCTGACATGACCATGCTCCTTTTATGAACATCAAGACGTGGTGACACTTGGACAGGGGGTGTGACTTGGAAAGGACGGGCTAGGTGGGAATGAGGGGTGTGTGCAATCACACCCCCTTGGATCCATTTCCCAGCACCCCCAGTCAGAAATCTACTTAAGGATTACCTGCAGCATAACTCAAAGGAGAAAAAATAAGTTTAATAACATAATGGAGATGATGATGTACAGTCCCCTTCCCCACCCTGGTCTACTGGAGCTTGTGATTATTAGAGCTGATACAGATCCCTAATTTGGTACCTGCGGGTAACAGCTTCATTTTCAGATACCATTGTGGGTATTTGACAGACTACCTGATCACCGATCTGGTACCTGGATACCCCGGAAAACCAGTCATTTCTGGTACCAGTGTTTCAATTTTCTGGTTACTGATTGGTAAATTGGTGAGGAAAGCCGAATAACCTGGATAGAAAACCAAAAAATGGATACCGTAAATCGATATTCTGGAACCAGAAATCGACAATCTAGGTACCTGAATCAGGTACATCAGGTACCTGAATCGGGTTAAAATTGGGTGCCAATTGGTAGCTGATATTTTTGAGTCTATTCAAGTACCAGAAATTCAATGGGTATATCTGTTTTTTAATGAGTACTCATTTCAGCTCTACTTGTGATCCACCTGTAGATCGGGATCTACCTGTGGCCTGTCCCTGACAGAGGTCCTGCTGGTCTTACTTAATGGCAGGGGAATCGACTACATAATCCTTTGGATTCCTTCTTACTTTATGATTCTATGCCCTCATAGGCAGTTATTCAATTCTCATGCAACCAAAATGTTTCCATTTGGACATCCTTCTTTTAGAAGTTTTTAAAAATAGGGGTTTTATCTCCTGACAGTCTTCCGAGGAAAGTTTTTAAAGAAATTATTATTGTGATGTGCTACCAATGTCAATGCCACCATCTTTTCTAAGTATGAAACACTTATTGAAAAGCAAATTGAAAGAGGCATCTAGTAGTCTTTGAAAGTGCATACCACGAAAAGCCCAAAAACTTTGGTTGATTTAAGTGCTCTTTAGAAGACAGAAGTCAATCATATCCTAAAGTCCACACAACACAAAGCTTTAGAAACCCTCCACCCACAACATATTAAAACCTACCTAAAAATAATAATAATAATAATAATTGTGGGAACCAATGTAGGTTTGCAATAAATGTAACACACAGATTTCTGGCAACGCCCCCCCCCACCACAAAAATAAAAAATAAAACAGCTGAAAATAACATGCTGTTTGCCATGTAATTGTTACTATTCACTAAAGCAGAAAAAGTAAATGCAGAGAGCTAAAGAACTGACAGCCCAGTCATTTAAAACTACATGTTGTCTTACAGATGACAATGGCTTCCCAACTACAGCTCAGCCCATGCTGAGAAGTTGGTTGCTGGTGTTACAGGGTAATATTTTAACACTTGAGTTGATATTTTAACACTTTAGTTGGGGGAGAGTTTTTTTTGTTTGGAGGGGGGGGGCAAGAACTATATATTTATCAGCTGGAAAAACTGTGAGGTCCATGAACTATGTTCTGTTGGTGGATTGACCTGCTTCCCATTTATGCATATAATCAGAATGTTATTTCATTTAAGGAAGTTGTTGTTATTTCTACGGTGCCAGTGTACTTTGTACTGAATAATCATGATTAGAGACAGGTCCCTGCCCCCAATGGGTTTACAATCAAGAATTTATTTATTTATTTGTATTTATTAGCCACCGCCCCCCACCCCCACCCCACCCCATGCCTACGGCATTTCGGGGCAGCTTACAAGGGGCAAAAATACAAAGAATGAGTAAAGGAGGGGGAAATCATGTGCAAGGGACTGTAGGGAGAGACAAGGATACATACATTTTCATTTTCCAGATAGGGAACTGAAGCTGAGACAGCGATCCGTCTGTCAGGAACACCATGATGGCCGGGGTCTGGAGAGTCATGGTGGGATCAGGGCTGTAAGCTGGTGCAGGATCAGGCATGGAAAAACGTATAACCAGGATAGAAAACAAAAAAATGTTTTTTTTGCAGTCCAGGTTGGTAGTACAGGATCAGTTCCAAGGGCTTTATAGCAAGCTGGGGGTTGACACACGGACAAAGGGAAAGTCAGACAGGACAGTCCCAGAGCAGGCTTGTCACCAAGCAGGCTCATGGGTATTTGCTACATGCAGATGCTGTGCAAGCTCCAAGGAACCAGGGAGGATGGATGGACAAAGAAGACAGGAAGGAGACAGATGATGCACACAGCTTCCTGGTGGCCACAGGCCTGCCTTTTGTACAGCAGGCAGACAACCAGGAATATGGGGAGGTGGAGCACTTCTGAGAATGGGTGTCGTCTGAACAGCACTAGGGAAGGTCTTCAACACCAATTCTGGACCCTGGACAGAGTAAGCTGGTGAAGATGTGGATCCAGCCAGTCACCACCTCCAGAACTCCCGGGGAACTGGTTCATTTCCCAAGGCCCAGATGTAACCTGAACTGCGTTCATCCCCATAATTTACATGCCCAAAATAGTTGCCCTTTTCTGAAATAGTGGTGATGCTGTAGGTGCCATCTTGGAAGACAGTTGCACAATGTACATTGCTGGAATGAACGCATCACACGGTGGGTGCAACCCAAAACTCAAGTGCACGTGGCTTAGGTGTGCATGCATGAGTTCCACATGATTTCTGTGCAGTTTGTGCACGTGCCACAGTCCCCGTTCATCTGCAGGACATGAGATCGGCCCCAGTAAGTGGTACATGGTAAATTGGTATAAAATAGACAGTAAATCATGGTGTGGCAGGAAGCAGCCTTCTGGAACTGAGGCTCTTTAAAAGTGCAAGGGTGTCAGCCAGAGCGAGATTGGTTGGAGAGCACAAGACAATCAGCTAGAGATGGGCTTGGTGAGCCCCACCAGGAATTAAGAGGGAAACCCTTGTTAAAGGACAGTTGGGATCGTGGCAGGATACTGGCCCTTTAAGAACTGGAGTTCTGAGGCATTAGTCATGCCCCCTTGGGCTGTATAAAGAGAGAGAAGACTGAGGCGGTTTCCTTCAGGTCTGGCAGCAGACTTGAGTGGAGCTCTCTGCCTCTCCAAGCTCCTGAAACCAGGCTTGGCTGCTGAGATAGCATGGACACCTGGATTATGAGGGACAAGGTACTTCTTTCCAAGGTACTGAAGGGAGCTCGTAGGTGAGTGCTGTGGGCTGTGTGGAGAGGCCCAGGGCCTGGGACATGGCTGAGACCTGGTTGCATCCTTGAAGAGCTCCGTCTAGGCTAAGGGGGTCTGGAGCCAGAGGGATTGTGTCTGGCCTAGAGACCCACGGGCACTGGGTGTTTACAAGCCCAAGGAGATTGCCTAACAGACTTCCTGAGAGGCTCATGGGAGCCAGAAGTCTAACTGGACTTGGGGATGGATAGAACTGGGGTTGCTGGAGGGGCTGCATTCCAGGCATTAGTGAGGCTACTGTTGTTGTTTTATTTATTTATTTATTTATTTAAAGCTTTTTTTATCCAACCCTATCCTGCACAAGCAGCTCAGGGTGGCTCACAATCATAATAAAATCACAAGTTAAAACACAACTAAGTGAAGCCAAAACAACCCACCAATCCCGCTAACCCTCCACCCACCACCCTACCCCCCCCTCACTGAAAGCCAGGTGGAACAGCCATGTTTTACATTGACATCAAAATGAAGGGAGGTAGGGCCACCTGAGCCTCCACCAGAAGGGAGTTCCAGTCGTGGCATGGCCACCGAGAATTCTCTTTCCATCGTTGGCCCCCGGGATTCCCGGGGGACCTCAAGGAGGATGTCCCCCCGATGACCACAGGGGTCTATCCAGAGCCTTGGGGATGAGATGGTCTCACAGATAGGTGGGACCCAGACCATGTAGGGCTTTATAGGTCAACACCAACACCTCGAATCAGACCTGAAAGACTACAGGCAGCCAGTGCAGAGCATGGAGCACTGGTGTTATATGCTCCTGGTGACCCGTCCCCGTAAGAAGACGAACTGCCACATTCTGCACCAGCTGCAGCCTCTGAGCTGTCGCCATGGGTAGCCCCGCGCAGAGTGCATTGCAATGGTCCAGTCTTGATGTGATAAATGCATGGACAATGGTAGTCAGGTCTGTGTCCGAAATGTATGGCCGAAGCCGACACACCAGATGTAACTGGCAAAATGCGCCCCTCACCACAGCATCCACCTGGACATCCAGGCGGAGCTAAGGATCGAGGAGCACACCCAGACTATGGACCTGAGACACGAGGAGGGGATGCACCTCAACAGTGATGGTGACCTCCACTTCCTCTCCCCTACCCACCAGCATCCCCTCTGTCTTATCTGGATTCAGCCTCAGACGACTAGCCCTCATCTAGTCCCACGCAGCCATTAAACACTGAGTAAGCACCGAGATTGCCGGGCCAGGGTCTGATGAAAATGAGAGCTAGAGCTGGATGTCATCCGCATATTGATGACACCAAACCCATTCACGACCTTGTCAGCAGCTGCATATACATGTTGAACAGGAGAGGGGACAGAAGGGAACCCTGTGTGACTCCACATGTAAGGTCACGGGGAGGGGGGATGTAAAACAGTCCCCCAGAACCATGTGCTGAGTTCTTCCGAACAGGAAAGAGCAGAACCATCCAGGAACAGTCCCGCCTACCCCAGCTCAGTCCTGCAAGCAAGCCACCAACATCTCATGGTCAACAGTATCAAAGACCACTGACCGATCTAATAGGATCATGAAAAATGACTGACCCTGATCCAAATTACAGCAAAGGTCGTCAACCAATGCCACAAGTGCAGTCTCAGTGCTATGCCCTGAGCGAAAGCCAGACTGTGAAGGATCTAGAACACCAATGTGGTTCAGATGCTCCCGCAGCTGCTAAGTCACAACCCCTATAAAGGGAAGGTTAGAGACAGGCTGATAGCTGGCTAGGGAGTCAATGTCAAGTGATGGTTTTTTAAGCAGAGGCTGCTCCACTGCCTCCTTGAGGCAGTCTGGCACCTGCCCTCCACAAGGAAGCATTGACTACCGCAGCCAGCAACGGCCTCAACATCTCCCAGCAGACTGTAACCAGCTACTATGGGCATGGGGCCAATTCACAAGAGGTGGCTCTAACAGCTCCAAGAACATCACCCACATTGGCAGGCGACACCGTCTGAAACTGATCCCAGAAAATAGGACCAGACAGGGTATCCATAACCTCTGGTTCTCCTACCACAATAAATGCAGTGTCAAATTCACAGTGAATATGAGAAATTCATCTCCAGGCAGAGGGAGACCGGACTGACTAGCCCCCTCACCACCCAGAAAAGCTCCACTGGATGAGACTTTGAAAATGCTATGTGGGCAGCTAAGAACCCTTTCTTGGCTACCCACACAGCCACATAATAGGCTCTCAAACTTCCAGCACCACCATTGCTCTAACCGCCTCCCCTCCTCCTTCAATAACTGTAGGTCCTCTGTAAACCAAGAGGGCCTACGGTGAGAGCATGAGGGAAGCAGATGCCTAGGAGCTACCTGGTCAATAGCCTCAGTCAGCAAGGTGTTCCAAAGTGCGATGAGGTCATCAAGTGGGCGGGCATCAAGATCAGTGGGTAACTTCCCCCAGGGCATTCCAGAACCTCTCAGTTTCCATAAGTCTCTGAGGGTGAACCAACCAAACTGGCTTCACACCTCTCCAGGGGCAGACATGCACCAGGAGACTGGCCCGAAGGAGATAATGATCTGTCCAAGATCTGTTCCCTCGCCAATGGATCCTGTCTCAAGGCTGGTACAAAATATCAAGTCTAGGGTTTGCCCCCCCATCATGTGTTGGGGACAGACCCATGCTACGCCCCTCCAAGACTGGCGTTGGCATTAATATTGAGATCCCCCAGGACCAATGTCCTTTGGAATCACAAGACCACATCTGACACCAGGTCAGCCAGAGCATGTAGGGATGCCGCCGTACAGGTAGGTGCATGGTATACCAGCAGCACCCCCAATCTGCCTCCTGACAAATCGATCACAAGATGGAGGCCCTCCATGTCCGACACCAATTGCATTGGATACCTCCTAACAGACCATAACTCCTTTAAAAATAATGGCTACACCACTACCCTGTCCCTCCAGCCATGGCTGATGCTGCACAAGTACCCAGCTGGAACCAGGTCAGCCAAAATAAGCCCTAACTCTGTGTCCAGCCAGGTCTCTGTAATACATGTGAGGTCATCCACATACTCCAGGATTAACTCCTGAACCATAGGTGATTTATTAGCTACTGACCTCACGTTCAGCAGCATCAGCTTTAGGCCAGGGGCCTCTTGATCACTGACTGGGACAGATAACAAACATCTGTCTCACCTCATAGATCACACCTTCCCCCCAAAGACCATATTTCCCCCCCCAGCCCATTACAACCCCAATGGCTGCAGACCTCCCGCTGGCTGGCCAATACCCTGCCCTCCCCCTTGGCTGCCCCACCTAGATGGCAAGGAAGAACCCCACTCCCCAAACCACCTTCTCACAGGGGGCCACCCCTCCACCTCTCTCATGTCCCCCCCTCTCTGGGAGACATTCAAAATCCCCTCCTCCTCCCTAACCCAGTCCCTCCCTCCCCCACTCTCACTGGGGGAGAGAAACATCCCTAATAACCAACCCCCAAATAAACAATGCCCCCTTCCCCAAGAACCACCTGACCCAACCACAAGCTCCACACTACCCATGTGAGACTTGCTGTGGGACTTGTATGAACTATGAAAGGCTGAAGCATATGACTATCATATCTGTGAATGGAATGAAACCAAACTAATTCCCAAGCAGGATGGATTTTGAGGGTTCTGATCCTGCAAGGACTCGCCCCAGGCTGAACCCGCCCCTTATGAAATTTTTGTGAGAAACAAATTAATTCTTGTTTCAGCCCTAGTCGGGGTGCAGGTCGGAGTGGGAGCATGTTGAAACTTACTGGGAGGGTGAAGGGTTAGTAAAGATAGCGTTGTGAGGGGAGAAGCAAGGCTTGTGAGCAGGAGGAGATGGAAGCAGGAACCAGTTGCTGGGGGAGCTGGGCCTCCGTCGTGTGAAGGCGGGAAGAGGCGGTGGGGAGAGATTTCCCAGGGGAGGCAGGGGTGTAGTGGAGACTAGCACTGGCCTGCAGGGGGTGGCAGTTGGGGGAGAGGGAAATAGATTACTGGTACCAGGAGGATGTGGAGCAGAGCAGGGCCAGCTCACTGTGGGGATACACACAACTTGCTGGGGTCATGGAGTGTTTCTTCATGTTGCCTCAAGGCCCCACCCCCTTACATTGTGGTTCCTTCCCAACAGTGCTCAAGACACCAGCAGAGAGCGTGCAGTCCAGGGGGAGGCACATCAAGGGGGTGCCAGCAATTTTGGTTGCTGATGCAGTTTCACCATACCCAGGCTCATGGGCCCCACTGCAGTGGCACCGCCTCCTTTATTGAAGCTCCATGAAAACAGAAAAGCTATGCTTTTTCAATCAGAATTCTGATTGGAAAATGTTCTAATCAGAATCCTGACCTGTGGGGAAGCACCTCACTTGTGCATGAGCAAATGGCTGTTTGGGTCCATTTGCATCAGTGCAAAATGTTTGGCTCCCATATTCAAAATGGCGGCGGCAGAATCACCATCATTTTGGATATGATCACTCAGGTACACATGTGCAAATGGTTTTTGAAAAAAAAATTTGTCCGTTCTGATTGGAATGGATGAAACACCCAATTCTGACTGGAAATCAAAATGGACGAAAAGTTCAATTCACCCCTAGCAAAGTGTTTCCCTGAATCATCGGGAAAGCAGTGAATGGGCTGTTTCAAGAAAACCAGTGTTTACTGCAAACATTTGCTTCAGCTCTGATTAGGGCTTAGTGCACCTTTGGAAATGGTGTGCAGTACGTAGGCATTTCTTTAAATTAGCACAAGAGCTTTCTGTTAATATGGACTGGCCTCTGAATACAGAAATATTTCTATTCCAACTGGGAGTTTTAATGGGCTGTCGGTAACATAAATGCTTGAGCTGTCTGAACAGGCAAACGAGGCAAACGACGTATAACACTTTTCTCAGGAAGCATCAGATCTTCAACCAGAGTCACAGTGATTGACATTGCTGTGCTCTTACAAGTGATTAACTGTATTCCTATACAATTAATTTTGAAATGGTTTTCTGTCCGTTACAGAACAGAGATTTACTCTCTCCTTTATTCTATATATTTCCTTGCCTTCAGCTAGTAATCCTTCTTTTAAATACCATGGAAACAAGCAAATATGTCTCATTAAACTTTCCTTGCAGGGAGGGAGGGGGGAGAATCTGAGATTTTTTTATTTAAAAAAAAAAAAAAATGTGGAGGAGGCAAGAATAAGATACATTTGTTCAAAAGGTGATTAGATTACTCTCATTAATTCTTCTTGGTAAAGTACGATAATTGGCTGGGGGGGGGGAATCCTTATCTTCTGATTTCTTTCCAGTTATGGAAAGCATGGAGCTTTTAAAAAGAAATCACACAATTTTTGCCTATGTTCTTACAATTATAGCCATCTTGGGAAACATCTGCGTCACAGCTTATTTTGAGTAGAGCCAGAGACCATCCGAAATAAGCTTTTCTCCTAGGAAAATGTTAATTTGTTGACAGGCTTCCGTACTTTAGATTTCTTGCTAATATAGAACACGTATGATCTGGTGGTTAGGGAACTTGAATGAGGTGTTGGAGAGTCTGAACAGTACTTCTGTCTCTGCCACTGGCATTTTATATGGTTCTTGGGCAAGCAGCTTCACTTCTGTGCCTCTGTTTCCTTCCCACTTTTGCCAGTTTTATCTATTTAGATAAATGGTGGGCAGTTGATAACAATAAAACTGTGACCCCCTAGGTGTTAGTGAGTATGTGTTTTGACGGTGGTCTGCATGGGTGGGTGGGGGGCAAGGAGTCTAAAGCTCTAACATGAACAGCTGCTGAGGGTGCTGCAGACCAGCAGTGTCATCCTATGACTTGGATATCTGGCTTGGCAGTAGCACACGTGAAGACTCTAGGGATTGTGGTTGATCACAAACTGAACATGATAGCCACGGTTCTAGACCTCTGACTGGCCAGAGGTCCAGAACCATGGTTAGATTGGCCATGATCCGTGATGGACCAAAAGTAACATCTGTTACCTTGGCCCATCATGGATCGTGGCCCCGACCATGGTACAGGATCGGGCGCAGAGGCTGCATTGGCTACTGCACCTGCCTATGAACCCAAGGGTGGGCACCTGTGGGAGCACAGGGAGGCGGGGCTGTGCGGCCGCACGTTGCACCGTGCAGCTGCGCCCCCGCCGAGATTCCCCAGTGTGATGGAGCCGGCACATCTAAAGGATGGACGACTTCATCACGGACTGGGATCTGAGAGAGATCCTGATCCCGGATTCAGTGTGACAGGCCAAATGTCCCATCATGTCTAAAATTACCCATTGTCTCCAATTAATTTCACTCTCTTCGGCACCAGTTAAACTTCGCACAGAGTACTGTTTCTCCAGTTTTGGGCACCTCCTTTTAAGAAGGACATTGACAAATTAGAGTGAGTTCAGAGGACGGCAACAAAGAGGACAAAGGGTCAGAAAA
>QEPC01009250.1:9006509-9017066 GCA_003113815.1 Sphenodon punctatus
GCGGGATTAGCGGAATATCCGCAGAAAAGTCGCGGTGTGGCGCGTGCAGTTCCGAAATGGCGGAACGGAATCGCGGCGCGGTAAAAGCTGCTGCCGCATCAGCCCTATCCCTGAGTGAAGGATGGAGGCAATGGCATCAAATCAAATAATGGCCTTATATTACAGGAAGGTAGATATTGGTTAGAGATCAGGAAAAAAAATAATCTAAGGCCACTTTTACATGAGGTGCTTAGAAGCGTCTCCAGAGCCCCTTATTCAAAAGAAAAGCCGCAAGGGGAGTTTTTACACACTCCCCGTGCTACTGGAAGTGATGTGCCCCACATTCTCTTCAGCAGCGGTGACTGCAGACACAGGGCTTTCAAAGAGGCATGTTCTATAGAAAGCGCCTTTTTGAAAGCCCCATGTCTGCAGCCGCCACCGCTGAAGAGAATGGGGGGGGGGGACGTCACTTCCGGTAGTGTGGAAAGCGTGTAAACCCTCCCTGCATGGCTTGAATACAGGGCTCCAAAGACGTTTCTAAGTGCCTCATGTAAAACTGGCGTAAGAGTAGGAGCTAGAGATGGGCGAACAGAATGGAGTTCAGAAATTTGGTTCGGTTCAGTTTGGTTTGAAATTCGAGTTTGGAAATTCAGTTCAGTTTGAAATTCGAGTTCGGTTCGGAAGTTCGGTTCGGTCGACCAAACAGACCGAGTTCGGTCCGAACTTCCGGACTGCGTTCGCCCATCCCTAGTAGGAGCTGTGTGCCAATAGAACAAGTTGCCTAGGGAGGTCATAGGTTTTCAGTTACTGGAGGTCTTCAAGAGATTGGACAGCCAGCAGCATAGTTATAACAGGTGCATCAGGTGCACCCGCACTGGGGTCCGGGAGTCTAGGATCCCACACACATAGAATACATATGCACACTGGAGTTGGAGTTCCACAGGAGAGGGACCGTTCCATCTTCTGCACCAGGGCCCATTCCCACTTAGTTACGTCAAGAGTCACTGCTCAGGGATGTTGTAGCTCCAGTCATCCTGCATCCAAGGAGGGGGTTGGACTAGAAGATCCATCCCTTCCAACTCTATGATTCTAAGATAGTAACCAAAATGACATTGATCTCTTTTGCCTGGATATATTGACCAATAAAATTGATATGAACTACACCCTCAGCTGGTACAAATCAGCCTAACTCCACTTAAGTTACTAGAGTTAGTTCCCAACCCCCGATTCACAGTCTGACCTCCAGAGATTTATCAAACCAAACCTCTTTAGCTACCCTCATTACTAAAGGTCTTTAATATACCTTTGTAATTAGAAGCAGTGTTGGCTTTCAGTAACATCTCCAGCTATGCGTTGGCATGCCACTTGGACCTTAATAAATTGATCACAGAAGGTTCACACATATCCCAATTAGTTGGCATCTTCTTCCTGCACTTTCCCAGAGTCAGGTCTATATCTTTAACTAAAGCAGCATCTAGATGGGACATGTCTTGAAATTAAACTACATTTTCCAAGCAGCCGCATAATCCGAAACACAAACTCTGCCGTGAGAAGGGATATTGATTTAGTCGAGTTAGTATTTTGTATCCTGAAATCCACTTTAACAAACAGAGGGATCAATACATGACTTTCTTAAATCACTCTGGTTTTTTACTAGCCAGCTGTCTGGTGTAATTCATTTCCCAACATGTTAATTTCTAGTACTGCCAGGGCAAAGGTTCGAAAGCTTCATTACAAGGAGAATTCTCTGAGGCAGGAGGGGGGCAAAAATAACGTCCCATGGATAGGACCCAGAGAGAATTTTACCACTAGCAACAGTGAAAAAGACATTGAAAGCTAATACATTATGTGTTGAATTCAGCCATTTCATAGCAAACCTGACAGAGCAGATATTTCGTTCTTCAGCTCTTCAACTTATTTGGTTATCTGGCTTATGGCTCATGTGCAATAGGTCTTACTGGTGCTGAAAATAAGGCTGCTTTCCGATGTTACGTTGGAGGGGCTGGAACCTGCGCGAATCCGATCACGGATCTGTAATAGCGGGAGCCGTGAGAACCTGTGAGAATGAACGAATCCCCTTTTATCACCCAAGAACACAAGTGTAGCCATTACAAGGATGAGTGTTCTCAGGTGATAAGAGATTAATGCATTATGATAGGCGCTAATCCTGACAATTACAGAACTGTAGTCGTGATTGTGCAAGTTCCTGCTTCTCCCCCCCGTCCCATGTAATGTCAGAAAGCAGCCAAAGTTACAAAATAACCAAACCAAATATTCAAACTGAGGTCTCACTGTGGGTTCTCGATTCTCCCGAGAATCTTGTGAGAATCATTTTGATTTTCATTTCAGCCCTAGATGAATTAATTAGTTAGCTGTCAGTGTTACAGTTAATAAGTTAAAGAATTGTAAGCTACCCTGAGCCTAAGGGGTAGGGTGGGATAAAAAAAAATCTAAATAAGTATCAAAGCTGTAGTAGGCTGAGACTCATGTCCCAATTATGGGTCCCCATATGGAGCAAGTGTGCAGGATCTTCCTAAGCAACAGCCCTCCCAAAGCTCCTGGCCAGTCTCAGCTTCTCTCTGAAATGTTTGTGGTGCTGTCTTGGCTCCAACACACTATACTACCAATCTGTGTGTGTGTGTGTGTGTGTGTGTGAGGAGACAGGCAGGGGAAGGAAAAAGGTAAAATGTAAGGGTAAGGAATAAGAATTGGATAGGTAAGGTGGTAGGGATATATATCGGAAGATTTTTAGTGCAAGCACCAGTAGGTTCTGCAAATGCACCCTGGCAGATCAATAGCTAACACAGAACCAGAGTCAAGCACCCCAGCCCTGTGTAGTATAAAGGGTTGCAGTGCCCTCTCTGAGCTCCCCTGATTGGTTCTGGGAGTCAAGAGGCATTGAGCAATCACAGGGTGCCATTCAAGTGGGGTGTGCATGTCATTTTTGTTATTACAATAATGATAATGAAAGTTATCATTTTCATTATTGTTATTGCAATAATGAAAATGACAAATAATAATAATAATGAAAGTAGAAACAAAAACAACATTTTGTTTTTGAAATAATGGGAAAACACTAAAACATGTATTTCCGGCTATAACCTTTCTGTTTTTTATTCCATTATGATGAAACTTGGGGGGGGGGGGGGGGTTGTGCCCTCAATTGAGGGCACTATGTGTACTAAGTTTCAAAAAGATTAAGAAGCAATTGAATGTTGTGATTTTAAGAAAAGCTCCATACACATTCATGGCTACATCTTTTTTATCTTCCATCCAATTTGCATGAAACCTGTAAATATCTGTGGGGTCTGGCGGGCTCCCTCCAAACCCCGGATGGGGGAAGGAACGGGGGAACGAGCGAGTGGGACGGAGAGGGTTCCCTAACAAGGATACCCTGGTCCGACACTGAGCCTGATGCTGGGAAGGGAGCGGTGGGCCTGTAAAAAGGTTCCCTCAGGATCTTATGCGGCAGTATGGAGGATCTCAGTCGCTCCCTGCCAAGTTCATCATAGGGACACAGGCCACGCCGCTTCCCGTCCAGGGAAGGCCCCTCAGTCGCTCTTTCTCTCTCACACGGTCCCAAGGAACCAGGGAGGGGTGTCGGGGAAGTGAGGTCTCCAGTGGAGGTGTCCCCCCCAGGGGGCGACCCACGGCTGAGGGAAAAGGGCTCCTGATATACGCCTAAGGGTAGGACACCACGTGTAAGGGAAGGACAGGAAAGGTTCACGCACACTGCGCTTCGGGGCTACTCACACACACCGTCTCGCACTCACTCACTCGCTCGCACACTCTCTCTCTCTCGCTCTCTCTCGGTCTCCAAGGTCCACAGTCGTCGAACAATCGCAGGGGGCCGGTGTCACAGGCAAGGCTCTGATCAACCAGCACTGAGCCTAGCCTGAGTCCTCCTCTAAATAGGCCTGGCGTGGGCGTGCTGCTGCAAGCGTGCAGAGCGGCGCAGCGGCGCCTGTGGGGGTGTTTCCCTTAGGCTGGCGTGGTTAGGGGGCGTGGCTTGATACGCCGCGTCCTCCGCTGGCGCGCCTAGTGCCTCCAGCGGCGGCGGCGTTGTAGAGGGCATGTCTTCCGGGTCGGGCACTGCGAGGGACCGTGGGGGCATGTCGGTATGTTCCGGGCGGCTGGGGGCGGCTCGCCGGCGTGCTTGTTCCCCGGGTGCCCTTGACCGCGGAGCCCCCCACCTCCTCAGGCTCCCAGGCCTGACAATATCATGTCCCTCCACAAGCATAACACTCCTGCTAATTTTCAGAAAGATTGGATAAACGGTCCTGATGGTATAAGACTTCATCTTTAAAATACATTTCCAGCTGTAACATGTTCCATCCTGTTTACAGGATATTTGGCAGGAATGTATCATATACCTTCCCTGTCATCTCTGAAAAACTATAAGTCAATTTGATAAAGGGACCCAATTTTATAGGCAATTTATGTTGTTCCCTTGAAGACCATTATTCAGATAAAGAGCAGCACATGCAGTGCCAGTCAGAGACAGGCACCGGGCGGGCATGGCAGGGGGAGGGAGGCTGTAGGAGGGAGGATGTGGAGAAACCCAAAAGACTGACAGACACATTCACTAACCAATTACTGCATGCTTCCAGCTTTACAGGCCCAATTGTTGGTGATTTTGAGGCGGGCATAGGGGACGGCCCTCAGGCAGGCTTAGAGACGTAACTGGGACTTTGGGGATAGCATCCCCAAAATCAGGAGACATAGTTTACACATCCAGGCTGGCCAATTATCAATCACAATCACATCCTGCAGCACTGTGACAGAGGACATCAGAGAATCTCTATTGGCTCTTTCCTAAACAGATGCTTCCGAGTTCCCAGTAAAAAGTGGGGGAGAGAAGTTGAGATGGTCACAGCACAGAATGAGGATATTTGGTTGACATTTCTGCTGGCCAATTGACATAAAAAACCGATGTTATACCACAGTGACACGTAAGAGAATCCCTGGCATAGGCACCTTCTCTGCATATGCTGTGCAGGCATATAAAATTGGGACCCTTTATCACATCTTTATGATATTTGGCATAGGTGATCATGAAAGGGGTTTATATAGCCCTGCCAAATTTCATGTATACAGGTTGGACTACAATGATGTTACAGTCAGACATACATTTATAAGTTAATTGTTTATACCACCAGGACCCTTTATTCAATCCTTTTGAAAGTTGGCAAAGATTGTTAATATCAGAAGCGGTATAAACTTTTCATCTAGGTTAAATGTGACACAAAGAAGTTACAGTTAAGAATGTATATTAAGATTTTTGCAAAATAAAATAATTTAATGGCTTATAAAATTGGATTCCTTTATCCAATCTTTTTGTAATTTGGTACACTTCCCTGGTGCACACCTCTACATTCACTGCATGGGACTTGCTTGCACTGCATATTGGCCAGCGATTATATCCATCAGTTCCTTCCCCTCCCATCACAGGCCCAGTTCAAATTCAAGACTGTTTCTGGCTCCGAGATGTCTGCTCCCTCCTTCCCTTGCCACATTTCCCTCCAAAAAACACCTGACAGGCTGCTAGGCAATAACAAAATCAATAACGACTTTTGTTATCGTTATTGGTTTTGTTATAATTTTTTGCTGTTTTTGTTATTGCAATAACGATAAAAACAAATTTCATTTTCGTTATTGATATTTATGGCTGATCCTATCCCATTTTTAGTGTCCAACTGTAACCATTTGCTGTGGATAAAGGATCGGGCGGTTCTGGCACTGATGTACGCAGATGATCTAGTGCTGTTCTCTCAGACCGAGTTAGGTTTGATGGATCAGTTGGCATCTTTATTGAAGTACTGTGCCAATAATACTCTCGAGTCTCGACATCAATGTTGAAAAGTCCCAGGTCATGGTAGTGGGCAAAGCAGGCTGTCGTAAGCTCAGTTGGTCGTTTGGGAATAAGGAATTCATTCAGACTTCCTCCTATGTTTATCTGGGGGTTACTTTTTGTAGCAACGGTTTGTGGTCTAGACACCTATGCCAAACGGCACCTACGCCAAACGGCCATCTGCACTGCAGATTCCTCTGGTAGGCAGCCACGTCCAGTGTGTGTAAACACACCCTGTGCGGCTTTTCCTAGTGGCGCGTTGAAGAACGCGCTTCCCTGGCTGCTCATCTAAAAGTGACCAAAGAGGGAGCAGATTTAAAATAAATATAAGGAAGTACATTTCCACCCAACATACAATAAGATTATTGTGGGAGGATGTTTTCCAGGCCAGTAGCATAGCAGGCTTCAAAAGGGGACTTGATGATGAATTTTCGAAAGCCAGGTCCATTAAGGGATTCTTTTTGGGTTGGTCAGGGTTAAAAGACCCTTGACTGTCAGAAACTGGTGAAGGATAGCAGGAAATAGATTACTCCATTATAACCTGCTGCATACTCCCCTAACACAACTGAGGCTGGCCATTGTCATAGACAGAATGCTGGGCTGGATGGACCATTGGTCTGACCCAGCAAATGGCACTTCGTATGTTCCTAATACAAAACAGGAATTCTTGTTGTTTAATCTATATGAAGACAGATAGGGCAAGAGAGTAATTAACGAAAGCCAAATAAATTATCAATTTTACCCACCTTTCATTTTCAACCCTGAAATGACTAAATTTGGTCCTTTCCTTGTCCTTTGCATTTCACGGTGCACACCCATACAGGGAATATTTCCTGGGGCTTCATCCCCCCCTTGATTTTAATTGTCATGACTGAGTCATGACAAGACCTTCCAACAAATTAATCCCTGCCTGCCACAGGTTGAAACACACCTGACCATCGCAGTGCTTTCCCCAACCCATTAAACGTCAGACTCCACCTGAAGCACAAGCAGCAGCTCTTGAATCTGAGACTTGAGCTCTGGTCTGGAAGGAAAGAGTGATTCTGCTCTCCACGGGACCGATCCTGGTAGACTGCGTGACTGCATATATTTTTGGAAGATATACTATCCAATGTAGTAGGGATGGGGCTCCGGGTGGAATTTCCGTTTGGTTTTTTTTTGTTTCGGTTCTTCATGATTTTTGGATCTCATTTAAGTTGTGGAATTTGTTACCAGATGATATGGTCAAGACCATTAGTAGAGCTGGGTTTAAGAAAGGGTTGGACAAGGATAGGTCCATTAGCAGCTATTTAGCTAAGTAGGTTTGGAGAATATGACCTCTTACTGTCAGGAGCTGGGAGTGAACAGCAGGGAATGGATTGCCCCATAGTGACCTGTTGAGTACTGTCACGGGTTGGAGGTCTGCACCCCCACTTTACCAGGTTTGAGTGACTCAGTTTCCCTCACGTACAGCCCACTTGAACCAGTTTTTTTTCTCTGGCTGATTCAAGCCTGCCGCAGGGACAACCCCTTTGTCACTCAAGGGCCTGATCCTTCCCGTTTACAGACTCTTTACTCTCTGGGTTCCCAAGAGCTTGAGAACTCTTGTTGCTCACTTGTGTTCCAAAGTTAGACACAGACACTTCTTCATAAAGATAAGAAGTAAGTTTATTGATTACATAAGCAAGATTGTTGATACAGAGTGGTTACTAGAAATCAAAGGTAAATATAACGCATTCCTAACCTATACTGGTTGAATTCCTAAATAAGCATCTTACCCTACNGTCTCTCAGTTCATGGTTTCCAGCCTTGCTGGCTGCAAGATGGTGAGTGAGTTCCTGATAGTCACTGCCCCCTCTGGGGTACAACTCCTTATATCCCCAGGAGGAAACTCCTTGTATCTTCTCGAGGCTTCTAGAATTCCCTTGTTGTCTTTATCAGCTTTTCTGTGTCTCTTGCATGTAGACAATGGCTGCCTGCATTAGCATATAAATGTCTCTGGCCATGTCTCTGGCCACCCGTCTGGGACAATCAACAAAACTGTCTTTTCATTTCCTGGAGCTTGGTCACGTGTCACAGCTCTAATTTGGGTTTTACAGTTCTCAATTGTAACAATACATACATGTGGAACCTTTAGCTTTACATATTTACCAGACTTGTAGTCTACGTGTAGGCCCGTGTTACACATGTGTGACCCTATCTTCCTCCGTGACAGCCCCCCTGTAAGATTGCATGTGAAGTGGGCATGACAGAGTCCCGTAACATACTTAGACTGGTGTGTCCTGCCGGTGTGTGTAGGGATATGCAACCCCCTTACCTCCTTGCCATGTGGTTGAATCCTATTTAAGCTAGACCTTTGGTTTTCCAAACCCTCTGTCAGCCCTGTGGGACTGTCATGTTCACATGTTTTCCACCATGTTGTAGTGGAGTGATGTAGGCCCATGTTACACATGTGTGACCCTATGTTCCTCCGTGACAGGTACTTCTCCAAGCGACCGAGATTGACCACTGTTGGAGACAGGATGCTGGGTTCAATTAACCATTGGTCTGACCCACTATGACACTTCTTATGTTGTGTGTCTTTCTTCATTACACTAAATCTCAGCAGCTCAATTTTCATGAGCCAACCATGAAAGAGGAGACGCTTTTTTGTGTACATATGTGTGTATGCCTTGTGGCTGTCAGCCATTAAAAGGTTTCGTTATGTGGCTCTTCGCGTTGGGAATTTTGTCTACCTCTGTCATAGGGTGAAAACAGACATGATGCTATCCACCCTTTAACCACCCTTGGTGGTTATTTATGCATGTTTCAGGGCTGTATTGGTGCCCTATGCAGCCCTGAAACATGCATAAATGACCACCAAGGGTGGTTAAAGGGTGGTTAGCATCATGTCTGTTTTCACCCATAGCTAGGACTGAAACGAGAACCAATTTCTTTCTCATGAAAATCTCATGAGAATTGAGAACTGTTACTGATAATGGTTTGATAATTATATTTTTTCTTGACATACCATTTACAGTTTACCATTTCTGTTTATCGTTTACCATTACTGTTTACCATCTACTGTGTTCTTCCTGGTAATACAAAATGGCCACCACAGCTATGCTGCACATGCACAGCCCTCTTCCAAGATGACACCTGCTATTTTGGAAACGGGCAGTCATTTTGAAGATGCACATTGCCAGGACAAACGTGGTACACTGTAAGTGATAACAGTAAATTGTTATGGTAAACAGTAACGGTAAATGGTAAATGGGAAGTAGTATATGAAGGAAACTTTTTGATTGAAGAAGTGTTGAGAACTGGGGATTTTCTTGATTCTCAATCCTTGCAAAAAGTGAGTTGAGAACCATGATTCTCCACGAGAAATATGAGAAAATCGAGATCTAGGTTTCAGCCTTAGTCATAGTCCATATATATCACTGAACAAATCAACAGGGGATGGAGTTGCCTAATTATTTACTTTTTTCATACTATCTACTTACTCTAGTTATTTACTTTCCCCTTTCCTATCCACTCCCTATCTTTCTATCTTCTCTTTCTCCTTTCTACTTAACCTTCAAGTACCCATTTCAGCAACCCACTAAGAGCAACATGGAACAATAGCCCAGCACACAATCACCGTATCTATTGTGCCAATGTCAGTTGTCTTTAGCATCTGTGCCTGGCAAATCTTTATCCTCACAATACATAAGGAGTGAATTTGTGCTTGTTTGCCATCATCTATTGTTCCTGCACCTGTAGTCATTAGTTTATATTAAACAACAAAAAAAAGAATTTAGCTTCTTTGTAGGGCAGAAAAAAATGTGTTCTTTTGTGCTCCCTCCAGCAAACAAATATCCAAACTGATTTTGAATATCAAAACAAAATTCCCATTTTCATTTAACTATTTTTCTTCTTCAGCTCAAGGAAGGACTTCATTTCAAATGACATTGCCATCGATTATACTATGGTGACCCTAAGCAAAATGGCTGAAGTCAATGATACTACCACCCACAACTTTGGAGGTTAAGTTACATTTTACCAGTTTCCCCAAATTTTCCAATAATGTTCCTGCAATGACCAAATTAATATGTCAGATGGAGATAAAGTGTATTTTTATATGTGACGGCTCTTAGAAACGCAACACATTGATCCTGCCTGGGGTGAGAGCCCTCACCCTGGGCAGGATCAGGCCCGGCTGCCAAACAAACATGCCGGTGGCCAGGACTGGGAAGAGGGCGAAGAGAGGGTGGGGGACATGGGGACGTGGGTCCGCATGGCCCCCGCCCCCCCACTTCTCAGGGTGGCCCCCACCTCCTCCCTGATGGGTGTGTACGGCAACTTATGAGGCCACCACACCTGCCTCGACCTTCTCTGACCATTGGCCATAGTTAGGTAGAATGGACCATCAGATGTTATGGACTGCTCTACCATGGTCCAGGGTTGCCTTCACCACACCATGGCAGGGCTAACTCAGCGCACCTCCTCCAGAAGGGGAATGGACCAGTTAGGTTTGTCCATCCTCGGAGGCTGATGGAACCGCAGCGGTTCCAGGAGGCTTTGAGGGAGTAAACCTTAGACCAGGACGGCCGCTCTGCAGATGAGCTTGTCCAACATTGGAACATCTTGTTGGGGGAGGCCATCGACAGGGTGGCTCCGAGACATCTTCTCCCTCCATCTCGTCACAGCAGGGCCCCTTGGTTTACTGAGGGGCTGCGGTGTATGAAACAGGTAGGTAGGAGACTAGAGCGATGCTGGCGTCAGAT
>QEPC01009250.1:9017166-9032029 GCA_003113815.1 Sphenodon punctatus
GTGGAGGCAAGGCGAACGAGGGCAGGGAGGGAGTTCCAGGCGTGCGGGGCAGCGAGGGAGAAGGGATGAAGGCAGTTGGGGGAGCAGGGGAGGTGTGGGAGGGTGAGGGAGGAGACGAAAGAGGAGCGTAATGCTCGAACAGGGGTATGGAGGGAGATCAGGGCATAGAGGTAGGGGGGACCAAGGTTGTGAAGGGTTGTAGGTGAAGTTGAGGAGCTTGTGCAGAATACGCTCAGGAAGGGGGAGCCATTGGAGAGAGAAGAGGAGAGGCTGCACATGGTCAAAGTGACGGGCTAGGTGGATGATCCTGGCAGCAGAGTTTTGAACAGAGGTGAGGGGAGAAAGGTGAGAGCTTCCTTTGTCGATTAGCAAAAGAAGCTGTGTACCAGGTAATGAGGGACAAGAAAGTACAAGGGAAAATGAATTCAAGAAATACAGTATCGTATCGGTATTATCTTCCAGTATGTGAAATGGCAAATGGATGGAGTTTACTGGCAGTAGAGGGGCTTGTCCCCTCTTTAGCTACTGGAGTGCTTGGAGGAATGCGTCTAGAATCCCTGCACTGCTGCTGAGCGGTAGACACTTTCACCCCTCCTCCTCCGTGAAACCTCTGTGCAGCTCCTGCCAATCTGCCATGCTCCTCTAGGCCACTGTCAGCTCCCTTCCCCTGTGCCGCTCACAGGCACTAGTCTCCTGCTCAGTGATGGCCTTACCACTAGTGCTGGAACTCAGGCCTTGGTTTTCCTCGGAAGGCATCAATTGACTCTAGTATTTACCGAGGTCTGAAGTTTCGACGAAGGCCCCCGAAACTTTGGAAAATCCTTCGGATTAGTGTCAGCTGATAGGCTGATTTATCCCTTCAAAGTATACAAGCATGGCCAACACTTATAAACTTCAAAGTTTGACTTCCTCCCGTCTAGCAGCTAATAGACAAAAGCTTCTGGAGCTCCTTCTCTCCACTGCCTATCACAGAGAGGAGAAAACCTCATTCATGCTTGCATGCAGCTCTAACTTGCATGCAAACATGAATCTGCCCCGTGCATGGAAATTAGTTGTTCAAATGTATGCTGGGAGGTAANTACTGAACTTTGAGTCACTCATCATGACTTAAACAAAGGTTGGCTTCATGACCTCCAGCCTACTAAAGCTATTATTATAAACCTGTTTCTTCTTTTTAGGAAAGAGAAAGTTTAGCTATTGTACTGTCTAAAGGTGAGGATAATTCTTCAAAGTTTTCTTTGTCTTTTCAGTTTTCAGAGGTGTTGAAGCTAGTTTTTCCCATGTAAGGGGGGCCTAGAACTTTGGGGGTTTCTTTTTTCTGCAGTGGGGAGAGGACAAGCTCCAGAGGTTTTTGCCAATTAGCTGTTAGTCTGAGGAGTAGGGATGTGCGAACAGAATGAGGTTCGGATGTTCGGACGTTTGGTCGTTCGTTTTGAAACCCGAGTTCACGTTCAGTTGTTCGGTTAGGCGGAGTTCAGTTTGGCAGAACTTGACCGAACATTTGAAAATAATGCTATTGATACTGATACCGATACTAAATTCAAATAATTGTTTTGGTATCGGTATCATTTGGCCCTGAAACAACCCCTGGTCTCCACCCCTGGTGCCAGGAAGTCTTCTCCTCAGCTGCCTCCCCCTTCCAGTCATGTTTTTCCCACCCAAAGTCATGTTTTTCCCACCCCCGAACTCATCTGAACTCACCCGAACATGTCCGAACTGTTCGGCCATTTTCAAGTTCGGTTCGGACATTTAGTTCAGATGTCCGAACAGACCGAGTTCGGTCCAAACGCCGAACATCCGAACCGCGTTCATTCATCCCTACTGAGGAGGAAGCCAGCCCTTTAAGTGTATAAGCACTTGCCATACTTATAAGCTTTAATAGGGTTAATTGGGGCTTCCCCCTCCCAGCTTATTAGCTGACAAGTCAGGGAGGAAAGACCCCAGGGCTTTGGTCTATCCGCTAATAGGGGGAAACCTTAGAAAATATGAGCTGAGAGGGATACCTTGGAAACTGCCTGAGTATTGTCTGATGGTCCCAAGCAGCAGTTGAAGACTTGAGACCACTCCTTGGACCCTCAGAATTACTTGTTTTGTTTTGTTTTGTTTTCTATTTGGAGCACCCCTACTTCCCACAGGGCAACCTTGAATGACTGTCAGGCCTCACTACTTTGCTTACTTCTGGGTGCCCCCTCTGTGGCCTCTGGTTTCGCCCAACAGTCTACCCATCTCACTGCTGAGCTACTGCTCCTCTGGCCTTGGTCACTGCTCCCTGCTCTATGCTCCTCTCTGGCCTTCACTGCTCAGATGGGCTGGGGATTTCCCGATTCCCAGGGGGACCCAAAATGGGAGTGCATCCAGGATCCCAAGCAGAGGCCTCATCCAGGCATGCTACTTGAGACCCTGCATGATCCCTGACAGAAGCCTCACCCAGATGTGCTACCAGAGATACTGAATCGGAGAGGTTGGGGATTGAATTTGGGACCTAATACATGCAAAGCATTTGCTCTACCACCTAAGCCACAGCCCACCCCTGTATGCAAGGGCTTCTTAAAAGACTTTGAAAGACATTTCAATTGGCTTTTCAAATGGACCCATTAACAGATGTATTTTCTTTTTTTAAAATATTCTCTCCAAGAAACTTTTAGCATGTGTTTCTTAAGATGGCCCTTTTCACACAGACACTCTAACACTGATAAAGTGGGTGTTACATTTTATTATACATGTTGCAAGGCTGCAGGCGTGCTCTATGGGTGGCCTGCAACATGTATAATAAAATGTAACACCTATTTTATCAGTGTTAGTGTCTGTGTGAAAAGGGCCGATGTCGGAATCCTAATTTGGGGTTTGACTGTAAGGATTCCTGTGAAGATCTGTATTGTGGTTTGAGCATTTTAGTTTAAATAAACAAATTATACCCAAGTGGCATAGAGATTCAGTCATCCAAGAGTGTTGAGGTTATCTTTGATTCCCATTCTCCCACAAGAAGCCATTCCCTAAGCCGGGTGGGGAACCTCTGGACCGCAGGCCACGTCCGGCCTGCAGGACTTTTCTCCGTGACCCACTGAGTTCTAAGCCCTTTTCGATTGTGTGCGGCCCATTGCTCAGCTTGCTGTAGCCCAGCAGGGCTTTGCACACAAAGCCCACAATAATCAGGTCTGAGTAATCGTGCCTCCTTAGAGCGGTGAGCCGGCATCCCTACCCCATCCCAAGCGACTCCCTCCTGGCTGCAGGGAGGGACAGCACTCACCTCGGGAGCCACCGCGCTCCCTCTGTGGGGTCTCCCATCCCCTGTCCGAGCTGCAGGACTCAACCACAGGTACGTGCAGTGTGTGTGTGAATGTGAATATTCTCTGTGTGTGTTTATAGATGTTTGAATATTCTATCAGTGTGTCTAAGGTTTTGAGTGTGTGTGTGTGTGAATATTCTGTTTGTGTGAATATTTTAATAGAGCTTTAATTGTTTTAAGTTGTTTTAAGTGTGTTAATTGATTTTAATTGATTGTTTAATTGATTGAGATTAAATTAATTGAGATTAATTTGAGATTAAATAGAGATTAAATTGAGATTAAATTAATTGAGATTAATTAATTAATTAAATTGATTTCCACGTGCGGCACCCAGCATGTTCAGACACTGACAATGTGGCCCCCAGCCTCAAAAAGGTTCCCCACCTTTGCCCAAAGCATAAACCCCTCCAAAGTATCAGGGACCAAGCAAAAGTGCTACAAGAGCATTGACCAGAGTCTCCCGCTCCTCTCCAACAAGACCCCACTCTCCAGACTATTGACCCACCCCTTTATGATATGGTTTTACTTCCAACTATGGCTGAAATGACTACCTGCAAAATGGGTATACTTAATTAATTTCCAGTACCAAAATTGAACTGACATCAGGTGCTGATTGATACACAATTGAGACTGGATTCAAGGCCCTGATGTCCAGGAATGCTGACTTCTTCTGTACTGGTAGTTTGACTTCAGACACTAGTTTGTTGGTGTAATGACTAAGTGTGCAATCCAGAGGTAGGGGAAGGCCCCAGTTCAAGTCTCGCCTCAGCCAAAAACTCACTGCGTGATCTTGGGCCAATCACAAAATTCTCTGGGCCTAACCTACCTCACAGGGTTGTTATGAGGATTAAAAGTTGTGTTAAATTGTTATAAGTAAAGCAGTAGCATTAATACATTTTATTGACTAAACCAAATTGGTTGCAGCAATTTTAAACAATGTATATACAAATACAGTAAAATAAAAAAATCTTCTAAAATAAAATGCATCATATACCCACTTAATAGAACACATGCACCACGGAGTGGCAAAAATACATGACTTAAACCATAATTCAACTCCAAAAATACATCCAATGGGGAGAGAAAATAAAGCTGACATTAATTAATTCTACATGACTACATCCAATTTGACCCCCAGTTAAAAAAAAAATACCAGCGGAGGTTTAATCCTGAAGCTCCAAACGTTTACTCTGTAAGTAGAAAATTTAAGACAACCCAGCTGGTTGCAGAGTCAGATTACATTTTCTAATTGCCAGGGCATGCACAAAGTTTGCCACCCTAGCCATAATTTTCCTACAGGGGTTTGCCAGTAAATATGACAGGCTCAAATGGAGATCCCAATGCACTTTCCCAGACATGAGTTTGCATAAATATCTTAAATGCACTTCAGCAAGTGTGTGGGCAAATAAATAAATAATGTTGGAGGTCCTCCACATATAACCTACAGCCACTTAAACTATTTTCATATGGGGTGCCATTTAAACGACTCTCAAGCACTTTGGATGGCATAATTTGAAAACGCAGGCGGGTTATGACTCTCCAAATCATATAGTTTTCTAAATTAAATAAATAGGATTCACACTGGAACAGTGACTTAATTTTACCATATTAAAGGGCCACGTGAGAATCGTGAATATTCATCAGGTCAATCTGGAGATGAATATCCTTCAAACAATTCCTGAAAACTTCTTTAGCATATAATTATGAATACCCCTGAAAGAAATCAAATGAAAAGCAGGATACCAGAAAAAGTCTTTTTAACTGGGATCTCCATAATTTAGGAGAGGTAAGATCAGACTGTTCATCCCAACATAATCGGGGCAGTCTGTCATTCTTCGTAGAAAGCAAGTTCTGCCAATAGGAGATTGTCGTTGCACCAGTTCCCACCCCCTCAAACAAGACAGGACACAAGGTTGGATTTACATGGCCGCACCCTTTATTATCCAATTACAAACAGCCGAATAGGTGAGGGGGTGACATCGCCTATTGCGATTACGGGTCCAGTATCAACCATAACCATCAACTTCAACAGAAGGGGCTGTGAAATACCTTCACCAGCCTCTTCAACAATAAAACACGTCTCCCCTTCGTCCAGCGCTGAGGGCGCGGCCAAAGGGGACATTGTCCGTCCGGACATGAGTAAGGATTGAGGTGCCTGTCAGTGGGAGGCCTTACAATGCCCTGCCACTTTCCCTGACACCCTTCTCCCAGGGAAACCAACACCCCCGCGTGCCATACCCTGCACCGCGTTACGCGTGGCTTCCCCATCCCTTAAGGAGATGACTCCTAATTTTCTTATCCTATTTTAAACGATACTGGACCCCCGCCACCCTGGGTCCCACGAGACTCCGGCGGATCCAGGCCCCCACACCTATCGCAAAACTAATTCTATACCTGCCTTAAGAGCTTCGAGATAAATAGCATTGCCAGTTGGGGACAAATGTACCCCATCTGCCCTAAAGTAACCCACTTCCCTATATGTAATTTGTGTGTGAGTAATTGTCCCAAATCCAATTGAAGCTAACCATTTCCTAATCTCCCTATTAATTGTCTTACGTGTCTTATCTATTCTTTTGGTAAATTCACCCTCCCCCCACCGCAATCTGGTCACTAACTCTGTCCAAATTATCCTAACTCCCTGAAAATATCGCTGAATCTCCCACAAATCGTTCTTAATAGCCCGTATCAATTGTACCCCTTTGAGTCCTGGCAAGTCATTCTCCCCAAGATGAACCACCACTACATCTGGTGTTTGCCATTTTCCCAGTTCCCTGAGCATCGGCAGCAGTTGGCGCCATCTCATGCCACTCCTCCCATACCAGTTGATTACTCCCCGTTCAGAGAGCCCCATCTGGCCTCCAACTGGTGATTCTCTTGCCGCCTTCGCTGCCCAGCGTACCAGACTGTGCCCGCATATCCAAATTCTAGCCCGTTTGTACACAGCACGATCTGTCAATGGAAAGGAGATGGCATGGTTAATTGGGCATACTATGTCATTCAACGCACATAAGCGCGGTATGCTGCCGAACGCCAACGGCCAATGGCTTGAATGTCGGTGCCTGACATCCCCATTTGTGCCGCAAATGTGGCTGCACCAATGCGGAAAGAATGAGAACCATAATCCTGAGGCGGGACGCCCAGTTTTCTTAGTGCCGCCCGCAGGACGGACATGAATTGGTATCTAGTAACAGGCTTGCCATTAAAATGGCAAAAGAGGGGTTCCCCCACTGGGGGGCGAATGGCCAAATAAGCTTGGACTGCCAAAACCGGGCACAGAGCAGGGTCACCAGCCTGGGCCAGCGTAATCGTCTTCCCTTTTCTTCGCTGGTCAGTCTTAGATAATCTTAATCGAATTTTTACCTGCTTACTGTCCAACTGTATATCTCGATACCCTATTGCCCTCCCTGACCTATCCCGAGCTGACTCAGCTACCATCTCGCTTACTCTAAAGGCCCCCAAAAATGCCACTTTAAACAGTGTGGCAAATAAAGTTTCTTCATAACTGTTAAAACACACCAACATCAACGTGTTAACTATTCTGACCAGTAGGGGAGGGGTAATGGGTAACCTGGTGTGGCCAGGCACTGGGCTTTGCCGTGCCCAAGACTCCAGCAGCTTACGTGTCAAGAATCCTCCGCCCGGGGGCGGGTGACCAGCCATTTGACTCATGAACCCCAGGGCAGCCAACTTTCCTGATATAGTGCTAGCAGCAAGCCCGTCGCTCCTTAATGACATGGCGAACTGCAATACTTCAGCCTCGGGGATGGGGAACCCCATGCCCCATCCCCGCTTGGACCGGAATGACTGGAAGGCCTGGAAGGCTGCCTGGTACGCAGCCCTGGTGCGTCCAGCCAAAGAGGCCTGAACCGAGGAACTTAACTCCAGTATCCAAGGCTCCACAGGTCGGACGGCATGGGTTCTGGGTTCTCGCTGGCCTCCGGAGCGAGCACGCGGAAACGCTCCATCTGGAAACGAGAGAGAGCATCTGCAATCTCATTCTCGAGTCCAGGAACGTGCCTCGCTCGGAATAGAATGTTGTGCTGAAGGCACAGCAGCACCAAATGCCTCACCAAACCCATGACCCTCTGTGACCGGGATGTCAAAGAATTAATTATTTGCACCACTGCCTGATTATCACACCAGAAGAGCACTACTTTATTGGCCAATTTACTGTACCATAATCTGACAGCAAGCACAATGGGGAACAATTCAAGGAATGTAAGATCCCTGGTGATGCCAGCCTGGGTCCACTCAACTGGCCAGGCGGCTGAACACCACTGCTGTTGGAAAAAAATTCCAAATCCGCATGCACCAGAGGCATCGGAATGAACCTGCAGGTCGGCATCCAACATAACCTGTGTTCTCCACACCGATACCCCATTGTACTGCTCCAGAAATGTTAGCCAAACCTTCAAATCCTTCTTAATTTCTTTGGTCACCCTGATGTGATAATGAGGTGCTAAGTCCCCGGCTAACCTTCCGTACAGCCGGGACAGGAATGCCCTACCTGGTGCCACCACCCTGCATGCGAAGTTTAAGCTCCCGATGAGAGACTGAAGCTGTCTAACGGTAACCTTGCTTGCTGACATGCATAGCCCAATCTTCTGCCTCAGTGCTATTACCTTCTCATTGGGCAAACGTGAAACACCAAGGGTCGAGTCGAGCTCAATCCCTAAATAAGTAAGCACCGTGGACGGGCCCTCAGTCTTTTCTGGAGCTAAGGGGATACCCAAATGTGCAGTTATGCGTTCAAATAAGGCAACCAATTCCCTGCATTCAGGCCCACCAGAATGGCCGATGAAGAGGAAGTCATCGAGGTATTTAGTAATACCTCCCCCACTTGCCTCACGACGCACGATCCATGCCACCAGGGAGCTGAAGCGCTCAAATGCCGAGCACGATATGGAGCACCCCATTGGCATGGCCTTGTCGTAGTAATATTTCCCTTGAAATTGGAAGCCTAACAGGTGATAACTGTCCGGGTGGACTGGCAAAAGGCGGAAAGCTGACTTAACGTCGCATTTTGCCATCAACGCCCCGGAGCCATACTGCTTGACCAGTTCCACTGCAGCGTCAAATGACACATAGTGGACTGTCGTCAAATCTTTAGGTATCCCGTCATTTACAGAGCGGCCTCGAGGGTATGAAAGGTGGTGGATTAAACGGAACTGCCCAGGGGCTTTCTTAGGTACTACTCCCAATGGGGAGAAGACCATTCCGTTTAACGGTGGGTCTTCAAAGGGGCCGGCCACTCGACCCTCCTTCACTTCCTTCCGTATCTTCTCCGCCACCACCTCCTCCATGCCCACCACCGATTTCAAATTGGGGGGTACTTGTCTTATCAGCACTTCCCCTACTGGTATCCTAAAACCTTCTTTAAATCCCTTTACAACATAGCTCACCTCTTCTTTGTCTGGGTGCGTGAGCAAGGCTACTGCCAACCTATCGACTCTCACCGGCGTTGGGGTTTTTTCCTGTTCCCCCGCTCCCCGGGTTACCTTGTGTCCCTTTTGAAAAGCCCCCCCCAGACTTCCCTTTTGCCCAAGGCTTGGGCCGGGGGCAGGAAGCGGCCGGGTGAAACCCTCCGCAGGAGGGGCAGGTATGCCGAAACCTGCACGCGGGGCGCGTACACGCCCCTGACCGAGAAAATTCCCAGCATTGCCCCACGCTGCCCGGGCTCACCTGCCTGCCCCCCGCCCTACCTGTGTCATTCAACATGGCAACGCTCCCTTTGGCCAAGAGGTGGCCACTATCTGTCTTTGGTGCCCCTTTTGAGTCACTCATGCATGTCAACCATAGGTCTTGTGCATGAATGTCCCATCGGAGCCCCGGCTTAAATGACGCCCGGTGCCGGAAAGCTTCGTCATATCGGAGCCACGCCCCGGCTGGCCCCGTCTCATATGCCCGTCGAATGATCTCGGCATATTTGAGGAGTACTGCCCCTTTCTCTGGGAACATTTCAAGCTGCACGCCATGGTATATGGCATAGGCTGCTGTCCAGTTAGCCCAGTTTCTGTCTGCCTTTGGGCGCTTGTACCGCTCCTTATCCTTTTTTTCGTCCTCCTCCCCCGGTTCCACTATCGGGTCGCTAAAGAGGAGGGCAAAAATATCAACATATTCTCCCCTCCATATCTTCTCCCTAGTGGCCAGTAATAGGTGTTCGCCTATGGGATCTGATAAATCCACGAAGCTTCCCCCCGCAGGTGGGAGCTGGCGTGGTAACCCTGTTCCTGTGTTTTGTGGGGGCCACTGCCACGGGGGGGCCTCGCCTGGTGCCACTCCATCCTGGGAGGCTGTAGCTGGCCACCCCTGTGTCATGTATGCTCCGTGCACCTGGCTCCCATGTTGATAACTATTCGAGTTGCCCCTATCCTGCTGAGCCCTGATCGGACCCCCAAGCTGGTTAAGGATGGGGGCCCGCTGCCCGCTATCAGGTCCCGTCGCCACCCAGCTCCCGCTAGGCTGCCCAGCCATCATGGTGGCCAGCCCCTGCGTGGCGTTACTCCAAACTTGAAGTGCCTGATGTGCCTGCGTTTGCCCAAAGACAGAGGGAGGCCCCCCATAACTCGACCCGTCTTGTGTAGCTGTTTGGGCAGTTGTCTGTCGCGGGGCAGGGGATACAACTTGCACCCAACCCCCATTCCACCACAAATATTGTGGGTGCTTTCTCCCGGGGGGGCGGCCCAGGCCAGTGCTCTGGGCCCCCGGCCATCCTTCTCCCATCATCCCAGGGCTGTTGTTGTCATAGATTCCTACCCCTACTACTGGGGGGGGGGGGGTGGCTGCATTGGACCATAGTTCCCCTTGTCCCCCCTGTTTGCATACCTTCTACCGGTGCCATGTAGTGCTGCGTCCCCCGACTGTCATGGTCCCGCTCTGCGATCGCCCGCTCCAAGGCCTCAATCCGTGCTAGCAACCGTGGGTCATCCCTGCTGGCTCGGGCTTCCTGATGGTACCTGGAAGAGTCTTGCACGGGGGGTGGGGGTCCCTCATCCTGCGCCAACTCCTCTGGCTCAGCCTCCTCCCCAGCGCTCCCTTCCTCCTGTTCCAGCCCAGCCTGGGGCTCCATTTGGGGAGCCTCATGCCGGCTCCCAGCCACCTGCCGCCCTATCTCCTGATCTGCGAACCGGGCAGGGGGGCCTGCACGGCGGCCACTTCGTCTGAGCCCCCTGTCTTCCTCTTGGGATGGGGGATCCCTCCCTTCGTTGATTTGGGCCCCAGAATGAGCTTCTGGGGCCAGGGCCCGATTCAAGGCCTCAATTACGGGCCTAGGGACACCTACCCCAGATGGCCCTGGCCTGTTGTCCAGGCTACTATGGCTCTGTGCCACCCCACTTGGTCCTGCTACGGGTGGGGGCATCTCTCCCCCAAACACTGCTGCCTCACACGCAGCCAGGCGCTCCCATGCTGATGCACCAGCTGCTGGGGGGTGCGGTTCCAGTTCCCTGGGAAGGGGTGTTTGGGGACTGCCTGATGGTGGTGGCCTTTTGTCCTTGCCCCCCTTCTGTGCCCCTTTTGGGGCTGTCTTAACTTTTTTGGCCTTTTGGGCCCGAGCCTCAGCTCCATTTCTGGGGCCCCGTTTGCGCCCCCGCGCCATCGCTACTTGCCTTTTGGGCCCCACTTGCCAAAGCTGCTCCCTAGTGCCAGTACTGCTCCCTCCTTCAAACTCCTCCTAACACAGGCCGCGCTCGAGTCTGCCTCTCTGCCTTCAGGACTCACAAGGCCTGCTTCTCCTTTCCCCACTCCTCCTAGAGTGAGCAGGGAGAGCCTGGAACGCTGCTGATTGCCCCACGTGACTGCAGGGGCCAATCAGCAGCTCTATCATTTTCGCGCGTTCTGCAAGGGTTGCTAGGCAACCCATTGCAAACTGGCCTCAGTCCTTGCAAGCTCTGTGCAGCCTCTGCAAGCAGAAGCTGCACCATTTAACCCCCTGCACTCCTAGGAGAGGGGGGAGGGAGTTTATGGGGCGAGACAACCCCCCACCGCCTGAATTTTCGGCGGAGGGTAAAATGCTTAACCTGGCCTTGATTTCCAGGGCGAAAATGCCCGTTCCTGTTCTCAGGAAGCAGATAGGCATTGTGGCAAAAACCCCTGTCTTTGCCTCTAGAGGGACCCTAGCAGGACAGTGTTGCATTCCTGAATAGGGTGTGACCTGTCCTCCTTTCTCTTGCGAGCACATGGCAACCTAGCCACATTCCTAACAACATTCCTGAACCAAGTGACTGGTTTGTCACCCAGGTTAGAGATTTGGATGAACACAATGTGGTGGCTGGCTCAGCTGTATAGCACCCCCTTGCAGCGTTTCGCCACAGGCATACCCGTTGAAACCTTCAAAATCTCCCTTTGTATATTATTTTGAACGGGTTCCAGAATGGTCAGATTTGTGCATCCCTAAACCTCTGCTTCTAAATAAATCACTCCATGGCAGGGGTCGCTATATAAAAATTATTGTTATTATTATTATTATTATTATTTATTTTATTTTCATTACTCAAAAATTGACTTCTGTTCCCAGTAAATTGATTTTGGGTCCTTATTTTTTTTTTTATTCCTGATCCTGATTTTTTTTGCTTTCCCATCTGATATAGTGTTCAGTAATCAGAAAATCAAAAAATCGGCATGAGAAGTTATCAACAGTTCTGGTTTCTAGGTACCCATACCCAATCGATACCCAGATAACCTATCAGGTACCCAAAGAGGTCTCCCAAAATGCAGGTATTACCTGTAGTTACTATAACAAGTACATGTTTCAGCTGTACTTCCAACCCCTGCTGAAAAACATTCTCTGGTGCCAAATCTCACAAATCATCAACCATAGACCAATCATAAAACATCTCAAAATAATACTGCTGAAGGCAAAAAACACTGAATAAGGAAGTAGTTAATAAGAAGTAAATGAAATTAAGTGAAAATACCAAATAGTACAGTGAACCAAGTATTAGACACAGAAGCAATGAACAACTGAAGCAGAAATGTAGTACTGGAGACACAGAGTGCGATCCAGCTAAGCCCTACCGCCAGCAACGGGGTCTTGCACTGGTGGCAGGGCCAAGGAGCACCAAACGACTGGGAGCGGGCATGTGTATGTATGAGCACCAGCGGAAGCAGGTTCTGCCAGCCAGATGGCCACATCCCCTCTGACGAAGTGGTGGCCATGCCCATAGTGCTGGCATTAGGAAAGGGGGCACAACCTGCGGAAGCGGTTCCCTACCCCTTGGACATGCCCCACTCAGGCTGGGGGCACCCCACTGGGGGACTGCCCATCAACCCCTTCGAAGCAAATTGGATCAGGGTGCCAGCGCATGTTTACTCATGCTTGAAGCAACAGTAAGGCCTGCGCAGCCATAGGGACACAGGCTACCTGGAGTCCCTGGAGCCGCTGCACCTCCACCCAGCCAGCCCCCCAAGATGTCCAGGGCAAGAGAGCCCTCACCAGGCATCCGTGAGGCCCTTTCCCTCCCCCGTTGCTCCTTGTGCCACAATGTAAGCCAGTTTTCATGTGGAACTAGCCTGGCTCTCTCACCCTGGGTGTCTTGGGGGTTGGCCGGGTGGGGGTGCAGTGACTTCGTGAAGTGGGGACTCCAGGGGGCCGGTGCCTGTGTCCCTATCTGCGGCTCTGGCTCATTGCTTCACATCCCCCTTCCATCAAGGAGTATAGCTGGATGCGGCACCGTGGCTGCCGGGGTCCCAGCACCATTTGCTGGTACTGTCTCGGCCATTGCTGAATTGTGCTCATAGGCTGAAATCCGAATTGGAATCCGCTTGGGATCTACGCGGGATCCGCATGGATCCTGCACAGGTTGTGCACAGCACAATGTACTCTCTATAGATATGTATGTGGTTCACGTGCAGGTTGCACGTGGCACACGCTGGGCATGGGATTGACCCTACCGATACTGCATGAGTGGTGGGTTGAATTGACCATTCTAGTTCCACGTAACTTTTCCAAAAAATCAGAAAGGTGATCAAAATTTTGATTAGAACTCAAATCGTTTGACTGAACGATTTACGTGTGTGCAAAATAGCAGCAGCCATAATGCACATGTGCAAAATGGCGGTGGCAGACGTTGCCACATTTTTTGTTTCTAGATGGATGCTGAGCCTGGGTGTCCCTGGAGCTGCTCCAGGGGTCTGCCCCCGCATTTTCCTACTTTCAGCCCCACCTGGGTCCGCAATAGATGGACAGTCCAGGCTGCGGTCTACTTGCGTGGTGCCCCAACACACTTTGCACTCACCCAATGCTCGAGGTTGGTTCCCACAACTCCATGGTGCTGAATGAGGCAAGGGATGAGTGGGTGTGGAGCTGCAGCATGGTCCACCCAACAGACGGACAGCAGCTCCATGTTTAGCTGTTGCCCTGGGTTTGGCGGACCTGCTCCACCGCCTGCTCTTCTCTGCCCTGAATATCTGGCAGGTGACTTTATATTGAATGGCCAACCCAGGGGTAAAGCAGGCTGGTGCAGGCAGTAGTGGAGCTGTTTCCTTCCATCTGTTTACACTCTTTGTGTATGGCTGCAGCCATTTTGTGCCGGCCCAAATCTCACAAAAAGGTCTTGATCAATTCTGCGTTTCAGCAGAATGAATCGAACAACTGGATTCTGTCAGAAACGGAATCCAGTCAAAAAATGAAATTTCTGTCCTAGATTGCACAGCTCAGGGTCTGGAGAAAGACAGCATGGTACATCAACAGTCACGACTGCCTCAGCTCACATAGCTTTTTCCAACACAAGATTGTAAAGAATGAACTTAAGTCTGGGACTGCAGCTGCTAGTCCTCCTTGTGACTGATTGATCACAGTACAAGAAGAGAGCAAAGGAGATTGCACAAATGAATAGGAGGCTAGTACAAGGTGTACACTACACACATAGCATGCAGCATGTGCACAATGTATCCTCACTGGGGCCGATGCCAAGCCGCGGGGCTTGGCATCGGCCCCAGTGAGCATACATTGCACAAATGCTGCATGGTATCCTGTGCACAGCCTTGCGCACGCAAACTGTGCAGACCTTCATTGCAGGCACATTGTGCCTCATGGAAACCACCCACATATGCACACGGGAGGTCTGTGGGGCTTGGGATTGGCCCCACTATCCAGACAGCGTATACATAACGTACATGCACTGTGCGCCATTGTGTATGGGTGATGTAAACTTTGGAGCAGCCCAAAAGTATGAGAATTATTTATTTATTTATTTTGAGGATTTATACCCCGCCCCTCCTGCAAAGCAGCCCGGGACGGCTAACAACAATAAAAACATAATAAAAACAGTTTAAAACATCCAATATGATATTAAAACAGGGCTAAAAAACAGATAAGATAATAAATAGTAGATAGGTAGAAAGGTGGGGGAGCTAAAAGACCCCTCCCCTCCCACCCTCCCCAAAGACCTGGGTGAACAGCCAGGTTTTGCAGCTTCGCCGGAATGTCAACAGGCTAGGGGCCAGGCGAGCTTCCTCTGGAAGGGAGTTCCAAAGGTGTGTCCCAGCCACCGAGAATGCCCTCTCCATTGTGGCCCCCCGCTTAACACGGGGGACCTCCAAGAAGGCACCCCCGGAAGACCGAAGGGGCCGCCCTGG
>QEPC01009250.1:9036455-9047675 GCA_003113815.1 Sphenodon punctatus
TCATGCCCTCCACAAGGGGTAATGATGGTGGAGCCGCTTGGTAACAACCATAATATAATCAAATTCAACATACTTACAGGAAGGGGAATGACAAATAAAACTACCACCGTTCACTTTAAAAGGGTGTATATACAAAAATGAAGACACTAGTTAGAGGGAAGCTAGAGGTAGCAATTTCAAGGATTAAATGTCTGCAAGAAGCATGGAGTTTATTTTAAAAACACCCTCTTGGAAGCCCAGACTAAATTTATCCACAAATAAAAAAGGTAGCAAGAAGACCCAATATCTGCCTGTGTGGCTGAATGGAGAGGTGATCAAATGACATAAGGCACCCATCATGGTGGATCCATCCCCATTTCCTAGGTCGTAAAATCCAAGCAGACTGTGAAGAATTGCAGGAGGATCTTGCAAGACTGGATGACTGGGCATCTCAATGACAGATGAAATTTAATGTTGACAAGTGCAAAGTAATGCACATGGGGGAAAATAATGCAAACTATATCTACACATTTGGGTTCTAAAGTAGGGGTTGCCACTCAGGCAATACATTGAAATCCTCAGCTCAATGTGCAGCAGTGATCAAAAAAACAAACAGGATATTAGGAATTATTTGGAAAAGAATAGATAATAAAACTGAAAATATTATAATCCGTTTCTATAAATCTATGGTGGCTGTAAATGAATGGAGGGCAGCTCCAGGGGTAGCCATGCCAGCATGCCACATCCCCTTGGCTGGCCAGTCTGTCTGAAGGTGGCCCACCAGAAGTTGAAGCAGAGCAGGCTGTGCCTACTTTGGACCGGCCCTGATTGTGGGACTTCAGTACATCCCAGAGCACTGCCAGTGGAGTGGGCCGGTCAAACCCAGGGCACTGTTCTTCTGCTCGGAACACACAGGCTGCACCTCCCCTCCTAGCTGACTGTTGCCTGAGCAACATTATAGAGTTGCAGGTGTCAGCCTAGAGCATCAGGTGATCACACACAACTTTATTGTGTGTGTTGGGGGGGGGGACCACACAGGTGGACCATAGTCAGGGGAACCAGATGAACCCACTGTGGGTGGTGGAAGCATCAGTCAGCCTTTTAAACTGACACGCCCATGCTGAGATTGCTCCATGTTATATAGAGCTCCTGGGTACAGCTTAAATGTGAACCAAGGGAGAATCGAAAAATGGTCGTGAGATCTCACCAGGATTTTGCTAATGTTTTGAAATTCTCACAGCATTCTTGCTAAAAAAACCCCAAAGACTTGTGCATGTGCAAAATGCCCTCTGGGCCGTTCTGTGCATGTGTGGGTTTTTCCAAAAGGGACAGCCATTCTGTGCATGGGCAAAATGGGCCCTGCACAATGGCAGCCATTTTCCAACATAGCAGTAATGCTGCTGGGGCCATTTTGAAACAGAGAAGTGCAGTTGCAGAATGACCATGGCAGTTCTTTTTTTTTGTTGTTTAATTGAGAAAAAAAATCTCGACAAGAAATTGTTGAGATTGGGGCTTTCTCAGTTCTCCCCCCCCCCCAGTTCTTGTAGAGAAGTTTGATTTTCAGCAAGAACTGAGGGGGAAAAAACAGATCAAGTTTCAGCCCTTCTCCCTTCTGGAGCTTGTCAGTTTCTCTGGGTAATACTCGTGTTTTTGGGCATCGGACACCTGATTGGTTCTCAGGTAGCCCATTGTCTGCCCAATGGGGTGTCCGAAAATGCAGGCATTAGCTGCAGGTACTAATTTTTGTGTCCCTTGCAGTTCCAGGGGGTGAAAGAGTTGTATGTTTGACTGAGGGTTTTAAGCAAACCAAGGGTGATATCAGACGTGACAAATCCAAGAGTCACCACCCCGAACCACACTCAAATGCTTGAGTGGTTGACTGTGGTGAACGTCTGTCTGCTACCCGCCAGATGTTCACCACAGTCAAACATGGGCCGTGTTTGCATTCACCACACTTCTGGACCCGAGGACATGAGCGGGTCCAGAAGTGTGGTGAATGGCCACCATGGCAGGGGTGACTGAATCATAATGTTTGTTCACGTACCCCTGCCGGTGGTGGAATCCATTCCCCCCCAACTGCGGTGGTGAGTGTGGCCAGATTGGCTGCTCTCGCTGCCCATCCAGCGGGGAGAGGGCCGGTGCAGAACGCAGCGGGTGGGGCCGTGCGACACCATTCTACGCCACGTGACCCCACCCCCTCCGTTCCACAACAGTCGTTATGGCGGGCCCCATTCACCACGGGCCGTGATTTGCCAGTCCCCATGGCCTGGGAAGCAGCAGCACACATCTGTTGGCACGCCCCTTCACCCCGGGCTCTGGTCCGAACCAACTCATGGCCCGTGGTGAATGGGGTCCGTCGTAAAGTCTGAAATCACCCCGAGGGATTTCCAATACCACAGCAGGCGAGACCCCAATAAATCTGTGCACTGCTACCTGCCAATACATCACTTTCAGTCATGGATGTGAAAAACCAGGGGTTGGCAACATGAAAAGACTGATTGCTTTCGATTTCAATTTTTACTTTTGCTTTCCAGTTTCATTATAGGCACTCAATAAAGTATACAATTTGTTCAATTAACTCAGCATTATGTGCATAGCAAAGGTTTATTAACCACCAAGTGCTGACAGGTATAAACCCAGATATGAACTACATCTGAGTGGAGAACAATTTTTCCCGTACCATCAGAAAATACCTACCTTTCAGGAGCGCTTGTGACTTTTCATCAGTATTTATTCATTATCCATTGAATCCACACTTCAGCTGTTGTCGAGATCAGCGCCTGTGATTGTCCGCCATTTTTCAGTATTTTAATTTAGTTTCTGGTATTTTTCAGCAATTTACAGGGTGGGTGGGTGTATTTTCCACCAGTTAGTTTCCAGTATTTTCATCAGTTTTAAGAATTCTGTGACAGTTTCTGGCATCAGAATGCTGAAAACAAGGGCTAGCCCTTGAAATACACCAATCAAAATAAAGTTTACGAAGAGCCAAAATAAGGGCCAATAAGGGAAATGATGACAGTTATGTAGGGAACCTGCGATCATACACAAGCAGCATGTAAGGAAAGTTGGGCGGGGTGGGGGGTGCGCCTGCCTAAGAAGAATTATCAGAAGTACCAAACAATGGCAATTACTAAATGGGAACTAGCGAAAATAGTGGGGGGGAGGGGGAACGGTAAGTTTCCTCATTGTGTGAGCACAGGTAAATCAAATAGCTGTTTCCAACGAAAATAGCTTTTGCTGCGATTGCTCAGTTCAGTAGTAGTATGAGCCTCTGTGGACGAGGGGGGATAGCAGGTGCTGGGGGTAGGATACTACCCCCTATCATAGGGGGTAGGATACTTAGGAGGGGGTTTGGTGGGAAGAGAGCAGTGGGGAAGAATGCTTAACATATGAGCGGGAGCTGCCTGAATGCACAAGAAATATATGCATGGGGCTGCCCATTTATAGGGCTGATGCGGCAGCAGCTGTTACCGCGCCGCGATTCCATTCACCATTTCGGAATTGCCTGCACCACACCATGACTTTTCTGCAGACATTCCGCTAATTCCGCCGGAATTCTGCAAATCGCGGAATTGCGAGAAAATTGCGAAAAAATTGCGGAAATTGCGGAAAACTGCTATTCCGCTATTTTGTGGCGCTGATGGAATTGCAGAAGTAGCGAAAATGTCATGTTTCCACAATTCCATTAAGTAGCGGAATTAAATAAGCGGAACCGCAGAATCGCGGAATGAAACTAGCGGAATGAAAGCCTCTGCCATGCCCTTCCACTAATTGCGGAAACACTGTTTCCACCGGAAATAGCTACCGCTGCGATATTCCGCTACAGCCCTACCCATTTATTAGGTTTTACACACTAAACATTTGAGTGGGGGCTGCAGAAACCAAATCCAGCTCCCTGAACCAACAGAGAATCTACCACACCTAACTGCTCCACCAGGGGCATATCTAGGTGGAAATGGACCATGGTACATAAGATGGAATGGGCCCCCTGCTGGTTCAATGCACTCTAGTTTTCATATCCAATCTACATGGATGTGGACCCAGACTCGTGGTCACTGGTGCAGTTGCACCTGCTGCACCTATGATAACTATGCCCCAGTGAGCCACACAGGAAACTCTATCCAACAAGAAATAGAGACTGTTAGAAAATCTGTCACAATGAAAAACAGAGGCCAACTAGGGCACGCCAATGCCTGAAATAACAGGAAGCAGTTTCATACAAGAGAAAGATCCAGATGTTCAAATAGGTGAGCCACACCCACTCTGTAAGGAAAGGCAGGGAAGAAACAACCCAGATTTGAATGTCAGTGTGTCCTGAGGGAAAATTCTTCCTGACCTCAAATATAGTGATGACAGACCCTGAATGTGTGTGGAGGTCCCATTAGCCAAGCACCTGACATAATTATAGTATTCACACATCAACCCCACATATGCTGTACTCTCTCCTTATTCATCATAAAAGTGGCAGCAACACTCTCATCATAAGACAAAAATTCCTTTCAGGATTAAAAGGTATTTGTGAAACAAATGCCATATTTCTCCTGTATAGTAAGGGCAGAATGCTGTGTGATTGTCATTTCTCCAAAATTAGGGTAATTAAAAATAAATGAATAATCATAAGTGAAGCTATAGGAAAAGCCATTTACCATTTATTAGTATTGTTTAAATCGCCTGTCATTAATTGTTCTCCGGCTTTTGAAATGCACCCTCTTTAAATATTTAGAAAAATATATCTAAACAGCATGCAGTTTTAATTACAATTTATATAGGCTTGCATTTAAATAGCATTTTAAACTAATTTAGTTTTGTTCTGAAAGTTAATTAAACTCATCGGGTGGAAATGTTCCTCCGTTCAGTTGTTTCAACAGAGCAGATCTGGAGATGTATTTCCAACTGTCTGTATTGCCCTGGACTTATGGTTTTAGATTTCTAAAAGACCTTTAAAACAAAGTGCTTGTCACAGGAACAAGGTGTCCTGGGTATTTCTACCACATGTAGAGCTGAAACGAGAAGCCTCACAAGCGGTTATCTCTGTCAAATTTGTGGTACTCAACTTGACACGCCACCGTCTGGTACTAATTAATACCCAAAGTATTGATTTACTGACTTCCAGTCATGGAATCCTTACTTTCAGTACCGATTTTTTTGTTGCCATCCCAATTTGCACCATTTCTCCATACCAATTGGTATATGGCAAATCGGCATATTGGCAACAGTAAAAAAAAAACAACCCAACAATTTCTAGGTCTTCAGTACCAACAAATACTTGGGAAGCCTGTTGAATAACCCGACACAGCACTTGAAATTGTGGTGCCATGTCCCCAGTGTACCCAGAAAAAAGCACAGCTGGCTGGAAGCCACCGTCCCAGCTTGGCATACAGGGTATTACTGAGAGCAGGGAATGTGGGGGGAAATAAAATGTTTACTGTTGTAGGAGAATCCATGGTGTAGTTTTCCACTGCATATTCTGTGCCCTCTGTTCTTTGTCAGGGATTTTTGATGCTTGCATCTGTTGGGACACATTGGGCATTTTTACACACACCTTAAAGTGCTGGTCTTTCAATCCACTGGATTTACAAGTCTACAAGCAAGTTCCAGATGCATACACACACACACACACACTGTCCTGAGGTAATTCCTGGATGCATTCTTCACACAAACACTGCCCTGAAGCAGCCTAAAGTAGCCACAGCTGTAGACGTGAGGTGTTAACAGGAGAACCCCCTCCCACTCATGATTATTGGGGGGGCCGGTATCCCAATATCCACCATTCCTTAACTTCAGGGGGGAATTACCTTAATTCTTTAAACCCGGGGNAGGGGCTTGTGCAGAATTCGTTCAGAAGGGGGAGCCAGTGAAGAGAGGAGAGGAGGGGCTGCATGTGGTCGAAGCAAAGGACAAGGCGGATGACCCTGGCAGCAGAGTTTTGGATGGGGGAGAGCTGAGGGGGGGGTTGCTGAGAGGGGGGTTGCTGGTGGGTGGGGGTTGCTGGGGGACCCCCTCCCACTCGTGACTATTGGGGGGTTGGTACCCCAATATCCACCATTCCTTAACTTTGGGGGGAAATAGCTTACTTCGTTAAACCCGAGGTTTCTGCGTGTCGTAAGGATCAGTCTGAGGACAGATACGTGCTACAAGCAGTTTATGTACCCTTCCCAAAAGTGAAGGAAAAGAGGGAGACAAAGATTCAATAAAACTAAAATGTTTATTTATACACAAACAAATACACAACCAAATAAACTGGTGGGGGGATCAAAGGAAAAACACAAGCGGTGGTGGGGAAAATGAAAGTGAGGCTAGCGGGGGGTGGAAGATCCAGAAAAGACAAAGAGAGAGAGAGAGAGAGAGAGAGAGAGAGAGAGAGAGAACGAGCGGGGAAGTCTGGACCTGAGATTACCTTTCCTTTCCTGTGGAAAAAGGGGACAGGTGGCCCGTGGATCCAGTGAAGTTTATGGGGGTTGAGAAGAAGGGGCAGACCTAAGTCTGGGAGGTCTCTTAAGATACAGACACGCACAGGGAAACCTGCACGTGTCCACATCCAAAACCTTCTCAGTTTGCATGGGGGAAGCGAGGGGCAGTTATAGGGTTCAGGATAAAAGATTTGGGATAGGGTCAAGGATGTTACAAAAGACACACAGGGAGGACAAAGGGACACAAATGACCCATCGGGGTATATCTGGGTGAGTTTCTAAATGAGACAAAAGGAAGATGCACATGTGAACCATGGGGACAAAAGGGGACTCCAGGTGGGTGCTTAGGTGTCACAAAAGAGAATGGTCCTAGGGGAACTATGGGCAACAGACACATAATGAACACCCCTGGGCATGAATGGGGAGAGGACATTCCGGTGATCCGGGAGGAGTTGTGAGAGGGACCCAAGGTTAATGGCTGCACCTGAGTTTCTGTGCTTAGGGGGTGGGGGTAGGGGATATTAATATTCCATGTCTTTGAGGCTGTTGCTAGCCTGGTTTCTATTCACCAGTGGTTTCTCAAAACAGGGAGAACGCCCTTTCTTAATGGCCCCGTACTTAGTGAGGGCTATCTCCCCTTAATCACCTCCTTCCTGGATCAGGCTGGTATCCACCTGGGTGAATTCCCTTTTCCTAGGTTCCATGGTGCCTGGGCACAATCCCTGCTCTGACTCCTTTGGGGGGGAAATCCTGAGTCCAATGCCCACCGGTCCAGGCCCTTTGCCAAGTATGGGGGAGCTGTTCTAACAATTCCCCCATTGTGAGCATGGTTATTTAGTAACCACCGCCCCCACATTACTGTCAGAAGTGCTCTATGGTGCCACAACCGTGCCATGGTTTGCCTAGTTCAACATACTAGCTCACACCTTGTGAAGTACCAGCCCATTCCGGAAGACTAAGATCAGGTGGGGGTCTGATATCGAATGCACTGGTGCGCTGTGAATCCCAGCCCAGCAAGGACTCCCAATAGACATGGGTTACACAACTAGGTTGGGGGAAGGGGTAGGGGGAGGAGAATTTCTGGTCAGAGGGAGACACAAACCTCATGGCTAGGGAAATGAACGCCAAGAAAGAGGGGGGAGGGGCAACAGGGGAAGGGAACAATGGCTGTGCAGTCTAGACCAGGTTTACTTATTTCAACAATAAGCATGCTACAATCATTACTAAAATATTACAATTATTTACAACACAGTATCTAAACCACAGAGAATAAAAGGGAACACAATATCAATTAATATACATATTTAGGCGGGGGGGGTCCACCTGGGAGCTGCCTGTAACATATTCATTGTGGCTAGATTCACCTGGGCTTCCTCCAGAGAGACCTGAGGATTTCAAATTTCCACGGACTGGTCTAGTTCGGATACATGTGAGCCCATGGCCAGGGCTTATTAAACATTGAAACAAATTACCAGTCTGCATTTGTCTCAGGGAGCTCCATTCAATGGGATAATTCCATTCAGGTGTACCTTAATTTACATAGTTGTCCTTAATTTCCAGCTGCTGGACAAGCTGGGGTAATTAAAAAGGTTTCTTGGCTATTAGTTCAGGAGCTCTTGATGCCTGCTCCTTCCGCCATACAATAGAGGGTCCAATTGTCCTGGTGGCGGGGAGCTTGTACAAAGTCACCAGTTCCCAAGTTTTTTTCTGGTGGCTCTGCTGAAGGACTTGCATCAGACCTGGAGGTGAGGAGTTCTTTCTTTTGGAGTTGTGGCCAACTCTTAATCCTTTCTCCAGGGCGGCAGCTTGTGCTGGGGGCCGTGTTCTCCCAGGTGTATCCTGCCTCATTGTCCCTGTCTGGAAACTGCATGCCGAGGCGAAGGCTCAGGACTGGTTCTGGCACGCATCCAGGGTGAGCATCTGAATCGTGAACTCCGCTCCCGGCAGCGCTCTCTGGGGTGACACATTTCCATCTCCTCCTGGGGCTCGCGAATCTTCTCACTGGCTCGTCTCCTGGCACGGGTCTCAACGCTACGCTCATCCAAACAACCACTCATTCCCTGATGAGCTAAAAAGTCCGGGGGGAGGGGGGATTTCCCGCCCGGGCCGAGGGTTAATAGAAACCGAGGGAGGAAGACAGAGGGGAGGCAAGGAGGCCACTCCTCCCACAAGACAATGTTTGCTTCACTGACTTATGGAACTAGGGCGGGATATGGACTCGGGTAATTTTAGGGAAGGACATGGGATGGTAGGGAATGGACTTTTAATCATCATCACTGACATACCCTATGAGTGGATCAAACTCCCACAGTTCCCTGCGGATGGGAGTTGAACTCAGTTGATGGGGGCTGATTCCCTTCAAGCACTGGATATTTGTTCCCCGGGCTTCCGCAGATCTTAACCAGGCCTGCATAGAACTGAACCACATGCAGGTCCTCCCTCATGTACAGTTCCCATCTAGGACAACTGCTCTGGTATATTTTTATGACCACCCTTTCCACAACTCCCCCCGTTGCTCTCCATTTGGCCACTCCAACGAGGGACCGATGTGGCCCTCCTGCCTCACTATAACAGAACCTGAAACGGAAAGTTTGCCTGATGATTAGGCTGCTTACCCTCGCTGCAAACCTCAGGGCCGGATTCACCGAGACGCCATTCCGTGGTTGAGTCAAGTGAGGATATACCCACCCCCTTGGTCTCCTGGATCTTAACCTCCTATTCATAACTGCCATGCAAGCTTGGGACACTGGTGACTCTCTGAGGCGGAGAGCCCTTCTACTGAGGGAGGGTGGAAGAGCCAGCCGGATCTGGCCCTCGCTCTCGGGGGGATCCACAGATTTGCCAGCCCACTCCTTGAGCTGCGAACTGTGGAAATACTTTCTCCATGGTTGCCCCCTTTTTCCTTCTGGAATTTCCACCTGATAAACTGCTGGACTGATTCTATTAACTATCCTTATGGGGCCCTCCCATTTATGGGTTAAGGAATGCTCTTGTGCTGAGAACTTTAGATACATTACTGATTGTCCCACTTCCCACACAACAGACTTCCTAACCCACCCTAGTCTTTTATCTACGTCCTGCTGTGCTATTCCAAGGTGGAGGGCGGTATGCCTATGTATCTTTGCTATCTCCTCTACCAAGGACTGGACCCATGTATCAGAGACAACTTTGTTCTCCCATGAACTTGGGATTTCAGTTCCAAGTCTCAGGCATCTGTATTTGCCTCCCTGTCATCACCTCGAAGGGCGTGTATCCATGAACTGCTTTGGACCCCCTCAAGGCCATCAAGATGAGGGGGAGTTTCTCATCCCAATTTTTCCCCACTGGATTAATCTGTTTTTTCAATGCCTCTTTCAACGTGCGGTTAGTTCTTTCTACCAAGCCAGAAGAAGTGGGGTGTCCGGCTATGTGAAACCGCTGTTTGATCCCTAAAGCCTTACACAGCTCCTGCATCATTCCCCTTACAAAGTGCGGCCCCAAATCTGAGTCAATGCAGTGGGGGGTTCCCCATCGAGACAAGACTTTTAGCGGTGGTGTGGGCGGTGTTGTTTTTATAGGGGATTGCCTCTGTCCACTTACTGAAAGCATCCACAATTACCAGACAGTACTTGTTCCCTCTCGCAGTGGTAGGGAGGGGACCTATGTAATCTATCCTTGATAGCCCAAGGACCTCAATGCACTGATGTTGAATAGGAGCTTTCATTGTCTGGCGGGTGCATTTACCATCGCACAGGACAAACAATTGTTATGCCATTGCTCCACATCTGCCTTCATCTGGGGTCACCATTCAGTTTCCTTAAGCATGTCTAGAGTGTCCTGTTTGCCCCGGTGTCCTTGTTTGTGGACAAATTGGATTAGGTTCCCCCATACCTTCCCAAGGACTATCCAATGCCTGTCACCCCTGGGATCAAAAGCCCACCACACATTGTTATCCTTGGTGATTGTGAATTTCCCTGTGCTGCTTTTCCCTTTTGCTGCCAAGTCCTCTGTTTCCCTATCCCCTTCCTGTAGTGTCCCCAATTCTAGGGTCGTGATCCCCGATCCTAGAGAGTAGGCTCTGGTGGTGACTGGGGCTAAGGTTATTTCAGAGGAGGTATCTTCTGCGGGGTCAGGGGGCTTGCTCTGGGTGGCGGATTCATTTGCTAATCTGTCTGTTTGACTATTCCAGAAAGCCAAATCTGTAGGTTTCCTGGAATGTCCCGCAGTGTGCACCACCCACGTCAGGCCGGTTCTGGTTTTTACTAGCTCTGCAATTTTTTTCCCATTTCTCTGAATGGCCTACTGGTCTCCCATCAGAGGCAGTCATACCTCTCCCTAGCCAGATTGGAAGCCATGCGGTGGCTGCATGTGCAGTCCAATCAGAATCTATGTAAATAGCTGGGGAGATTTCCAGAGGCTCGAATTCAAGGACAGCCAACTCAGCCTGGACTTCAGCTTCCTGGAAGGAGTGGGGGCGTGCTGATCCTTGTAGCACCCAGCCATCTAGCACCCGAACAGCTGCCCAGTCTGTCCTAGGCTTTCCTTGATCATAAAAAGATGACCCATCCATATACCACACTGTTAACCCCTCTTCTGCTGCTTCTTCCTGACACTTTCCCCATTGAACTGGCCACTCGGTGTGCTGAGGTTCTGGGAGGGGGCATATGTGTTCTTCCCCTTCTATGAGTAACCCATAGGGGGCAGGGGTCTCTTTTTGTTCCTTACTGAACCCCACTCCCTGGTTTACCAAAGCCAGGGTCCACTGAGCTATACGGGGGTTGCTGACTTGCCCGTCCTGGATTTTCCCGGATATGATGTACTTGAGGGGTGAATGGGGGGTTTGTACTATAAC
>QEPC01009251.1:1240-13546 GCA_003113815.1 Sphenodon punctatus
CAGTGTGGCCCACTTGAGCAAAGGGGGGATGATTGAAGCAGTTAAACATGACTAGCATGCTCAACAATATTGTCAGACCTGCCCCATCTGTCTGGTTCACAACGTGGGCAAACATGTAAAAACACAAAGGGCAACACACACACACACACACACACACACACCCCATGGGGACCATTTGTAAATATTCAGATTGATTTTATTCAGTTACCAAAATGTTTATCATATGAATATGTATTAGTGCTTGTCTGTCTGGTTCACAACGTGGGCAAACATGTAAAAACACAAAGGGCAACACACACACACACACACACACACACACACCATGGGGACCATTTGTAAATATTCAGATTGATTTTATTCAGTTACCAAAATGTTTATCATATGAATATGTATTAGTGCTTGTCTGTATGTTTTCTGGATGGATCGAAGCTTACCCATGTGCAAAAGCTGACAATATTACAGTCAGTAAGAAACTTTTGAAATAATTTATCCCTCGATTTGGGATTCCTTTGTCTATCAACAAAGACAGAGAAACTCTTTTCATGGGCCAAGTTATGAAAGAGATTTGCAAGGCCCTAAAGATTCAACAGAACTTTCATTGCTCATATCACCCTCAGTCTGCTGGGGCAGTGGAAAGACAATGGCATCTTCAAAAACAAGATAGCTAAAATTTGCCATGAAACAAGTCTCCAATGGCCAGACACTTTGCCCTTAGCCCTCATGAGCATGAGATCGTCATACAACAGAAAGACTGGCCTATCACCACATGAGATTTTAATGGGAAAGCCCATGAGGCTCCCTAGTTCCCTACCTGTATCAGCCCACGTAATGGATATTGATTTGGTTGATGAAACTGTTCTAACCTATTGTCATGCACTAATGAAGTGTGTCAAGGCTTTTCATTCACAGGTTCAAGAAGCCCTTCCCCAGGTACCTCGTGCAGCGTGTCACGACCTACAGTCAGGAGGCTGGGTCCACATCAAGGTTCACCAGAGGAAGACAACCTTGGAATTCCACTGGAAAGGCCCTTTCCAGGTACTTCTTACCACCAACACTGCTGTACAGTGCCAGGGCCGTCCATCCTGGGTTCATGCCTCACATTGTAAAAAGACCTCTGCACCTGTAGAAATAAGGTCAGAGGAGCAGGGTGAAAGTGCTAGTAACTTCTCCCCTGCACCAGAAGAGGATTTACCACTTCAGAGCGAAGAGGATGTACCACAATGACACCCCTACCACCTTAGAGGGAAGAGAAAAGACCCTTCCAATCAGCTGGTTCCCTAAATCGTTCATTGCCTTCTGGATAGGCTGCACTGCCGTTATCTGCATAATTCTGTTCTGGACTGCACAAGACACAGAAGTTAACTTTGACTGTTAACATGCCAGTAAAAACACACCTGACATCAAGAGCAAACCACCCTATGCAGATTGCAAATACATTCTTATTAACCATTGAACAACTTTGTAGGGATCTGAATAAGTCTAATTGTTGGAGTTGTGCTCACATTCCTGTACATGCCCATGGAGGTATCCCTATGTATGCCTACCTGCTTAATAGTACTGAACTTGAAGCCCCATACATGTCTGAGTTACCTCCACACTCCACCTGGGCAGTGGTACAGTGTAAGGTTTCTGAATTTTTATATATATATATATATATATATATATATATATATATAATTGCTTCTCAACATGTCCCAATTTGCTTGCAATGTAATGGCACTGGATATTTTGTAGGTAATTCCACTTGTAATGTCACCATTGTCAAAAATGGAGCAGAACAGAACAGTGTCTTCCTTCCTGATTACAACCCTACGCATTACAATATAACAGGATATTACCATCAGGTTTTCATGTATACCCATAACTGTTCTTGTGGGGTCACAGCCTTGGTAGGACACTACTTTGTTTGTGGTAACAAAGCTTACAAACACCTCCCTGCACATTTTAGTGGCTCACGTTTCATCGCAGCCCTAGCTCCCGTCATAAGATTCATGTCCACCCTTCCTGAGGGCAAACTCCAGAATCAAAGGGAAATTACTGAAGCCCAAAGACTTTGGGGTATCACTCTTCCCGGACTTGGAGTTGCATACTCTGTTAGAGAATTAAAGCGGGGTGCTGGAGAGGGTAGTCAATGCAACAACTTAAGGCTTTGAGACCATAGTCACCGTAATGGGTAGCATTAGGCAAATGGTTTTTCAGAACCGATTAGCTTTGGATTTCATTTTGGCCAGCAAGGGAGGGGTATGTGCCCTAATAGGAAAAGAGTGTTGTGTATACATTCCATTTTAGAACAAGCCGCACATATTAGAGAAGCAGTTGCTAAACTCCATGAAACAGACCAATGGAGTCTTTGGTCTTGGTTAGGAGGATGGGGATCTGGGATCAAAGATATTTTATACTGTCAATTGTATTTGGAGCTATTATTGACTTATTTGTTTGCATACAGTTATTAATGTTGTTTATAAAATGCTGCTTGCACCACACTGCTAAACAAATAACACATGGCTTAAACCTGGAGCAAAGGAAATAAATATTTAACATGTATGAAGAAATACAGAATGTTAGAGACTTGGAACAAGCAGAGATTCATGGGTTAATGGCTATAAGAGTTTGAACACAGGTTGTGCCAAAATGTCACAAAAGGAGGGAATTGTGGAAGCTCTTCAGCTGAGGCCTGAAAACCTGGGACAGAAATGACAGAGATGAGATGAGTTCTTACAATGCTCCATGTACTCATTACAGAATTGCAATAGATAAAGATTGCCCTTCACTCTTAGTACTGTTTTTCACTTTCTGTAAAAGTTTGTTGTTATTAGCCTTGAAGATGTTCTTCTCTAATATAAACTTGTCTGTGTAGCAATTCTGTTTCTAGCACAGCTCCAAACTGTTTTCTAACTGATGATAAATGCCTCTTTGCCCATAACCTGAAAAGTCTACAAGAGTATTTTTTGACTCTGCCTAGGGAGGGACTCTAGTTCTATAGGGGAAGCCCTGTGGACCTAGGACCCTCCTAACAGCTGTTAGTAATAGAAATTAAGTTTATCTGATAGATTCCTTCCATACACAGTGTGTGCTGATTTCTTCAACAATCACAACAATGAAATTGACATTTTTGAATAACGAAAACTACAAATGAAAATGACATGGGGTTAGGGTGCGCACCCCTACTCAACAGAGGATTCATAAAACCTCCCCGTAAAGGGAACAAACATGCATTTTGTGAGACCTGTGTTTATGATACCTCAATTTCTCATGGTGGCATTCATGATGTGAAGATGTGTATAAAGACTGCCAATCACTGGTCAAATACTGAACGAAACAGGAACTCCTGGCTCATCGAACTCTGATTAATACCAGACCTAATCCAGTGAATGATGGAGCAATAAAATATTCAATTCTTTTCCAAGAATTTGTTCTGCAACATAACCTTCCATTTCCTGTGAATGAGACCTCCAACAAACTAAGACACAGGATGTTTCCAGACAGTGCAGCAGCCAAACACCATGTGCGTACTTGCATAAGGCCAGTCATATTATTAATTGCATTGGGAAAGACAAGCCAAATAACACCCCAAAACAACTGTTCCCTGATTCTGGGAAGTGAAGAAGTGGTAGGGCTGCCACCTGTGGTGTTTTTTTACTGGACACTCCCATAGGCCAAAACGGAAACGTCAGGTAAAAAAAGACCGAAGGTGGCAACTCTTAAGAAGTGGTATTCTCTTAGCATTGACATAAGTTCTGATAAAAATGATAAATACTTCCCAATATTTCTTTCCTGGAAAGAATCAAAAGGGCTAATTGGGACTTGATTCCTAGGCACACACCTACAGTCAACTTCGCTGATGCAAAAAACATTGCAGAAACTGCTGAGAAATGGCTTTCCTGTTCAGGACTTAGTCTTAGCAGCTGTGTAATTTTTGTATCTGACAATGCATCTGTTATGATTTGCAAGCACGGGAGAGTTTTCAAACTGATCCAGGAGAAGCAAAGAAATTTATGGAATAGACTGTCCTTGTCATCTTGCACACCTTGCAGCAAAACAAGGGGACCAAAGCTCTGTCATTTCATCCCCAAGTGGATGTATTTTATCATTTTTACAAGAGTGCAAAACAAAAAGGAATTGCTGAGAAAAGATACTACTTTTTATAACAAAACCATTAGGAAAGTAATGAATCATGTTGTGGCAGTGCCTTCTCACTAGCCCCTCTTTCTGGGACTGGTGATGGGGAATTAGCTATGGCCTGCCACAGACAATACCTTGCTTGGTTCAAGTTGGGGCTACTTAGCAGCAGCATACAGCCTTCAAGTCCTATGTAGCTTAAGCTTTTAGAATCTGGCCTCCACCTTCCTCTATAGCCAGCCCAGTCCACCAGCATATAGGGCCTTCTCCCAGAATCATGGGTCCCCTGATTAGTCCATATCCACCTACAGATTATTCATCTAGGCTACAAACACATTAGCTCCTACCTGAGAGGCTTGTTGGTAAACTTTGTTAAAATGCTGAGTCACCACTGATCCCAGCTGTGACTTTGTCTCCCTGGCAGCTTCTCCTTCTCTGGAGTTCCTGATGCATTTTCTTCCTACACGCAATCACTCCTTATGCTGAGGCTAGCTCAGCTTCATACCCAAAATTCCATAGCTAGACTGTACCTGATTTACCACGAGGTGCCCACTGTTTGATAGCAGCTTCAGCTGAGTTTTTAAAGGGCCAGGGCCCTGCTTGACTTCTCAGTGCTAATCTTCCTTGTTATATCCCTCCCCGTTTGAGGGAGTGGCCCACTATAGCGCACATAAAACAGCCATCAAAGAAAAGAGTGGCCCTAAACCACAAAGTGGAATGGGGCAGGATCCGGTCCCACCCAGCTCTCCGGTCCCCAGTTCTGGGACCCTAAAGGAGTTTACCTGCCAGGCACAGCAGATACCGTGGATGAGATGAAACCCTCCCAGGGCTCACTCAAACCAGCAAGAAAAGAACTAAATAACATCCATACCTCCTACATGATAACAGAAAATTAAAGTGTTCCCATAACTCAAAGTCCTATCCCGAACAGCGTTTTTCCCCTCTTCATATTTATAGCTTATCTACTCGTGGAACCAAATTCCTGGGCACCCTGTTCAGTAACTGACAACTGAGTCACTTCTTTATTTCCTTTTAGATTTCCACCAGGGAGCAAGTCGATGCAACTTCCATGCAGTCCACCCACAGGTTTCACAATAATAGTCCAAAGGTTCATTGTTGTGGTCCATCAAGGTACAGTCTCCATCTCACCAATTGCACCCATAGACTTCCAGATTCATAGGTGATTTTTGTAGATCTTTAGTTGTTATGGCTGCAGGGCAGTTCCTGGAAAATCCTCAAGGCATATCGGCATTATCCAATATTAACTGCGTGTCCTGGGTTTTCTTACCAGAGCTACTTACTGTAGACAGTCTTTTTCTATTGGTTTCCCAGTCTTTGTTCCGCAACATTCATGGGACCAATCCCATGATACCTTTTCCAAAAGTTCAGGGCTTGTTCCCACCCCAACAACTGCTTGCTTAACTTGAACCCCCTTTCCACACTTTAGTTTGGGAAAAGGGTCTGTATTTATTGCCATTTCCGGAGTCTTTACATGACTCTGTATAACTTTCTCTAATTTTCATTTACATGTTGTTTCTGTTTGAGAACTCCCTTCTATTCCCAGGTGTAGGGTTGTGTCTCCACACTTAGAGAGGTTCCTTCCCCACTCCACCACACCCCCCAGTGATCTTCAGTGACCGTTTGGATGTCCCCAAACCTACTTTATTCACATTCTGGGTGGTGAGGATCTCTTGATGTTCCCTATAGGCATTTTCTTCCCTCATAAATTCCCTACTAATTTTCTTTTTGGCACTATGTATGTGACTCTTTTGTGAACTGAATGTTACATCTGCCTCCCTCCAAATGCCTTCTGTGGGTTTCTGTGTCTTCTAATATGGTTTGTAATTCTATGCTCTGTAGTGGTGGTCAGGTCTCAAACTCCCCGTCTCAAACTCTGACTCAAATTCTGTCCAGTATCTGCCTAATATCATGGGCCAGGGCAAGTTTGGCATTACCCCTATTTGTACATGGGAGATTCCACCACCACCCCTATGTTTATAGGGACCCACGCCAGGGGGTACTCCTTCCTATCCCTGTGTACACACAAGTGTTAGTGTCTTTGATGGAACTACCCAACTAGGGTGTATTAGCTCTTGTCGTACTAATGTCTGATTTCAGCTGGAGTCTAAAAGGCTGGTTATCTTACTGGTTTCCAGCCTGGGCTCTCTAGTGCACCGCTTTAAGTATGATGGTTTGGATGCTGCCCATGCTGCAGTGACATAGATGGCCCACCCATGATCACACACCATGAGTGGGCATTCTCTTTGGATGTGAGCTATTTCTCCACACCGGAAACACCTAATTCTATTTGGAACTCTAAATGCTGGGGTATGTTGACTCTCTCATCTGCTTCTGTTCTCTTGGTTACCTCCTCTACAGGTAATGAGGGGGTTCTGCTTAAGGGCCTGGACCCCGAGTTCTGCTTTCTCTTACTTTGGTATTTCCTCAGAAATCCAGATCCCTTTCCCTGTTGGTTTCCCATCCCTCTACCTCCACCTGAGGACCAATCTCGTGCTGTGAGCAAGTAATTCTCTACTATGCTAATGACTGCAAGTAGAGAGGTGGGTTTTGGACATTGAACCCAAACCTGTTTTGGGCTTGGAAGGATATGCAAAAATCTGGTCTAAGGCTACTTGTTCAATAGAGTGACTTAATGTCCTTGTTTCAGGTTTTAACCATCAGGTAGCTAAATCAAGTATTTTTTTTATTTATTATTTATGAAGAAATTTCCTTGGAATATCTCAGTGCTCAAAATTGAGCCCCATAGGTCTCCTCGGAAATCCCTAGACATTTTAAGATGGCCTCTTTAACTTTATCATAATCAACAGCTTTCTCCTCAGTTAGGGCCCTATAGGCAGCCTGGGCTGCTTCTGTCAAAAAGGCTGCCAATTTTACAGTCTACGTTCTTTTAGCCCACTGAGTCACTATTGTGACTCTTTCAAAAGTAACCATATAGGCCTCAGGAGTATTCCCAGAGAACATCTGTGTCAATACCAAAGTCCGAGGACCTCTATCTTGTTGGAGTACCTTCACCTGAGAGGTTGCTCCATCTTAATCTGCTCTTTCAGTGCTTGCAATAGTATGTTGTGATTGGTGTTGTATAACTTGTAGCAGTACTGTCTGTTGTTGGGCTACCAACAAGCCTGTCTGGTTCTTCTCAGACCCCATTCTTATTCACAATTATCCAATTACTGTTATCTTCCTAAGATAGGTGTTTTATTTTGGGGCAAGCGGTGTGATGGCCAGACTCCCAGTAGACTCAGCCCAAGCAAGGAGCAGGTAGACATCTGCAACTGCTGCCCGTATCTCCATCCGCAGCCTTTACCACCCCCTCATGTTCACTCTCCATATTGCCCGTTGCCCCATTGCCTGGGGGGCAGCTGTCTTCAACCAAATCAGTCACCAGCGATGCTTGTGAGCACATAGGCTGCTGTGGCTGAAGTGACTTCTAAAAAGCAGGCTAATCAGCCTGCCTGCAACAAGCACCTCTTGTAAACTCCGCAGTAGCCAATGAGCTGCCACCAGCCTAAAGCCCCCAGAGCTGCTGAGGCTCCTGGGATGTGATGAAAGAACATCCAGGAAGATGAGAAGACCCTATGCAGCAGCAGCAGCAGCAGTAGCTAACCCATGGCCCCGACCCATGGCATATTTTTAAAAAATATGTTAGGCCCCTACCAGTGCTTAGGAAAATGGCCTCACCCCTACATTTTTCAAATCAGGAATGGAGTGCAATGGCCACTGTGTATGTGGGGCTGTGCAGAAGCAGGACTTTAGTGGCGGGGGGACATTTGCGATAAGCATTTAGGTGAGCTGAGTGGAGGTCTTCAGACCTAAAATAGCAAGGGTCTCTTGTGCAGCAGGGTTTAGTATATTTGAAAATATCGGCACAAAAGAAGAGTGCAAGGTAAGATGTACTCTGTCTAGGCTTTCCTGTTACTGAACCTTGCATGTGAATGTGGCGGTATGCCATTTGCCTACTTCTAGGAAACCCATTGCTGATATACTCATCAGCCAAAAACACCTTGCTTGATGTCAGCAAATGTCAACGGATGCTTGTATTACCATCGCCACTGCCATCACAATTTTTACCATGACACTGCAGTCGAACTCAGCTGCTGACTGCTCAATCTCGGTATGATACCATGTCGGGGGTTGCCCCATGGTAACCACACATGAGACAAGCAGTATCTCTTGCATGAACGAGCCTCATCTCCCCTAAAAACCCATCATGCTCTCTGCACCTGTTTCCATTACGAACAAAGATTGCTAGATAGATTTGGAAAAAAAAACACCACCACCAAAATTCTGCGGACCCCGGGCAAGAAAACTTCGGTGAAGTGATGGCATTAGGTTACTTGCTGATCTGCAAATGGAACTCACCACCGATATTAATAAGTCAGTATCTTCTCGGGTCTTCCGGTACTACTAGCTAAAGAGGTGGGCTCCTGCTTCTATGCACTGTATTCCTTGGGGGAATATCCATCTGTCCACAAATCCATCCATCCTATGATACAAAATGATACATTTGCCGCAATGATACAAAACAGGATCGCAAACAGTACCTTAGAAGACAGAATTAAAATTCAAACCCATCTCAATAAATTGGAGATTTGGGCTGAAAATAATTAAATAAAGCTCCACAAAGACACAAATAAAGTACCGCACACTCGTGGGGGGTTGGGGGGGTGGATTAAAGGAAAGAAAAACTGGTAACTGGCTAGGCAGCAGCACTGCTGAGAAGAATTTGTTCATAAACTGAACGTAAGTCAATAATAGAGATGGGAATTCCTGTTGATTTGTGGATTCAAATTAATTTTGGATTTGTATCCCAAATTTGACAGATTTCCAGATTTGTATTTACAGATCTCCATGAAGCTCATTGGAGTGGTACCACAGGGATAGTGTGGCTTGGCACTGCTCCAATGAGATTTACAGGGGAAGGCAGGCAGAGGGGCTTCTCTGGGCTCTCTAGTGGAACACATGGCTCAGCTCAGAGCTGGTCTGCATTCCAAGAGAGATAAAATATGGTTGAATTCGTCATTTCAGCTACAGTTTGCAGGGTCCAGCTGACTAAGAAGGGAAGGTCTTGTGTGGTAACGTTAATGCCAGAATAGTAGTATATGTATAAGTTTCCTTCTTGGCATGTGCATTTCTATGGGTACTGAATGAAAGCTGTATATTTAAATGGTTGTTTCTTTTCTATTTGTGAAAACACTTGCTATATTTCTGTAGTGATCTGACTGCATTTGAATTCCTGAAGAATATATTGGATTGATCAGCTTTGTTACAGGCATAAAGATTTTTTATTTTATTTTTTTTAAAAAGCTTGATCACCTTCAATATATTGGCCGTTTTTACACAGACGCCCCCACTGCGGCTGGCGGTGGGTGGGGGGATAGCTGTCTGCTCGTTGTTCGCCCGTATGAACTTTGAGCGGGATGGGTGGGGTGTGTGTGCACGCTCCTGCGCAACAGCCACCTCCACCCATCGCACACTCACCTCCACCCACGGAGCCCTCTGAAAAACCGGAGGAGGCTAGATGGGTGGAGGTGGGTGGGTGTCCATGTAAAGGGACACACACACACACACACACACACACCACCGACCGCAACAAAACACCCACCCCTCCACCCACCTCCGTCTGTGTAAAAACGGCCATTGTCTCTTGTCTGTCTTCCTTATTGAAGCAACTCAGGATGCAGTTAGGCTTAGTGGTGCATACTTGCACATCCAATTTTGTGTGCCATAGTCTAAGGGAGAGAGTAGCTTGCCATGTTGGTCCCCAAATGTGTGGCAAGTGGTTTGTAAATAGTTTCTATGAGTCCTGATGTTCCTTTGGTGAGAATGGCATGGCCAGATATGATGGGCCTGCCTGGGTTTCCATCTCTGTATCTTGGAAACCATGGGTACTTTCAGACATGACGCTAACCACCCTTTAACCACCCTTGATGGTCATTTATGCATGTTGCAGGGCTGCATAGGGCACCAATATAGCCCTGCAACATGCATAAATAACCACCAAGGGTGGTTAAAGGGTGGTTAGCGTCATGTCTGAAAGTACCCCATGTAGAAAGTCCCTGGGGCAGGGTTGGTGGGGATGAGGTTAGAGTGTTTCTGCAGGTTTCTGGGGGAAACGTTGATGTCTTTGAATTCCAATGCAAATTGTCATGTGGGATCCTCTTTGAGTTACTGCTAGTAAATGTGGTCCAAAAGTTGTCTACTGGCTTCAATGATGTAATTATCCTGGTTTAGGACTACGATGGAGTTTTCTTTATCTTCTGGCTTGATGACAACCTGGTGGTTAGAATTCAAGAACTGGTTAGTTTTTCTGTCTGCAACAAAGAGGTTGTGATGTGTTATGCAGTCAACTCTTTTCCTGAAGCAATCAATGTAGTGGTCTGCTGGCTTATGTCCATTTTGGGGTGCCAGTCAGATCCTGTCTTTTTTCTTTTTGTTGTTATCTGTGGAGGAGAAATTCTTGTGGGGGAAATTCCCTTTACTGTAAAAGAATTCCTTGAGGTGGAATTGGTGGGGAAATTCCTCTATTTCCCTACATTTCGATATGTTATCAGGCAATGTAGTTGGGCAAAAATTTAGTCCTTTAGAAAGAATTGATAGTTCAGCTTGGATTAGTGATTGTCTTGATAGGTTAAAAACGCTGTGGGGTTGATTAGTAGTGTTCTTCACACTGTAAAGATGTTGCCATTTGTGCAACGTTTTGTTTCTGTGCTGGAGAATGTTGGAGTAATTGGTGACTTCCTTTTTCAGCCATTTCCTTCTTGAGAATGCTTAATGTAATAGGTTGTTTCTCCATTTTCTGAGTTTTTTCTGCAGAGTTGATTGGCCATACTTTAAGTTCCATGTAGTGGTCAGAAGGCTGTAGTTAGTTATGTCCGGTGAGAATAATGTTCCCTTTTTGCATTTGCTCAGAAAATAGATGTCACTGTTGAGTTTTAACTCCCTTTTTTTAAAGTTTCCGTTTAAATGATGAATTTGAATTTCTTCCATGGTAGTCTAGAGGGAGAATATGGTTGTTGTGTTGGTCCCAAAAGCAAGAGATGGAGACAATGTAGTTCAGATGATCTCTCTTATTGAACCAACTTCAGTTGGTGAGAGTTTGCAAGCTTTTGGTCCATACAGGGTCCTTCCCCCAGCTGGTAAAAAGTCAGAACTAAAGACTGAGCAATGCAAGATAGGTGTATATAAATGAAAGCAATGCTAGGAAGGCAGTTGGCACTGCAAATACAAAATCTAAGCAAATAGAATTACAGATGCTTCTACTGTCAAAATAGACTGAAAGCTTGAAAAACAGGTCTGAAATTGCAAAAGTGAAGACTGGGCCCAGAAACCTTCCTTGAGTTATGTGTGAACTTGTTTATATGCTGATTTTTTGAAGATTCAAAAAATGCTGAGTGGGTTTTGATAGTGACTGAGTGAGTTGGCTGTATCATGATTGGTGAAACTGTCACAGTTGAGTTGCTTTAGTTTAATCAGAAGTTGGCCATTTCCTGTGGGGTGCCATTTTGACCTTGAGATGTTTGTTACAAAGCACTGGCATAACAAGCAGCAGGATGGGGGCCACCACCCTCCCTCCATCTTGGATTTCCCCAGATGTGGAGACACTCCACTCACTTCTGAGGCTGTCACTATGGCAACAGGCTCCCTCACTCTGCTGCTGTTCTGCACTAACTGCCTGAGATGAAGGAATTCAAAATGACAGTGGTGTTGCCCAGTTACCGCCAAATCAGTTCTGATTGGTGGTTCACAGTTGACCCAACAATCAGAAATCCTATGGATAGAAGCAGACCGGGTTGCCATTTCTTCCACTGCTGATAGTGCTGGACAAATTTGAAATGGTGGCAACAGCAGAAGAAGGAGTAGCAAACGATGCCAGAATGTTACAGCAGGGGTCATAGGAGTGTGCATGGAGTTTTTGTTATATTGATAACAAAAATGAAAATTGTCTTTCTTTATTGCAATAACAAAAATGACAAAAATAATAACAAAATCAATAATGATAATGAAAGTCATTATTGATTTTGTTATTGCCTGGGATGTTGCGGGGGGGGGCGGAAGCTAGGTGCTAGGATTGGGGGGGTCAGGTCAGGGCTTGGGATGTTGCAGGGAGCGGGAGCTAGGGGTTGGGGGGGGTCAGGTTCAGGCTCGGGATATTGCGGGAGCTAGGGG
>QEPC01009251.1:22009-48178 GCA_003113815.1 Sphenodon punctatus
AAATAAATAAATAAATAAATAAATATTGTAAACAAGGTTCTTTGAGATGGCTCCAAACATTCTCACAACACCCACCCTTCCAGCCCAATTTTTTTTCTTATATTTCTAGAAAGGGTTGAAAGGAACTGTAATTCTGAGGGGGAGAGTACTTTTTATACTAGAGGAGCTCGAGACCATCATGCAGTCTATTATTTGGATAGGATGAGCATGCACAACCCAGTTGTGAGAATTTTGGGAGCCATCTCGAAGAACCTTCTTTACAAGGCAACAACCTTCTGATCAGCACATGAACAGAAACAGCCTTATCTCCCAGTCCGATCCCCTGTGTCCCACTGCTGCTGCTGTGCTGCTGGCATGCTACTAGGAGGGAGAGGAAGGTGAGGAATGGGGACAGGAGCCAGGGAGGGGAGGCAGAACAACTTATTGGGGGAGAAGCCACCTGCAGCCTGCTGCCCAGTCATGCAACTGCAGGACCCCAGCTAGCCATGGCTGTGCCAGCTCCGGCCTCAGCAAGCTGTGCTGACTCCGCTTTGCTGGGGGGAGGAGCAAGAGGAGCAAGGGCAGGGCCGCGGTGAGGGGGACAGGTATGCTTGCCTTCCAGCACAGTGTACAAGCCAGGGGGAGACTACAATAGTCGGTGTTTACAGAGTTCCGCTTCCCTGGCTCTCCAACGGGGAGAGGAGCTCAATTGCGTATGTGCAAGGCTGCAGAACTAATTTTTAAATCATTAATATCTCGATTTTGGCAACACCAATCAGTATCATATTTCAGAAGCAGTTGGTGTTGATCTCATGCACCAATCCTGTGAAATTTGGGGGCTCAACTCATCCAGGAGGAGGAGATATTAATGAATCAAAATTGTGAGGACGCTGTGCATTTTGACCACAACGAATTAACGTTAAAACAGTCATAACATTTTATTTTCCTGATGGATCTTCTTCAAACTTTGTGCATATGATGGTCCTCACAACTTATAGCCATGGATAAATTTTCAGCAATGTAGCTCAAGCGGTTTCCTCAAAATTGGGGGTTCAGCAGTCCCCTGTTTATAATGGAGAGTGGTTGTGCATTAATGTAGATTAAACTTGGCATGTTTATACCCCTTCCCATATTTACTATCTCTGCCAACTTTCAGAAGAATTGGATAAAAGGTCCTGGTAGTATAAGCAATTCACTTATAAATGTATGTCTGACTGTAACATCTTTGTAGTCCAACCAGTGTACATGAAATTTGGCAGAGCTGTATATCACACTTTCACGATCATGTCTGTCAAATATCAGAAATATGGGATAAAGGGTCTCAGTATTATATGCCTACACAGCATATGCAGAGAAGGAGCCTATGCCAGGTATTCTCTTACATCACTGTGGTATAAGATCGGTTTGTGATGCCAATTGGCCAGCAGAAATGTCAACCAAATATCCTCATTCTGTGCTGTGACCATCCCAACATCTCTCTCCCGCTTGTTACTGGGATCTCAGAAGCATCTGTTTAGGAAAGAGCCAATAGAGATTCTCTTAGGTCCTCTGCCACAGTGCTGCAGGATGTGATTGTGATGATAATTGGCCAGCTTGGATGTGTAAACTATGTCCCCTGATTGCTGGGATGCTATTCCCAAAGTCCCACTTATGTCTCTTCTATGCCCATCTCAGGGCCGCCCCCTATGCCCGCCTCAATGTCACTAACTGGCTGGGCGTAGTGCTGCTGTGGGGGTGTCTGTTCTATGGGTCTTTATGGGGCTGTAGTGATATCTGTCCTGTAGGGTCTGTTAGGTGTATGGAGCTGTGAGGATGTCTATTCTATAAGACTTTTGAGTGTCTGCCCTAGGAGTTCTGTAGTGCTCTTGGGTGTTTGTCCTAATGAGCTGTGGGGTATCTGAATTATGGGGCTATATGTTCACTGTTCTGTGAAGTTGGGGTGGTTGGAGAAAAGGAAGTTTTTAAAAAAAACTTAGTCTTTATTATTTTAGATTAGTGTTTTTACATAAACCAGCTCATACAAACTTATGTAAATTAGCACTATCCAATTTCCTTCATTGGGACATGTGTTAATCCTACTTTGCTGATGACCATCACACTGGCAAGGACCAAAACCATCTCTGGCAGGGACATCAGAAATCTTGAGAGTTGGCAGTGGTCCATTGGGTTTGAAAGTTAAGGAGCCCTTGTAGTAGCTGCTGTCCAGTGTACTCCATAGCCATCTTCCTCAACAGCACCAGTAATGCTCCTAGGGGTTCTGCCGCTAAATTTCCTGTTGCAGCAAGCTCATGCTGGGGGGTGGGGGTGGGGAGAGGGGGGAATAAATATTCAAATGTTGACATCTCTCTTGGGGTACAGTTGAAGCAGGTAGCTAATTTTGTACACTCTGTTAACACCAGAATTTTGGGGTAGCCTTTTGGGTGTCTGATCGGTGCCCATTTACTAAAATGGGTACCTGATTACCCAAAATACTGGGGGTATTGCTGTTACCAGGTTACTAATTTTGCATTTCACTGATCCTTTTCGATTTACCGTGTAGCTGCTTAATGGTTTGATCAATTCAGAAACACATTTCCCTGTCTTGATAAATGGCACAAAATGGAAATTCAGTAATGGTATTTCAGTAATTTGGCTAACTCGTTGAGTATTAGTTACCACAAATTTTATGGTTACCCCCGTTTCAGGCTTTAACCTGCAGACTTTCTTCTCATTCATCCTGATTGACTCTCAGTGTCAATACAGCATTGTTGTGATGAAATGTTCACAGAAGAGAAAGCACTTCTAGGAATATTTTGAAAATAGCATTTTTGAGATGTTGAAAGCAGGATGTTGAGGCAAAGGAGTTCAGATGCTATCTTTTAACTTGGCCAACTTCTGTTGGAGACAGCATGCAAGCTATATATGGCCTGAAAGCTTGCATACTCTCCCTAACAGAAGTTGGTCCAATTTGGCTCAAAAGCCTGCACAATACTCTTGCCAACAGAAGTTGGTCCAATAAAAGAAATCAACCAAGTTACTTTGTCTTCATACTACATTTTGGACTAACATGGCAACCAAGTTTATATATATTCCTTTGCAGAAAATCATACTTTTTAACCCACTCTGGATGCAATCCTTCAAACTGCAGACAGGATTTCTTTCTATTCACCTTTGCATGATCTTTCTCTCCCCAATTCATCCAATTCTCTCCCCCAATTCTTCTTGTGGTGCAGCTTGGTTTTGACGTCTCTCAGAGTTTTCGTCATGGTGGCAGGCCACAACTTTGTAACATTGCTGACCTTTGAAGCTCAGCCCATCCCACATCATGCTCTTTGAGGTATGCTACTGTAAGCTTCATTTCTTTCTCACAAAGGGACGGAGGGAAAGGGTAGAGAAAGCATATATTGTGAGCCGCCCCGAGATGCCTGAGGCAGGATGGGGCAGCATATAAATTGCAAAAATAAATAAATAAATAAATTTGTGGCAGGGATGCTCCCCACCCCCCGCTAGGCCTCCAACCTCAGTTGATGGCTTCAAACTGGATAAAACACCCAGCTTACAAATGGGGAGATGCAAAAATAAAAATAAATAGATTTTTTTAAAAAAAAATCCATTTTAGAACATTTTCTTGGATCCCGTTTTTATCTCAATTCTCATCCAGAAGCCTGATTTTTGGTGAGAATCAAGAAAATATCAAGATTGAGTTTCAGCCCTAATTTCGCATTGAGTCATATGCTAACTCATCCCAGACAACAAAAATGACTTCCCATTCCTAATTGCCCACATAAAAAGCTCTCTCTTGAGGGAGCTGCACCTGCTCACTCCCCTTCTGAAGAGCTGCTGAACCGGCGACCACAACTTGGTGCAACGGCTTGTGGTGCCAGTGTAAACGTCCAATAGGAGGAGGGCTTCTCCGACTGCAGAGTAACACAGGGTGAAAACAGGCATGACGCTAACCACCCTTTAACCACCCTTGGGGGTCATTTATGCATGTTTCAAGGCTGCATAGGGCACCAATACAGCCCTGCAACATGCATAAATAACCACCAAGGGTGGTTAAAGGGTGGTTAGTGTCATGTCTGTTTTCACCCACAGTGAGGTGAATCTAGGCCACCCAAATCCCTGCACCTTGAAACTGAAATTAAGGAGCTGAAAGTAAGGAAGGAGGCAGTCCCCTATACTCCAAACTCAGGGGAGATGTATTCCCTCACTCTCCCTTTACATCTCTGTTTGAAAATATCTCACCCATCATGGTAGTGATCATGCCCATTGCCAATGGAGGGATATGATTTACATTATAAAGACAGGCTTCCATGGGAGCAGCTCTCTCAAGGGGTGGACGTGCAGTGCCTGAGAGACAGAAAAGCAAAGGCAGGAGTCAATGATACCTCTTGTCCTGTGTCCTCAAAAATCAGGAGTCCATAATCCTTGCCCCCAACAAGAGATCCTAACCATGGTGCTCATCTCATCCTAGGCTTGCAGCTAGGACATTGACCCAGAGGGGGAAGACTGTGTATCACAAAGGAGAAAATTTCTTCAGACTAAGAAATAGTGGAGGGTGAAACCTGCAGAACAGGTTGTTTCTACATGTCTGGACCTCATAGTATCTGAAAACCTTATAGATTTTATTGCACTGCACTCCTTCAAGGTGGGAAATGCTATGATACTATAGCCTGAGATTCTGAGCTCTGGTTTCAACTCCTTGCTTCGCCACAGACTCCCTGTGACAATGGATGTGCCTGCGCAATGAGGATAGCATTGCTTCCTCCTGACCTCATAAGTGTGATGTGAGGAGACTGGAAGATGCTGTAGTTGTCATTAGGGGAAAGTATTTTAAGGAGACTGAAGGTAGTCCAGCTCTGCAGCTGACATTCACCCCAGAACAGAGCCCTGCTCAAACCACAAACTTGAGACTGAGTTAGGCCCAAGCCTGACTGCACTGTTTGGACCCAACCCAGGCCTAAGGCAGCTGAGCTCTTCAGAGCCTGGGCCAGAGGCCACCTCCATGGGACACTGTGACATCCTAGCACTCTATAAAGACTAGAGCTATGTCAGAAAAGCAGTGGGATAAGGCCAGATAGGATCAGGGAACATGACGGGACCTGGGGGAAAACAACAGGGAATAGATCCCCCATTGCGACCTGTTGGGTGCTTCTCCCAAGCCACTGTGATTGGCCACTGTCGGAGACAGGATGCTGGGCTAGATGGACCATTGGTCTGACCCAGTATGGCACTTATGTACTTAACTCCCCACCCTTCCAATTTGGACATGCTCCCATAGCATGATGCAGCTAGAAAGCCCAGCCCATGTCTGAGGGCCATGGGCAGAGGAGTCCACTTGACCCTGCCCTCACTTGATGGGTCTAGTCTAATCCCTTCAGGCTTAACTGATGGGTCACATGCTCCTGCCCTAGAATGAACATAATGGCTTCAGTCCTGTTGCTAATAGTTTGCCACATTGGTCACCAATTCAACTGACTTCTGCATGTGTCTCTGGCCAAAGACTCAGTTGGCCATGCAGACTGAGGTCCCCTCTATAAGTGACCCTTCCAGAAAAGGTCTTCAAAATACTGAGTGTAGGGGAAGTGGCAGAGTCAGGTCTTCAATCTCTGGCCTTTTGTGTAAGGTACCAGGCCTTAAGCCAACACCGTTAGGGTCCTGGGAGACAATGGATGTCTTCAGACATAACACAGATCGGGTGTCAAAACCCTAAAGCACATGTTTGGCCGTTGTGTGTAAGCACCATAACAATCCCAACACCAATTTGACCACCCGTTGAACACACAATGTGAACACACCATTGCATCACAAGGACAATTTGCATGTTTCGGCTGAACATGTGGCCAATGTTGTGTCTAATGATATTGTGCGGCGTGTTACAAGGTACAACACAGGGAACGAGGTGGCAGCGCTTGTGTGCTGCGATCGGGTGGCAAGCAAAACAATGATTTGCCCCAAGATGGACTGTATGGCCCTTTTCACAGAGACACAATAACACTGATAAAATAGGTTACATTTTATTATACATGTTGCAGGGCACCCATAGAGCAGCCCTTCAATATGTATAATAAAATGTAACACCCATTTTATCAGTGTTAGAGTGGCTGTGTGAAAAGGGTCCATGTCTAAGCAGCACAACATGGTGAACACAGAGCCAAACCATATCAAGGTCAAAACACACATTCAGACATCCATTGATGTTATGTCTAAAGACACCCAATGGCTAGACCTACACCACTGCCACTGTGCTCTGGCCAGGGCTCAGGTTTTCCCCATGGGGTGTATTAAATGGCCAGGCCACACCCCTTCAGCTCTCTTGAGAGGCTCTGGTCCTGGCTCATTATCATGCTTTCTCAACTGCTTGATTGGCTTCTGACCTAGATAAAAGCTCACTCAGTAGCCGCTAGGGATGGGAAAATCGGAATCGGATTAAAAGTGGATAGGATTCAGTTGCTTCAGATTTGAATTGGATCTGAATTGGTTTGTATTCCCTCCCCCTCCCCTTTGACTTCAGCGGGAAAGATTTTTCCTATTGAAGTCAATGGGAAACCAAACCTATTCATTTCAATGGGCAATGCAAGGTGCATCAGTTCTTGCGCCGGAATCTCATGAATCCAAAGCTATAAAAATTGTGTGAATCCGATTCCGATTTTCCCATCCCTAGTAGTCACAGGAAACTGTGACCCACCACATTTCATCGATCATTCTCTGTTTCTTTTCTCTGCTGTGACCCACCTGTTATCTCTGCCCTGATCCAGTCTGCTCCCTTCTGCCCTGACCTGTATCTGCCCAGAACCCACTCCGGACCTCAATCCTGTCCTCCTTCTGACCTAAACTTTGCAATACCTGACACTCTGGGACTCATACCACTGAGATCTTGGCAGTACTAGAGAGCACAATATTTAGGCCTCTACCAGTGCTGCTACCTCAGTTCCATACTCACTCCCCTCTATGGGGTCTGTAGCAGTAATGGCAGGGCCTGCCAGAAAAGGTTCCATGGAACTCTCAAGGTCAAGGGTCACCTCACCACCCCCACCTTACCATCTGCCATCGGTGGTGCCAATGTAGTGGCAGCCCCTGTCCATGTTGTGTCTGTGGTGTGGATAACTATGATGCCAGTTCCCAATCCAGTCACCAGGGGCACCTGACCACATTCTTTTACAAGCTGTGTGGTATTGTAACACTCAGAAAAGAGGCATGGTGGGAGTCACATCAGAAAGGAGCTGAGAGACTACGACTAATAATTTCTATAGCGCGACTAGGTATACATAGTGTTTGACAGTCACAGATTTTTGGAGACAGGTCCCTGCTCAGTGGGCTTATAATGTAGGGAGACACAGGTGAGGGGAACACAGAGAAAAACAAACACACACATTCCCATTTTACAGATGGGGAAATGAAACTGAGAGGTTGTGACTTGCCCAAGGTCACCCAGCACTTTATCCACTACACCATACTGGTTCTCCCTTGCCCTGCCCCCTTCCAACATGGCTACACCCCTTCACCATGTAATATTGTGATGTCACTGCGCTCGGAAAGAGGGCATGCTCATGTCAGAAAAGGATGGGGGAGCCCCTTTGCCCCATCTTGTTTCCAGTGTGGCCCTCTGCGTATAACATACATCCCTGCTGTGGCTCCCCACCGGAAAGAAGGCGCAACGATGGGCAGGGGGTTGCAAATGCACCCTCTTGCAGCCCTTTCTTGGGACCCACGTCATGCACTCCTCAACTTAGCAAGGGGATAACTGTAAATGCCACCTTGATTCTCCTGCGCTGGCATTTACAGTTGCCAGAAAATTTCTGAAATCCCCTTTGCACAGGTTGAAATGTCATCCCCAAGAGACCGTATTTTTTCTTGGGCTGAGGCCATAAGCATCACTATATTTGCATACATCAATTCAGTGATGAGAACTGAAACTGAGTGGAGAGCACCTTGAGCCTGATGCTGTACTTACATCCTTCCTGTACCTGAGGCCTGTCCCCTGCATAATCACAGTTGCAAGTTCTGAGGTAGCTGCTTCATTTTATTCTAGTTTTTATACCTTGCTGCACTTTTATCATTACAATGGATCTGGGCAAATGCTGGCTGTGCAATTGCATGGAGCCCCGTGGGGTGGGCACTCATGAGCCCCCAGTATATGGAGTCCATAAATAAGCCTAAAATAACATGAGTTTGAAAAGCCCTGGTATAAAATACAGGCCCCACGGGGCCTCACACGCAGGGAACTCTGGGCCATGGAGGGACCTGGGGAACAGTGGCCAGATATGCAGATTTTAGAGAACACTTATAAGAAATACAGGTTGAAGGGCTGCTTTGGCACTAATGCAGCCCTGAAACCTGTATTTCTCATAAGGGTTCCCTAAAATCTGCATATCTGGCCACTCTAGCCTGGGGTGATATGGGTCCCCCAACACATGATCCCATGAATAAACTAGAAACAATCTATGTGTAACATACATCCTGGCAATGCAGGGAGCCCCTTGCCCCTAAGGAGATTATAATGTGGAGCTGAACTAAAAATTAATTTGTTTCCTTTTTTTAGTGGGTGAGCCACTGTGTGTCCAGCAAACACTACTATTTAGGAAGGAGTATGGAGCATGCCACTAGGATTGTCATCAAAATGGGATTGTCTGGGTCAAAACAGTGATAGGGGGCAACGCCACCATTTTGTACTTCCCTGGATCAGGGCTGGCCTTAGATTTACAGAGCCCAGGGTGAAAATAAAATGTGGGGACCCCATGGCCCCCACTCCATAGCCCTGCCCCTTTAACCGCCTGCAGGGCCCTGCTGCTAACTAACCCACCGTGGTAAGTGAGGTAAGGAGAGTGGGTGACACAGCCCTTCAAGAAGCCACCTGGGGGCTAGTAGGGTGGCCAGATATGCAAATTTTAGAGGACACTTATGAGAAATACAAGTTGCAGGGCTGCGCTGGCTGCAGTACAGCCCTGCAACCTGTATTTCTTGTAAGTGTCCTCTAAATTTTGCATATCTGGCCACCCTAGAAGGCAGGGAGAGGGCCCCACAGACGTAGCCCAACATGGAGCCTCAGGACACTGGGCCTGAGGTTAGCAGAAATGGCCTCCCAATCCCTGCAGGACCCTCTGTGATCGCTGGGGCCTCACATTCCTCACAGTGCTCCTTGCTCCCGGAAATGTCTCTGCCCATTCTCCTATGTTGCTCCCCCCCATGCGTGGAACTCCCTTTCTGAGCACATTTGTACAGCTCCCTCCTAAAAACCTACCTCTTCTGCCAGGTCTTCCCTAGCTACTTGCCCTTCCAGAGAGCTCACTGATGCTGTCCTTTTGCTCAGCAATGCATCTTTTCTCCCTTGCAACTAAGCTAAGTACATGCACCTGCAACTTGTCGGCGCACCCCAGTGAGACACGGAGACTTGTATTGGTTTAAAATGCTGGCCGCATTCTTTATTATCAACAATCAAACTTGAGAGGCCGGTGGGAAAATTGTCCAGCAATTCTGGGTCCAGTATGCTAGCTAATAACCATAAACTTATTAACTTGGTCACTGACGTGGATGTGCCCTCCATCGTCAATGCTGTTCTACTTATCTTCCCCCTTCGACAACACAAGGCTCTGGCCGAAACAGGGGAACAGGCCCAACTCAGGGCACGAGCCAGGAGGTAAGTGGTTTCCGGCCGGCGGACAGCGCATGTCCATTCCGGTCATCCAAACCACTCCTCCCAGGGTCATGACCCCAGCGCGTGCTGCGCCCTGCTTCACGCTGGGTATCACTTCCTCATCTCTTATGGAGATGTCTCATCCTATCCTACTTAATTCCTATTTAACTTACTATCGCATACTGGACCCCTGCAGAATGCAATGATTTTTTATTTATTCTATCCAAATCCAATCATTAATTCCACCACCGATTCCTTACCATACCCATTTTATCATTGCTTAATAATCAAATTGATAACTGGATTGCCAAATTAGTACCAAAACAATACCTATTTATGCCTACTCCACACTGTTCAGGAGGCGAAAAGCGATCCTAAAAAAAAAAAAGGCTAATCGCCAAAATTCTTCCTGGGCCCCTCTACCGGCAACCGGTCCTTGAACCACAGTGTTAGAGGGAGGTGGGTGGGGCTGACTTCTGCTCCGTCTGCCGCCGAATGCCTCGCTCTGAGGCCACGTGGACTCGCCTCGCCTAGAAGGGGCGGGTCCCCGTATCCTTCTGTGCGTGCCTATCGCACGCTCCTCTGAACTTTGCCCAGCAACAGGGCAGTACCTCTTGAGCCCTNGTGGTGCAGCTTGGTTTTGACGTCTCTCAGAGTTTTCGTCATGGTGGCAGGCCACAACTTTGTAACATTGCTGACCTTTGAAGCTCAGCCCATCCCCTGTCTCTTATACACATCTAGATGTGTATAAGAGACAGGTACCTCTTGAGCCCTCTAGAGGGCCAATCCCCATTGCGGCCGCTCCACACTCCATGCCTCATTTCCCGGAGGGGAGGGGGCTGGACAAACGCCCCGTCGCCGCTATTCAGCGGCGAAGGGGACTTCTCAACTTCATGGTTGTGTCCCCTTCTCTCATAGGTTTCCCTCTACCTTGTCTCCCCTCCTTTGTCTTTTCTAAATTCAACACTTCAGGGTAGGGACCCGTCGCTAGGTACATTGTCACTAGGCACATTGCTGGTGCTCAATAATTAATAATTTAATTAAAATGATTAATTAATAATTATTAATTAACAATTAACAAATTAATAAACTGCACACGACGTACTCAGGTGCAGAACCAACCGCCTGCAGCTTTATGAGCTGTCCTGTATCCACGCCCAGTAAAGCAATTAAAGTCCTGATTCTTCCCGTTCAAGGAAGATGGACAGGGGCATCAGGCACCACCTTGTTGCATTTTGTCTGCCTTCCAATTTATCAAACAGCAGAATATTTTAGTGCAGCAGTGTAACAGTCTTCTCCGCCTCCTCCCCTGACTCTGCCATTTCTGCTTTCAATGCCTCTCTCTCCTCCACCCTTGACTCCCTTGGCCCCCTCTCCTTCCGCCCCGCCCACTTCCACAACCCCAGTCCTTGGCTCACCCCCAGTATCTGCCACCTCTGTTCCTGTACCCGTGCTGCCGAAAGCCTGTGGCACAAAACCCACTCATGCTGACTTCCTTCACTTCAAATTCTGTCTCTCCTCTCTTACTTCTGCTGTCTCCCTCACTAGACAGCATTACTATGCCTCCCGCATTGAGTCCTGTTCTCGGGACCCTCGCCATCTGTTCTCCACCTTTGACTCTCTCCTCAAGCCCCGCTGTCCTCCTCCTCCCTCTTCCCTTTCTGCTCAGGATCTTGCTTCCTTCTTCACCTCCAACATAGACAAGATCCGCCTCGACATCACCTCCCCCTCCTCTCCTCTCCTCTTCCTACTCCCCCTCTCCCTCCTCCCCCTCCTTCTCTCCTGTCCTCCTTCCCTCCCACCTCCCTTGAGGAAATCTCCTCCCTGCTCTCCTCCTCGAACCTTCCACTTGCCCCCTTGATCCCATCCCCTCCCGCCTCCTGACCTCCATTGCGTCCACTGTCGCTCCTTCCCTCCTGTACATCATCAACCTCTCCCTCTCTACTGGTTCCTTTCTCTCCGCCTTCAAGCACGCCACTGTCTCTCCTATCCTCAAAAGGTCCACTTTTGACCCCTCTGACCCTTCTAGCTACCGTCCTGTCTCACTCCTTACTTTTGCTTCCAAGTTTCTTGAACATGTTGTCCACTCCTGCTGCCTCGAATTCCTCTCTGCCAACTCCTCCCTTGACCCCCTCCAATCTGGCTTTTGCCCCCTTCACTCTACTGAAACTGCTCTCGCTAAGATCACCAACGATCTTCTTGTGGCTAAATCTAATCGCCTCTACTCCACTCTTGTCCTCCTTGACCTCTCTGCTGCCTTCAATACTGTTGACCACTCACTCTTGCTGAACTTACTTCACTCCCTTGGTTTCCGTGGCTCCATCCTTGACTGGTTCTCCTCCTACCTCTCTGACCGCTACTTCATTGTGTCTCTTGCCACCTCCACCTCCTCCTCCCTTCCCCTCTCAGTCGGTGTTCCCCAAAGCTCTGTCCTTGGCCCTCTCCTCTTCTCTATCTATACCCTGTCCCTAGACAAACTCATGCCTCCCATGACTTCCAATATCACCTCTACGCTGATGACACTCAACTCTCTCTCTCTCTACTCCCTCTCTCTCTCTCTCCATCTATTCAAGCTCGCCTCACTAGCTGTCTCTCTGACATCTCTACCTGGATGTGTCAACGTCAACTCAAACTCAACATGGCTAAAACTGAACTCCTTATTTTCCCCCATCATCCTTCCTCTCCCTCCTCCCTGTCGATCCTTATCGACAGGGTCACCATCCTTCCTGTCCCCCAAGCCTGTAGCTTAGGCTTCATCTTTGACTCACCCCTTTCTTTTAAAACCTACATCGACTCTGTTGTCAAATCCTGTCACTTCTCCATAACATTGCTAAGATTTGCCCTTTTCTCTCTGTGTCCTCTGCCAAACCCTTGTTCATGCCCTGGTCACCTCTCGCCTCGATTACTTTAACCCCCTTCTCACTGGCCTCCCCCGCTCTCCCCTTATTTCCATCCAAAACTCTGCTGCCAGGGTCATCCACCTCGCCCAACGCTTCAACTACGTGCAGCCCCTCCTCTCCTGCAGCTGGTGTAGAATGTGGTGGCCCATCTCCTTATAGGTACGGGTCACTGTGAGCACATTGCACCAGTGCTCTGATGTCTGCAGTGGCTGCCAATAGTCTTCCAAGTCCGATTCAAAGTGTTGGTGCTTACCTATAGAGCCCTATATGGTCTGGGCCCCTCCTATCTGCGAGACCCTCACTCTCCATGACCTGGATTGATCCCTGCAGTCCACCGGAAGTGCCCTTCTTGATGTCCCCCAGGTGATGCGGGGGGCTACAACGGAGAGGGTGTTCTCAGTGGCGGCACCCAGGCTGTGGAACTCTCTTCCGGTGAAAACCCAGGTGGCCCTGGACCTTGCCTCATTTCAGTGACAGTGCAAGACCTGGCTGTTCTGCCAGGCCTTTGGTGAGGGAGATGGGTGAAGGGTGAGTGGGGAGGATGGGTTTTTAATTTCTTTTTTTATGCCTCCCTTTTATGTATTTTATGTATATTTTAAAATATTTTAATTTTTGTAAGCCGCCTCGAGCTGCTTAGGCAGGAGAGGCGGGATATAAATGGTGAAAATAAATAAATACAGAGCGTCATGCTGACAAAAAACATGCGGGCCAGTTGGAAAATAACTAGAATAATAGCATCAAATAGGTGTTGAGTTGGCAGGAACATCGCAGGTCATATGATCAAACTCCTTGGCAAGATTTCTTGTACTTACGTTTCCCAAACCTTCCGGTGTTGTTTTTTTTTATTAGACTTAGGGATTTATTTTATGATCTTGAGTAAGGCTGTTTTGCAGTAAAACAATATAAGCCAATAACCCTGCCTGGCCCTAACACTGCTTGAATGTTCCAAAAACGAATTTCTCAAACAAGTGCCTCACGGTAATTTACTGTTTCCAGTGAACACTGACGTAGATTTGAAAAGTATGTCAAATAAAAAGGAAAATGAATCCAATTATGTGTCAAATCTTGACAAATTTCTGCAAATGATGCATTCATTTAATAACATTCAGACCGCTTAATTTAATAGAAATGGCCTTGTGTAAGAACAAAACAAAGAGATGGTTAAAAGTCCCTCTGAAGCCCAGTATTGTTACTACAGTTATAAGGGGCGTGTGTAGGCACTCTCCCCAGTCCTGTTCCAAAGTGCAACAGCTTGTTGAAAAATGTAATGAGATTTTTGCGATCAGCTTTTAACATTTAAGAAGTGGCTCTTTTGAAGTGTTAAATTCTATCATTTTTGCAAAAATGTGTAAACAAACAAAGAAACAAAAAAGCTTATACACAAAACCCCCACCACTTGCGGCACGGGGGCTGGCCAGGGGTAGGTCCCGATAGGATTGACTCCTGGTTGAGGTAGCACACAGCCACTAGATGGGGATAAGAAGGAAAGCATTAGCCCAATTAAAATGAATCAGAATGGATACGGCATAGGAAACTGCTGGGAAGGAAAAAGCCAAGCCAATGAGAGCCAGGAGAGTCGGGCAGAGGCAGCTCCTAGGGGATATATTCCAAGGGCTGGGGGAAGCAAGGGACTTTGGGAGGCAGAACTGTATGGAACTTGGAGCCTGCAGTTCAGGCACCACATGAAGCTTTGTGCGTAAGAGGCAGATGCTGTAAATAAGGGTTGGGGAAACTTTTTTGCCTGGGGCCCACATTGGAGATTTAAAATGGGCCAGAAAGAGGTTCAGCAGAAAGCAGCAGTTCCCTCCCTGTCTGTTGTCCACCATGGAGGTTTCAGCCACCGCTTGGCTGGACCCCATTACACGCACTAATCAATCTTTTGACACAAAAACCATGAGCTATATTGATGATTTCAGATTGCATATCATAAGCCACCTCGAAAGAGGTAATACTAAAACTTTGGAATTTGCCATTTTGAAATTCCAGATTCCACAATTCCAAAGGTCCAAATTTCAAATCTCACCATTGGCTAATATTGAAACCTTCAAATGCTGTCCATTTTCTTTTCAATTTGAGCATGTGACTCATTTAATGAATACTCAAATTCAGATTCAAGAGTGTCAACAGTGATTTGAGTTTGGCTTGACACTTTTAGACGAGCGGCGCGCAATTGCGCATCGTGATTGCGCATAATTAGAAACGGCCGCATGTATTAATTACACGAGACGGAAGCGGGGTATTATGCGCATTTTATGGCGGTTGCACATTTTAAAAGTCCGCAAATTAAATACCTCGAAGGCAAATTGACTTCAGTTAGTTGCTGTTCCTCTAGACTGATTACTTTAACTTTTCTTAGTAGAAGGCTCAGATAAGTCCATGGTCCCTAACATGTCTGATGGACTAGTCAGTAGTCAGGTCATTCCAAGAATGCAGCCTTTGACTTCCAGAAGCAGAGTGCGTAAGCAGCAGGAAATGGATCACTTCATATTCATTGGTCTGTGTTTGTTGTACATACTTTCCCTGAAACATGGTACTGGTCACTGCTGCAGTGACCAGAGGAGGCCCCGTGGGTGGAGGTGTGTGTGTGTCTGTGTAAAGGGGGACACACCTGCCTCCACCCACCGTGCCAGAACACTCATCCCCCCCATCCATGTAAAAACGGCCTATGTCTGCTTCACTGGGATAAAGCAGGATGCTGATAGGTCAATCTTCTTGCAACCCCCAGAACAGGAACTTAACAGAAGGAAACCACATATGACAGATGTGTGGGGGTTGAATGTTACACACACACACAGTATAAAAGAATACCTTGCTTGCTCAGCAACTCAGTTTGAGTTTGGTTTGACTTCAGTTAGTTACCATTCCTCTAGACTGATGACTAGCAACACACAGCGATAGCTTGACAGAAGCAGGTCTGAAGCAAGCCCTGCTGGGAATTGAGCAGAAATAGCAACTCACCCCAAAGAGAACAAGCTAAACCTAAAACATGACCCAGCAGGCGAAAAGAATCCATCGCTCCAGACTGTGGGCACCCTTGGTCCTACTGATTGGTTTCTTTGTGTGGACGGAACAGGCTCTGGCTGCTCAATGCAAGGACTGTTATGAAGTGGCGACAAAACAAGGCATTAAAACCTGCTCTCCATGCAAAACAGGTAACAGAGTGGTACTGGAGGGGTGTGTATGCATGTGTGTGGAAGGGAGCAGGTCCAGGTATTTCCCACATGCTGTTTTTGCCCCTTGCGGAGGGGGAAACAAACTCCAGAGTGAACTGAGGAGCAGTGCATGAAAAAGGAAACCGAGGCACATATTCACTCTCCTTTTTCCTGTTGCCCAGAAATGGCACCAGTTCAAGCTGCCAAATTCAGGCCGGTTTTTGAACCAACATTTGGGAATGCTGGACCTTGGGGGGGGGGGGGGGGTCCATTGTGGAAAGAGGAGCATGTTGCACAAATCAGATGTGGGCATGTAGGCTGATCACCCAAGGTGACGGGCTCTTTCTGACTGAAACCTGGGAAAGGTCCATTGAAAGTTAGGAGCAGTCAAGTTGACATGTTCTTTCAATGAGGCTTCAGGTAGCACTGTGTCAATATCTCTACATGGGGAAAAGAAAGACACTAATGGAAAGGGGTCCATGGCTTTCCATGACCCAGTGTGGCCATGTTCTGACGAACAGATACTTCAAAGTTAGTTGCCTTTTACTTCACTTTAACTTCTGGTTCGTTCACACATACAGAACCCTAAACCAAAGTTATTCAAGTGTAGGATGAGAAGTATGTACTCCTGAAAAAATCAGGAGCACATACTCCCCTTCACTTCCCACTTCGGAGTAACCATAGTGTGAACCCTTTACTTCAACGTTAAAAGAGATGGGTAACATTGTCTGTCATGACTGTATGGGGAAGATTGCAATGTAACTACATCTGTTTGAAACTGCAATGTGAATGGTACCAAAGTTAAAGTAGTTACACTGATTTAATTAAATCTGCATCACTACTTATGTTTCGTGTTGTTTGTTGGAACATGCCCTGAGATGGACAGAACTTTACCTCTTACATTAGTGCCTTTTGGGTGTAATATGCAACCAGATCCGATGGTGTGCATGATGGAGAAGAAATGGGGCCATCAGCATCCTATCTACAGCAGGGCTAGGGATGTTTGAAGAGGGGTCATGTCAGAAGAGACCCATAGTTCCTCTGGTCTTGTAACCTGTGTCTAGCATGCTTTGGGGCCAGGTGTTCCTATGGATATTACTATGACAAGTGGAGTATCCCAGACTGACCAGCTTATGACACAAAGCTTGAGGATTGCTCTTCTAGATATGTGGCTGCAGGTGCTACTCTTACACAGTAAAGATCACATTAGCAGGGATGGCCTTTCTATTCTGGATTTGTTGACTGCAGCTGTACTTTGTGTGGGGTGTAGGGTGGCCATACCTCCCCTTTAAAAGAAAACACTTATGAAAAATACATGTTGCAGGGCTGCATTGGTTCCAGTAGAACCCTGTACCATGTAGTTTTCATAAGTGTCCTCTTTTAAAGGAGAGGTATGGTCACCCTATTGGGGTGGTGTCATCACATTCCTGGCAAGCATCAAGAGTGAGGGTCTAATCCAGCAGTGGGGAACCTCTTGGCCTGTGGGTCAAATCTTATGTGTTTGGGGGGGTTTTAAATTGTTTTTATTTCCACCTTTCCAATTTGTGGATCTGACTTTTGGATCCAGTTCCTACTTTCAAGCCCTGTAAAACTGAGCCCAGCAGAAGGGAGCAGAGATGAGGGCATGCACTTAAGGATAGGGGATGAATCTATGGCACAGATCCATGATCTCAACCCTTCCCTTCTTTCTTCCATCTTCAGCTGTCCCCCCCTTCCCCCATCCTATCTAGTTTGTGGAGCTTGTACTAATTTTCATAGTGACCCCAGGGAGGGAAATGGTACTTTTTCCCCACACCCGTCTAACTCCATGAAATATGCCTGTTCCATCCTCTCATAGACACATTAGGGCTTCCGCCTCTAGTCATGGGGTAGAATGCAGTAACCCAGAAGAGTAACAGGTCAATGGTGATAGGCTGGGAACCTCTCCGTCTATAACCTTTTGTGGTTTCAGGCACTCCCATGCTTCTGCAGTGCTTTCATGGCATACCTACATGCACACCATGTAGCCACACACTTAAACTAGACAGAATGCTGAAAACTCTTCTTGCATATAACCCAAGACAAAATGAAGTGGTATTAACTGGATTACTTCATTATTTATTCTGCCTCTAATATTATTTAATTTAACATCTGATGGAATGGCAGCAGTGTGGTCTTGAAGGGCCATATTTCACTAAGCAATTCTAATTATCCACATTTTCAGGGCACGTCTCTCAACCTGGGTTTGGCCTGGGGAGACTGGAGGTTTTGACTGAGAGGTTCTGGAGAGAACTCCAGGTCATTGATGGGTGCCTCTAAGTAACACATGGCTTCTGAAGGAGATGGGGGGATGTGGCCATGTTGGAAAGTGGGAAGGCCATAGGGACTTTCCTGCTCCCCTTTCAGGGTGGTCCTGGCCCTACAAAACGTCCGCGTCTGACACACTGAAAGGGATGGTGTTAAGTCAGAAAAAGGGCGTGAGAGCTCCTTTGCCTCACTCCCTTTCCAATGTGGCCCCTCATTCTAGGGAGTGTCATGACATCACAATGCTCAATAAGGGGTGGGGTTATTCCAGAAATGGGCATGACAGCCCCTGTGTACCCTCCCCAAATGGGTCTTCTCCTGAGCCCCTAAATGCACACTGAAGTGCTGAGGAGCTACTGAAAGTCGCTGCTGTTGCTGAACTTGTGGGTCTTAGCCCCATGAATCTATGGGTGTTTTCAGAAGTGACAGTGCTCACTGACACCACGGACTTACCCGGCAGGGGGAGGCACCATCACTCTGGTTCGGATCAGCCACCGAACTAGCATGACATTGGGCATCTTTAGACATAACAAAGATCGGGTGTCAAAACCCCTAAGCACATCTTTGGTTGTTGTGTGTAAGCACCATAACAATCCCAACACCAATTTGGCCACCCGCTGAACACGCAATGTGAACACCATTGCATCACAAGGACAATTTGCGTGTTTCAACTGAACACGCGGCCAACGTTGTGTCTAATGATATCGCGTGGCGTGTTAGCAGGTACAACATGGGGAACAAGGCAGCAGCGCTTGCATGCTGACATCGGGTGGCGAGAAAAACACCAATTTGCCCCAAGATGGGTTGTGTGTCTCAGCAGTGCCACATGGTGAATACAGGGCCAAACCGGTGTTCACATCAAGGTCAAAACACACATTCAGACACACATTGCCGTTATGTCTAAAGACACCCATAGGCCGGGCTGGGGGCGAGGAGCTGCACAGACATGTGTCCATCAAGCCCCGCCCCTTGGCTGACAGGCATTCGTAGTGGCCAATAACAGTCGCCGTGGTGCCTGCCCCCTCTGCTACTCTGGACCGGGTCCAAGCAAAGCAGGTTTTCAAACATGAAATCATGCTTTACTCCAGATATGGCAACCAGATCCCAACCATGGGGTGGGGGGAGGACTAGCCCAGGCTGTGACTTGTGGACTTCCCCAAGTCATAGGCCGCATTTAGACAATCACGCTGTGCGCTCGCGCGGGGTTTCAAAAATCCTGTGAGGAGAGATTACACATGACGCCGCTGGCAATCGCGTGCCTGATACGGCGCTGCGCATTCTTTTCAAGCCGCGAATGACCTACCTTGATCAGGCTCCCGGTCTGTTCGCGGCTTGAAAAGAATGTGCAGCGCGTATCAAGCGCGCAATTGCCAGCGGCGTCACGTGTAATCTCCCCTCGCGGATTTTTTGAAACCCCGCGCGAACGCACAGCGCGATCGTCTAAAAGCGGCCACAGCCCAGGCTAGCCCCCACTATGTTTGGGATCCAGCCCAGAGGAACCTCTGGCGGTTGCATTTGAATTTGATGATGGGCCCCCAGTTTCAACAGTGCTAAAGCGCATTAAACCAGGCCATCGTCACATTTGAAAACACCTTATGTCTCAAAACCCCCACTTGAGAGAGAGAGAGAGAGAGAAATATTTGGCTAAAATATTACCGAGGCAGCAGCTGAGGTAGGACTTGAACCTAGGGCTCTTATGACACAGGTTGTTACCATATCATTCCCACTGGACCCTCTTTCTCTTTTGCTCAGCATGAATGTAATAGCCTCTCCAGCCAGGAAGGGGGTAGGGGTGCTACGTTTCTGTGCATGTACGAGGGAAATGTTTGTACGCAAGAGAAGTGACTCCTCCCCTTGTGCATGTCCCTCCCCCAGCTGTGACCCTGCCCTCTGCACAAGGTGGAAATGGAGTGGCCAATTCAGTGGGTTTCAGAGCAGACAGCAGATGGCACCATATAGAGCATTATGGGTAATGGGGCAGCAAGGGCAGGTGTGAGGAGAGAAGCAAAGGCAGCATGAGGAGCATTATGGGTAACAGACTCCAGGGCAGATGTGGGGAGAGGGAAATGGGGTGTAACGTGTAGATGGAGAGCCCCAATATGGTGGTGCACAGGGCTCCAGGAATACTTGTCTAAGCTTTTTGTGTATGGGGAGGGGGTATGAAGAGGGAAAATGAGGATGGGAATGGCAGATCCCCAGTCCCCTTGGGTTGCCAATCCAGCATCTTTCACCCAAGGAAAAAAATCAGGAATTGTATGTAGCTTAAGTTGGCAGTATTTAATTTGCAAAAACAGCTGTGCTGGGCTCACGCCTGCCCTGGAAATCCCATCCCTTGATCCTGGAAGCATGGGAGTATTTATGGGTGCTGATGGAGCTATGCAGGCACCGCCCCTATCCTCCTTCATCAGTCCCTGTTCCCATTCCTACTTTGCCAGTCCTTCCTCAGGGCCAGGTTAAATTTGATGGGGGCCATGGCTGCCACACTGCCACCAGTCAGCTATTTGGTGATGCCAATTGGCACCGTGAGAGTTTGGAGCTGAAGCTGCTGCTGTATCCAGCTGTGAGTGGGGTTTTGCAGAACAGCAGCAGTGATGGGATGAGGAAGAGGGGCCAGGTAAGCCTTTGAACAAATTCAGCAAGACTGAGTCCTTTTATCCTGCCCTCTTGATTCCTGTGAGAATTGAGGGAATCACTCTCAGGATCCAGCCTTGAATGCACAGAGCTGAGTGGTCTTTGTTTCTCTGGTGCCGTCTCCTGAAACACCAAAGCCTCTGAGTTATTGAGGCTCAAGATGACCAAGATTTGGCAAAGAAAATAAACAGGTGGGAGGAGGTTTAGGGGAAATGGCAGGTGGATGAGGAAGAATTTCACTGAGAAACCTCATAATGACCTCAGAGCATCCTCTTTGAAGAATCTTGACAGGTTGCCCATGTCAGAGTCTCTGTACTTTCCCTTTAGTTTCCTCATTGTCACTCAACTTCCTGGATAAACAACGATTTTATTTTCTCTGACCGGCTGCCTCCCTGCTTGACATCATGATCCCCCCTTCCTGCTCCCCCACATCTGGCACTAGCTGATGTTACCAGTTCGTTGACTGATAACCACCAGCTTCTTGATCTTAAAATGTGCCCAGTCCTAGCAGCTGCAGAGTTCAGAGCTGGTCTTTGAGGTAGGGTTGCACCCTCTCCAGATTTTGCCTGGAGACTCTGAGGTTTGACTCAGAATCTCCAGGCTCTAGGGGAAGCCCCAGTTTCTCTGGGTCAGCCAGAGAAATCTCCCTGGTAATCTGGACAAATCGGGGCTTCTTAGGGATGGGCAAACAATACGCGGTTCGGATGTTTGGATGTTCGGTCCGAAATCCAAGTTCGGGTTCAGCTGTTCGGTTCGGCGGAGTTTGATTCGGCCGAACTTGGCCGAACAACCAAAAATAGCACTATCGATACCGAAACCGAATTCAGTGTTTTTTTTGTTTGACCCTGAAACCACCCCTGGTCTCCACCCCTGGTGCCAGGAAGTCTGCTCCTCAGCTGCCTCCCACTTCCAGTCACGTTTTTCCCGCCTTCCAGTCACATTTTTCCCACCTCCGAACTCATCCAAACTTTTCCGAACTGTTTGGCTGTTCGAGCGCTCGGTTCAGACATTTGGTTCGGTCCTCCGAACAGGCCGAGTTCGACCCGAACTCCAAACTTCTGAACCGCGTTCGCCCATCCCTAGGGCTTCTTGGTATGGCAGGGGTAACCACGTCAGAAAGGAGATGGCCCATAGGATCTTTCCTGACCCTTTCCCATGTGGCCCCGCCTCTATGGAGCATCGTGATGCATTGCAAGGGGTGGGGTTACATCAGAAAGGGGCGTGACAGCCTCTTTGCTTCTCCTCCATCCCAGGCCTTCTGAGGGCACTTTTAAATGAGCAGGTCGCCATCGTGCGATATTTCAAAATCCCGCAAGGCAGGATTAGATGAGACAGAAGTCCAGGATCATGCGTATAGAAGGTGGTCGCGCATTGTTTGCAGACTGCGAATTAAAAACAATGCACGACCGCCTTCTGTGCACATGATCCCGGACTTCTGTCTCATCTAATCCCGCCTTGCGGGATTTTGAAATATCGCACGAGGGCAACCTGCTCGTTTAAAAGCAGCCTCAGTGAAAGCCTGAAGGGAGATGGAGACTTTACTTGGGGCTGAGACCTTTTCCATAGCTCCAAGGACCAAAGAGGGGGTAATGTGGCTCTGTGGTTTAGCTGGCAAATCATTGGTATAAATAAAGGGGGAGATTTCCCCCTGCCCTCTCCCCCCCTCCCCCCCCGAACAGGGTTCAGACAATCATTCCTTTTCCCACCCTAGCCTCTGCAAATGTCCCTGCCTTCCTTGGTCCAGCTGGGTCTGGGCCCTTGGATATGTCTATAGCCAAAGAGGGGTTGAGGATAGAATTTAAGATTACAATCTTCTCATCTAGTCTGCACCCATCTCCTAACCTGATGATATGCCTATCAACCTGCAAGTAGGGGGAGGAGAGGACAGGATACAGTAGGCCAAGCGCTGCTTTCCTTTTACTGAATGAAATAGGAGTCATTCTGGATTTGCATCATGAAGGCAAACACACCAATAGAATAGAACTGAACAAAGGCAAATTCAAAGTATTGCATGTAGGCAACACCAAACATACAAGTATAGGATGGGGGATAAATGGCTAGGTTGAGACACTGCCGAGAAGCATGTGTCAAGTGTAATGCTGCTGCAGTAAAGGTCAACACCGTTTGGGGTTGTATTAGCCGGAGGATCGTATTCAATACACAGGAAGTTATAGTATCCCTTTCACTGGTTATAGCTCTCTTGGAGTACTGTGTTCAATTTTGGACTTGACATTTCAAAAAGGATGTTGACAAACTGGATGGAATTCAGATAACAGCAACAAGGAAGACCAAGAGTCTAGCATACAAGTAATGCGAGGAAAGGCTGACAGTGCTGACTAGCACTGGGCATGGTTAGCTTAAAGAAAGTGGGGACTTGTTGACAGTTTTCAAATATTTAAAAAGATGCAAATTAAAAAAGGAGAACGTTTGTTCTCCATTGTCACTGAATATAGAACAAGAAACATTGGTTATAAATTAGGGAAAGGTAGATTTAGGTTAAACCAGGGGTGGGAAACCTCAGGCCTAGGGGCCAAATGCGGCCCACTGAAGGGTTTTTATTTAGCCCCTTTTCAGTTCATGGAGCTGACCCCTGAATCCTGTTCCTACCCTGACTCACTGAAAGAATGAACTCAGGGTAAAGAAGCAGTGATGAAGGTGCACACACAAGGAGAGGAGACAGATCCATGATCTGGATCCTCTTCCTGAGTGCACCCCTTAAGCACCTCTGGCCCCAACCTCTATCTGGCCCTTGGAGCGTCTGCTAATTTTCAAAGTGGCCTGCGGGGAGGGAAAAGTTTCCCCATCCCTGGTTTAAACATTAGGAAAAAGTTTCCTAACTCCTGAAACACTTAGTGGAACAAGCTATCTAGAGAATAGAGGTAAAATGAATATCCACTATTATCTGGTATCCAGCTGGATATCATGGTATCCACTATCCAGTTGGATACCGAATGGTATTCGGATTGGTATCTGTTGACTATTCAGTTAGCTGGATTACTGCATTACCATCTACTGCATTACGTTAAACACTGACATAAATTTAAAAAGCCTCCGTCTATCTGGACTGGTTTAGTTAAGTGGTAATGCAGTAAGCAGTAAACTGGAATACCCAGCATTCCATTTTGGCAGATAACTTCTGCAGTTAGTGGATAGCTTTTGAATAGCTGCCAAGCTATCCAGAATACCAGATCTTAACTATGGGTAATTTTTTAATGCCCATGTCAGCTCTGCTAGAGAGGTTGCTAGAGAGGTTGCAGGATCTCCTTTCTGAATGGTTTCAAAAGACTGGACAGGCATCTGTCAAAGAGACTTTCGATATAGGGGTATCCTGCTTCAGGGCAGGGGGTTGAATTAGATGCCCTGTGAGGTCCCCTACAATTCTACAGTTTTATAGTTGTAGCCCTCTCTGACAGGAAATACCCATCCAGCATCAACTGATAATGCCTGTGGCTAAATGATAGGAGTCAGTTTCTGGTCTCTGTTATGCCAATTACTAGCAGGCACCACTAACTCCTTGTTTTCCTTCTGTCATCACAGCACACCAAACCAAGCCATGCCAGGATGCTGTGCAGCGTGACCATGAGTGTAAGTGCGATTGTGGGTACCGCTGTGGAAATCCCCGCTGTACTCTGTGCCGAAAATTCCTTGGCTGTGCCCCGGGATCGGAGCTGCATGAATCAGGTAGGTACACAAAGGTTACGAAGCAATCTCAGCCTTGAGGTCCAGTCTTTGTCTTTGCCTCTGGCTCTTTGTGTGACTTTGGAGAAGTCACTTGATGCTCTGATTCTCAGGGCTACCTATCGTTATGTTCCTCATTTGTAAAATGGGGATAATCCCCAGAACATCTTTACCCATGTGAGTACTTACTAGGGATAGGGCTTTCAGTGTTGCAGAGAACCAAAAGTACCCAATAATGGGCCTAGTGGATTAATCCGATATCTCAGTTCTTTCTTGGTTCTCGACAGTATCAGATCTTTTGCATTGGTTTTTTATTGGATTTTTAACATTGCGGTTTTCCCATTGAAGTCAATGGGGAAAAACCGCAATGTTAAAAATCCGATACCGAGAGAACCGAAAGCTGATAGGGGAACTGATAGACAGAGATCCAATACCAATAAAACGTGAACAGAGATTTTGCCAACAGTCCCACCCCTAGTAGAATAGGATTGCTTCACTGTGTAAAGTTATACTCTTCAGCATTTGCAGGATAGAGGACTGCGAACATAAGCTCATTGGGGTAGCTACTTCTTGCTGTGTGTGTTCATGGGCTTAAGAGAATCCTGATATTTGTAGGGCCCTCCAGTATGGTGACCACGTCTCTGGGTTTGACCTGAAGTCTCTTGGTTTTCCTACATCATCTCTAGGCTCCAAGTGAGGGCCCTGTTTCCAAGGGTGCCTGGATAACCCTGGGGAAAAAATTGAGGGAGGTGAAACCATATTAGAAAGGGGTGTGACTCAGGGGCTGTCCCATGATGATGCTTCGTAGGGGGTGCGGCCATGCCAGAAATGGGCAGGAGAGTCCTTTTGTCATGCCTTTTTTGGCATGACCCCACTCCTTCTGGGTCATAGCTCCAGAAAAGGAACCCTGTCCTCGAGGCCAGGGGTAGCCAGACATTCAGTGCACCCTATCTCCATTTTCCAGGCAATAATCTGATACATTAGGTCCCCAGCTGAGATCTCTCTTACCGGCTCCCATTGTATTTCTCCGGGATTTCCCCTCAGAGAAAGCCTTCCCCATTGTGCCAGAGGCACTCTCTCTAGCCCTTTGCTCCAGAGATGCTTCCTGCAATGCCAGTCCCACTCTCTGAGAGGCCATTTCCAAGGGGTTGGACACTGTGATCTACTAGACTATAGCCTCTACTGGTGGGACACAGTCAGTCTGGGCTCCCTCTAGGTATTCCATGTAATTATCACTACTCCTAGTTCTAATTCTACCATGATGGAGTTGAGCATAGGGATGGGCGAATGTGGTTCGGAAGTTCGGAGTTCGGTCCGAACTCGGCCTGTTCGGATGACCGAATCCAAACCTGAATCCGAACACGAACTGACAGAACCGAACTCAATTTCGAACGTCAAAATGACCGAACAGTTCGGATCGAGTTCGGGTGAGTTTGGGTGGCAAAAACATGTCACTGGAAGGCAAAACGTGACAGGGAGGGGGAGTCAGCTGAGGAGCAGACTTCCAGGCACCAGGGGTGGATAGGCTTGGCGGAGCAGCCAGCCTGCCCAATCACCATCCCTTTTCGCCTCAGACCACTGGCTTCGCAGTCTGCGATTGGCCACGGGCTAGGCTGCACGGAGCCAACGGGGCTTGCGGAGAGGCGGGCGCAGCAAGAAACAAAACTGATTGCCTCCCCCCTTCCCAACACCTTCTGAGCTAGTCACTGTTCCTGAACAGCAGGCGTTTCAGAAGGCTCCCTCTCCCAGCAGTTTTTGTTCCTTCCTATTCCTAATCCATTGCCATCCTCCTCCTATTTCACCCATCCAACCCATTTACCTCCATATTATCATTTATTTAGATTATATTAGATAGATTTAGGTGTTGTTTTTTGTTTTTACCCCTCCCTGTGTTCAATCTTCCTTCCTCCCTCCCCCCTCCATTGAATCCTTT
>QEPC01009251.1:65938-111348 GCA_003113815.1 Sphenodon punctatus
GGGACACAGTGGGGAAGTGGGGGCACACCAGGGAGTGGGGGTCATTCGGGGACACAGTGGGGTCACTTGGGGACACAGTGGGGAAGTGGAGGCACACCAGGGAGTGGGGGTCACTTGGGGACACACTGGGGGTGGGGGGGAGTGGGGGCATTTGAGGACACAGTGGGGGAGTGGGGGTACTCGGGGACACACTGGGGTCACTCTGGGACACAGTGGGGAAGTGGGGGCACACCAGGGAGTGGGGGTCACTTGGGGACACAGTGGGGTCACTTGGGGACACACAGGGTGTGGGGGGAGTGGGGGCATTTGAGGACACAGTGGGGGCACACCGGTGGAGTGGGGGTCACGTAGGGACACAGTGGGGTCACTCAGGGACACAGTGGGGAAGTGGGGGCTGTGTCCTCAAATGACCCCACTCCCCCAGTGTGCCCCCTGCTCCCCCAGTGTGTCCCCCAGGCAAAAAAGTTAAAAACTTTACCTGATCCTCGCGGACAGGTCCGGCCCGTCACTGCTGGGAACTCTGTAATGGCTGCCGCTTGGGAGCGAGTCAGTAAGCTCTGAAAACCCCATCCACACACAAATTTCTCACCTGGCCTTGCACAGTCGCGGTGCAGCCTGGAGAGGAGACTTCAAAGGTGCCCTTCCAGGCAATTAAAATGGCTGGGCAATGGGTTCCATAAGAACCCATTGCCCAGGCTGGCCACGCCCCCAAAAATCGCTTCTGGGTAGATTGGTCGATAGTGCCGACCCACCAGAAACCGCGGCTGCTCCTGCACAGTACCCACCCCAGCCGCGGGCAAACTTGGGAGCAAGTTTGCCCACGGCTGGAGTATGTGATGCTGGGACAACTTCTGGCTGCCTCTGACTCCTGAGCATGAGCACGGCTCAGCACCAGCTGCACGGTGCACAGGACCTTTAAAAAATGATCCTCCAGTCGAGGACCATTTTTTTAAAGGTCCTGTGTGCTGCACTGGTGCTGGGCGCGCTGGGGGCTAGTCGTGGGGCACCGCTCCCAGCGCCGAAGCAAGGGGCCAGTTAGGAATAAAGGTCCACCGTGGAGTCCTAACCCTATCCATGTTGTACGCCGCCCTGAGATGCCGTGGGCATGAGGGAGCGGCTAACAAATGGAATGAAAATAAAAATAAATAAATAAATAACTGGCCAGCTGACTCCTCCCAGCCACAATTAGCCCACAGTCAGCCTCGCTTCTTTTGCCAGCTCTCTGCTGTGTAGTTAACTAGGTGCAGGAGAGTTATTTATTTATTTATTTATTTAGCAAATTTATACCCCACCCCCTCCTGCAACGCAGCTCGGGGCGGCTTCCAACAGTCAATTTTAAAACATTTAAAATTCATTTTAAAATATTAAATATAAAATATACCATATAAAACATATAAAACAGGGCTAGAAAAATAATAAATAAATGGGTGGGGGACTAAAATCATCCCTCCCCACCCTCCCTCCCAAAGGCCTGGGCAAACAGCCAGGTCTTACAGTTCCGCCGAAATGTTAAAAGGCTTGGGGCCAGGCGAGCTTCCTCCGGAAGGGAGTTCCACAGCCGCGGTCCTACCACCGAGAATGCTCGCTCCATCGTTTGACACGGGGGACCTCCAGGAGGGCACCCCCGGCCGACCGCAGGACCTGCTCCGGGGCGCGAAGGGCAAGGCGGTCCCTAAGGTCAAACGGGCCCAATAACCCTTGCAGGACCAGCTCGGCCTGCAATAGAGTCCGTAGTCCTCCCTCACCAGAGTCCAGAGTCCTCCTGGCTTCTCCCACTAGTGCCCTCTGATGGCCTACCAAGGTAGTGATCCCCTGCAGCATCTGAGTTGATTCATCATTCATGTTCACTCTCTCTCTCTCTGGGACAGTTTTGTCTGGCTTTCCTGCCCACCACCCTGGCCTTCTGCCCCTTGTTCTCTGTTCCCCAGCTCCCTGCTTCCAGACCTCCTGCTCTTAGCTGGGTCCTTGCTTGGGCCTAGTTCTAACCCGCCACTTCCAGGGATTACGGTGACGTCTCTTTCTCTGGCCCCCACTCCAGTTCTATACATTGGTTTCCAGGGCTGCCAGCTGTCTGGTCGGCCTCCCCCATATGCATAGCTGTCACTGTCCTTCTGCCTCTGCAGGCCTCAATGTTGTACCCCTTCTCTTGCAGGAGTCCCAGTGCTCCCTGCAGTCTACCCTGGGTTGGAGAGTTCCCATCTGCAGCCGGAATTCAGCAGAACTCTCTCCCTCATGGTCTGACCACCTCTGTTCTTCCCTGTTCTTATAAAGTCTTGTCATCTGACCCGGCCCACTTCTGGTCAGCTGACTTCTATCTTCCTGCTCCTAAAGGTAGTGCAGAATTGTCCCTTGAATTCTCCAGTGTTGTTGCTAATGTCCTAAACCAGAGGTAGGGAGCCTTTTCCCTCCCAAGGACCACTTAGAAAATTAGTATATGCTCTGAGGGCCTCCTAGAAGTTGGGGTAGGGGTACTTATAGCATGCACTCAGGAAGTGGAAGTTTCAGAACATGAATCTGTGCCATAGATATGTCCCTATCCTTACTTACATGTCCTCCTCGATCTCTGCTCCCTTCCCTTGAGCTCCGTTTTTCAGTGTTGGAGGTAAGAACTGGATCCAAAAGCCAGATCCAGGAACTAGAAAGGGACCAGACAATTTCCTCACCCCTGTCCTAAGCAAATGGGCTTCTATTGTTCCCATTTGGGTTACAAGTCTACAGTTCAGTATATCTCCTTTTCAGGAGTGTCTCTGAAGTTTCCTTTCATCCTGTTACCCCTTCTTGTCCATCCCTCCTCAGATGCTTGAAGGTGGACTACTCCCACCTTTCCATACAGTGCTGTATCTGCCCAGGAGTAATTGACTTTTTTTCCTCCTCCGTAGGCTCAATTGACTTTAATTTCAACTGTGAACCATGCATGAATGGAACCTATTCTGATACTAAAAATGGCTTATGCAAACCATGGACTAAGTAAGTACTTATGGACAATCTTGTTGCTTTAGTAACAGGCTTGAAACTCCTCCTATATGGGTGATCTTGAAGTGTAAACTCAATGAAGCAATAGCGACAAGAGAAATCACAACTGATTTACCAGTTTAGGAAACAAGGGTTTAGTTGAAACCAGCTAGCTGTCAGGGTCCAGGTAAGTCATAGCAGGTTTAGGGTCACAGGCAATGCTGTGTTTGAAACTGAGAAATGTAAGTAACTGGAAGGTTACTTCTCAGTGAGTTCTTCTGTAGAGATGGTGCATCAGACCCAGCTGTGGCAAAGCTAACTTGGCCATTTGGATTAGAAATAATGTGTGTGTGTGTGTACGTATGAGAGAGAGAGAATATGAATATAAGTTTAACATTCTTATCTCTTCCTCAGCTGTGAGAGTTCTGGATTACAAATCATCAGACCAGGAAACCAGACCCACAACATCAAATGTGGTATGGTCTCAATTCCACCAGAAGGTAAATCTTGGATGTCCCATGTGGAAATACTTGATGCAGTCTTGGGGAGAGGAGGGTCGTGAAGAAAAGAGGACTTTCTTTCTTTTTAAAAAAGCTAAGAGGCCAGTGTTACAGGATGGGACTCATTTGTTAGTGTCCTAGAAGCCTAGTGCTGGCTTCCTTTCTGAGCTGTTGGGTGTCCCACCCCATGAGTCACTCTGAAAACCTGACCCTTTGCCTCTAGTTCCATTCGTACTACAGTCATTTATTTTAAGATCTTCCTTCCCATGCGATATGGAGCGTCTTGACCATCTGCAAAGAGACAGCACTTGGTTTGTGGCAGCACCCTAGTTGCCTACAGAGGAGGCCAGACTTAGGGTTAAGTGGGCAAGACGGCTGCCTATTGCCCTGCGCTGTATGGGCTCACCAGCCACAGGCTGCTCCGCAATTTCCATCACCCCTCTGCCAGGGGCAAGGTGCAGGACAGCCACCTGGCTAGGTGGCTCTGTACAACAAAGAGCCCTCAACCACCAATGTAGAGTCCTGCTCAAGTCAGAAATTTGGACCTTAGCTGGGCCTGAGTCTGACTGCACTGGGCCCAGCCCAAGTCTTTGTCTAATGTATCTGTGTGTTTGCCCTGCCATCAGAGAGCACCATGAAGTCATGGCGCTCTGCCAGAGGCAGGACTAAGGTATTCTCCCACTCCCACATAGTGTCATGATGTCACTATGCTCTGTTGGGACAAGGCTTCCTGTAGCTTTCGATCCTGGCCTGAACTCAAGGGGCTTGGGCAGAGAGTGAGCCCAGCCTAGTCAGTAGGGTCGCCACCTATCTATATGTCATATAGACAGACCACGTTTCTCATAAATTAGGAGGGGGCCGGGCCCTATAAGCCCCCTCATGGCTACAGGCCTGCCAGTATTTCAGCCTTCTCAGAGGTGGGAGTCCTACTAGCTAGGGCATTTACTTATATATTTATTGAGATTTCTATACCACCCTTCCCCGAAGGCCCAGGGTGGCTAACAATATTCAAATACATACACCACCCCAACCCTCCTACATCACTTCCAGTCTTCTGACTCTCACTCCCAACACCTCCTATGGGACCAGTCTTGTCCCATTGGTCTTGAGCTGGCTTGGATCGCAGTCCTCTACAGTCATCTGTGCCAGTAGCCACATTGGGGGGAGGGGAGTGGGCAGCAGCACTTCACATGCTAGCCTTGGCTGTGGAAATGACCGTTGTGTCATTCTTATGATCATCTTGAATGGCTGAGGGATGTGGGTTTGACCAGGGTGAAAACGCTGCAGATAATATCATAGCCAGCGAACAAGGAAGACGTGCAGAGACTAAAAATAGATTGGCTCCTACACAGGCAGCTTATCACAGGTTTCCATGAGGTTTCTGCTCCTCTTTTGTCAGAGACCCAACCTAACTGCTAGTTCCCCACACAATATTCCCTTCTGTCTCCAGCACCCCCTCAGAGTGTCTCTCCTGTATCTGACTCACCAGACAACCGAGAAAAATAGATTTAGGCTACTGATATCAAAATAGCCACCCTAAACCCATCACTCCCAACAGTCCCTATTTAAGAGGGACAGTCCAGTCCCTTTCTGGGTGCTGAGTTCCACTGTCCATTTTTTAGGAGAGAGAGAGAGAGACAAAAGGACCAGTATTCAAGCCTCGGGCACCTCTTTCCTGGTTGCCTCCCAGGAAAAGCACTTGTGAGGACAATGGGGAGATGGTGGAACGACAAGACACTAAGGATGCCCCTCTTTATGCACTTGGAATGCTGGGAGGTGTGTGCATGGAAGTGTATGGGTGGGTGGAGCTTATCTACAGAGGGGTGGAGCTTATTGGTGGGGCTGGTCCCTCCTTGGTTGCTTGAAATGTTGGGAGGTATGTAATCCTAACCCTGCTGTGTGATAAATAAACATACATCTTCCAAGGAGTTTTCAGAATCCTCAGCGCTCACTCATGTTAACTATAGTGTGGGCTCTTGGCAATGTGTGGAACTGGATCTTTGTGGTGATCTTTCAGTGGCACTGGCTATAGACTTCAGTGACGTTGCAAGGTGGGGTGTGAGCAAGGTGAAATCTAGGCGTCATGGAAGGAGAGAAATAGACACACGTTACCAGGGCCCTGTGACCCAAAGAGCAGAGGTCCATTGCCAGATTAAACGGTGGATGTTTGAGTTCTTTATGTTTATCTCAGTGAAGATGTTTGTATTGAGGTGGCCTGCACATCTCACAAGAGCTTGCCAGATTTACCTGAGCCAATCAAATGCAGTGCTAGAACACAAGCAACATTCTGAACAGCGAGTTGGTCCTTCAGGCTGCTGTCAGAGATACCAGGGTGAGAGAATGGCAAAATTCTGGTCCTCCAGGATGCCTTAGAGGGCTGAGACCAGAACCCAAGAACAGGGTGCCTAGTAGGTCTGAAACTGACATCCAAGAGAATTGGTGTGTGTCAGATGAGGGCCTGTGTTATGAGTTTGCTCTGGTCTCACTGAAACTTTATTGAGAGCCTTGAGAAACCCATTGGGATGCCCTTAAATAAAAAAGCCAGGCTCAATTGCTGGGCTGTAACACTCTCATATGAGGTTATGCGTCCCCCAATTCACAGATTATCTATGAGTCTGTTACAGCCCAGCTATTAAATGTACGCTATATTCTGTCAGTGTAGCCCATCCAAGGGGCATGTTCTGTGTTTCCCTCTGTGCCAAGTCTACAGACTATTTGTGAAGCTGGACTTAATTTGTACCACAGCTCAGCCCCAGCACCTCTTCCAGACCCTCACCCAGCTGCTGTTCTGGCAGACCCTCACCCATAGCAGCAACCTCAGTCCCAACCTCTCCCCTGACAGGTTTGGGGCGGATCAGATGTTTGGCAATGCTGATCCGTGACAGCCCTGGCAAGGGGCGGAGCTAGGTTGACTTTGAATGGGCCCTGGGGGAGAAGATGGAATGCCCCCCTCCACATTCCCCTCCCAACAGCAGGGGATGTAGTTACACTAGTGAGCATGGGCCCCATGACTTGTGAACCCCAGGACAGCTGCCCTGCTTGTCATTATTATAAATACTCCCTTTCTTGGCCCCCAATCAAGATTAATCTGACTCTGAGCAAGAGCTGGCCAGGTATGGCGGGAAGAGAACAAGATCTAGTGGAGTTGTTGGAGGGGGTCAACTGCATCTCTTCACCAGACCCTTTGACTAGACCCTCAGTTTGGGGCACCTCATTTCAAGAAGGACATTGATGGCCATGAGTTCCATCCTGCCTGTTTCCTTCCTCTTCTCTCCAGATCACCGATACACCACCATCCTGGCTATCCTGATGGTGGTGGCTGTGTTCATTCTCATCCTGATGACCTTCTTCCTGCACCTCTGCATATGGTCGCTGAAGAAACAGAAGATTCACCTAGTAGAAGGTTGGTGCATTTATATGGGCTTTTTGGTGGCAGCTGATGTGTGGTATTTATTTGTTTATTAGACTTCGATTCTGCCCTTCCCCTAAGGCTCAGGGCAGCTTACATAAATCACACAAAATAGAAAGGCAATAAAACTCCCTTTAAAACTTCAGCAAAAGAAAAACCTTAATCCCTTCACCCCCAACCCCATCTGTCAAATGCTTTGCCAAAAAGGAAAATTTTACAGTGTCTCCTGAATATGCTCAGGCTCTGACGGACCTCCGGAGGAAGGGAGTTCCATAATACCGGGGCAGCAACCGAGAATGCCTCCCTGCGGGCCCTTGTCATACAGACAAGATTGGTATCTGCAAGAGAGCACTCCAAGCCAACCGCAGGGGCCACGATGGAGCATGAAAGGAAAGGTGGTCTCTCTGATATGTGGGGCACAGGCCAATTAGAGCTTTAAAGGTCAAAACCAGCACCTTGAATTGTGCCCAGAAATCTATAGGGAGCCAGTGCAGATTTTAGAGGACAGGTGTAATTTGCTCATGGTGACCCACCCCCGAAAAGAGCCGGGCTTCCACGTTCTGCACCAGCTGCAGCTTCTGAACCAAGGGCAGCCCTATGTAGAGCACATTGCTGTAGACTAGCCTCAAGGTAATGAAAACATGGATGATGGTGGCCAGTTCTGAGTCGGAAAGAAAGGGATGTAGCTTCCTCATCAGATGGAGTTGGTGAAAAAGCATTCCTGGCCACTACCACAATCTGATGTTTTAGGCAGAGTCAGGAGTCTATAAGCATGTCAGCGCTATGAACCTGGGTAACCAGAGGGGGCCGGACCCCCGCATTAACAGGGGTTCCAACCCCCTCCCAGAGACAAGATTGTCCAGTCATCATCACTTCCATCTTATCTGGATTCAGCTTCAATTGACTCATCCTCATCCAGTCCCCAAAAGCAACCAAGCATTGGACAAGCACCAAGACTACAGAACCTGGGTCAGATGAAAAAGAGAGGTAGAGCTGGATGTCATCAGCACACAGATGGCACTTCACTCCAGACCTCCGAATGATCTCACCCAGCGGCCTCAGATACACATTGAACAAAAGAGGAGAGAAGATGGAACCCTGCAGGACCCCACAGGGAAGGTCCCAGAGGGGGTGATGAACAATCTCTCATCACCACCCGCTGGGACCTCTCTGACAGGAGTCTCAGGAGTGACATCAGCAGTGCATTCCCACCACTCCTAGTATTCATTGCTGCTGGTTCTGAAACTTTTGGGACAGGCGTTTCCTGCAGGGCCCTAATTTAGTGCAGGGGGGAGAACAGCTACCGTGTATGCCCTGCCCTAAAACTGACCCTGTTTCCACAGGGCTGTAGAGTGTCTGCTCCCTAGACCTACATTTCATCACGCCCTGAAGCTCTGCATAGCCCCAGAGCCAGCCTTGTCAGAATCATTCATACCTTCAGTGGCGAAGGCCCCAGACACTCGATTTATGTGAAAACCTTGAGAAGGAGCTCTTCCCTCAGGAGAGCTCTAAAGCTAACCTCTGCTCATTCCTTGGCTCTCTTCCCCACAGACCATGCCACCAACCATGAAGTCCTTCCCTCTCTGCTGCGACCCCGCAACTTGCTAGAAGACACCTACAGCTGCCAGTACCCAGAGGAGGAACATGGAGACAAAGCAGCGGAAGAAAAGCCTTCAAGTGGCCTCTCTATACGTCTCCACTAGAAGTGCAGATGGAGCATAGACTACATGACAGGGCTGGGCAGGGCTGAGCTTGTGTTGCCAAGGGCATAACCAGACTTTTGGAGAAGGGAAAGAGAGAGAGGTGCAGTTTCAAATGCAGCAGCAAGAAACGCTGTTAGAAACTGAGGAACCACAAGACCTGCTTTTGTTTAGGACAGTCATAAAATTCACAACCAATTTCCTTTTTTCTCCACCAATGCCCTTTTAAAAACACACAGTTCAGGATCAGTTCCTGGTGATTACTCCTTGTCACAGGACCCTTCCATGCCTCTCACGCTCTGCACCTCTTCCCTAGACATGCTACGATGTGTCTTGAGCACTGGCCCACATTGCCAAAGTGAGGCTTACCCTACCTGGATAGACCATGGGTGTTGCCCGACACAAAACTAGCCACCCATTTGGGCATTACACACACTTAGCATATACTGTGACCCCAGAAAGCAACAGCACGTAACTACTGCTACATGTAGAGAAACCCACTGCTCCAACAGTTGGTAGGACGGGACTTATTGGATAGCCACAAAAACATGCAGCGGCATAAACCCATGCCCTGGATGATGTCGGCAATTTCAACATGCAATGGAATAAGTGTTATGTCTGGTAATGCCCAGTGAGGGGAGGCCACGTGGGGTTGTATAGCCACTAAATATATACCATGCACTATTGCACACAGCCCTATCACATGGTATGTGCACCTAACTGCCTTTAGTTTGTAAGCAAAGGGGGAAATTTTGCAAAATGGTGGTGGCGACAGTGGGATTTCCTGACTGGCTTTTGCTGATGGGGCAACTCGTGAGGTACTGCTCTGCTCTGGTGTGAGTGTGGGGGCCGGCACACCATTTCAAGTGGTTGTGAGCATTGCTCCAGAGACTCTCGCTTGCAGATGCTGCTGACGGCAGAGTTAAGAGAAAGTTGGCTCAGAGGTTTGGGAAAGCCGGGGGTGTTTTGTGTTCCGTGACACCTCTAAGAACATTTGCTTTCACTGCAGCATTTTCCACTTAGCCTCAAACTGCTTTTGTTCCAGGTATATCTAGTTTTCTAATTAGGCCCAGGGTAGGCTTTGTAAATCATTCCCTCCTGGCTTCTAGGAGGATCAGGAGAAATAAAATGGAAAAACAGGTGCACCTGTAATGAATAGCAGATTAGGCAGAGTTGAACTGAATAGTGGTATTTGTATTCATAGATCATATTAACATTATCAGATAGCCCTCTGAATAGCAAAATGATGTCTGCATCCAAAATGGATCTTCACGTATCCACTTATTCAGTTATTTGGGGGCATATTTTTTCAGCTGTTGCACACGTGCAATAGCGTTAAAATGAAATAAGTGAAATGCTGAAATAAGCAGATCAAAATGACCAAACTAAAATAACCAAACCAAATTATCTGAGCGGATATCTGGTGAAGTAGCAACAAATATCCACTTTGTCAGATCTGAATTGGATACAGTACTTGCTGTGGCTATTCACTTCAGCTCTAATTGAACGGGAACTTGAAGTACGAGCAATGGGGTGGCAGCTCACAGTCTGCTGGCCATATAGGCCTCCCCCACAGTAGTTCTGATATGCTTCCTCCTTCAGGTCTACAGTCTGGCCTGAGGCAGCCCAACCCAAACCCAACAGACTTGGCCGGGTCAAGTTTCAGACTGGCTGGGAGTAGCCCCACGCCTTACAGAGCGCCATGACATCACTGTGGAGGTGGGGGGACCTCAGAAGTGGGTAGGGGTGTAGGAGTGATGTCATCACACCCCTCCTCTTTCTGATGTGCCCTTATGATTTCAGACAGCCTTGAGATTCCAGCATTCTGCCAGGGGCAGGACTTGTTTAAGCCAGGTTGGGCTTTTAGAGTTGGGGCTGTTAGACCAGGCTCAAGGTAGTTGGTAAGAAGGGGCCTGGCGGTGGTCCTCCTTGGTGGTATTAAAAGGCTGGATCTGTGGGTCTTCTGATTAGCTGAGGTTGCTCCTCACTAAGAGAGATCTTCAGCTGATGTGGAGCAATGATTTGATCATTGATTTATGTGGAACTAGACTGGGATCTATCCCATTCACTTCAGCTAAGGATCTATCCCATTCACTTCAATGGAGCTATGCTAGATTGAACCAGTTGAGTGTCTAGTTCCTTGACTTTAGTGAAGTTGCTTTGATTTACACCAGCTTGAGATATGACCCATTTGCTTCAATAGAACTATGTTGACTTACAACAAACTGAGGATCAGGCCCATTGATCCCAATGGAATTACACCTGTTTACATCAGCTGGCACTGACAGTTGACATTTTCTTCTATAACCCAAGATTTTCATGACCACATGAATCCTCTTGTTTCCAGTATAAAACAAGTAATCTGACGCCAGTTGAGGATGTGGACTTGTCACATGAGCTGCTTGTGGTTCTTGTCACCAGCTGATACCTGTATCCGTTGAGCTCTGACGTCTGAGAGAGGTTGGGGAGAAGTAGCCTCCTGCAAGAAGACTCTCATTATGACTGACTGAGCATTTGAGTCGGTTTTGCCTTACCCTAACTAAAAAACTCCATACACCTCCCACATCAAGATAAAGCATCAGCTCTCCCTCCTCCCCGATTCCTCTTCAAAGAATGGAGTGACGTACATCAGATATGAGGCAGCCACATTGGAAATATTAATGAGTGGTGTGAAGAAATTGCCCTCTGCTTATTAAACCATCAGGAAGTGTGTTATTCCCAAGCTGTGGACATCTAAAAATAACGGTACCAGAAAATATTATCAGGTTTGAGATTAATCTGGTATTCATTTGAGAAGATTATTCATGTAGTCGGATGCACTACTGAATATCCAGACCATCTTTGTTTGGCAATCTGATATTTGCATATTAATTTCTGCTTTTATTTTATTTTGGTCATTTGACTCATTTTTGTCATTTTGATTTGGTTATTTTGGATTTTATTCCTTTATTCTGTACCATTTATCACTGTTGTGCACCAAACTGTTCTTCAACAATGCTATTGCACTGCTGATAATAATGCAATAGTGCTGTTGCACCACTATTTGGTGTGCAACAGTACTAAATAATGCTGAGCAAAAACCAAAATGACCTAAATTGGCAAAATCACAAGAATGAAATGCCAACATGAGGGCAAAATGAATATTCATTTTAGCAAATAAAATATGAAGTGAATAGCACTCTGTATCCTCTTTGTCAGGGACAAAATGAATAGACTGAATTAATCAAATTCTGTGACTGCATGTATAATTCATTTCAATCCTAAATAAGATTACTTCAAATAGAAGTTGTCCTAATCCTCAGTCATGGTTTCCTTATCTGTACAATGGTGGTGCCAATACTTACTACACTAGGACATTGAGAGACACAACTAAGAGTTTATTCATGCAACCTGTTTCCAAACTTTTTTATGAAGTGTGAATTAGGGGTGTGCACCAGGGACCCATGTCATTTTTCATTTTCCTTATTGCTAATAACAACATTTTGTTATTAATTATCGGTGTTGTTATTGGTATTCATATCGATTTCATTATAATGCAGTAGTAATAAGTGCACAATGACAATATGAAAAAATTACTAATGTATGTCTAACCTAAACCTACACCTGATATCCTATACTATATGCAATATATTCCTATCTAAGTATTTATACCAATAAACCTCTATCTGGTAAGTGTTCTAAGTATCTATCCTATTCCTATCCTATAATGCTAATCTATCTAATAAAAACCCCTAGTATCTACCAATATCTAATCTATCTATCTATACAACTAATATATCTATATATAATATGGACAGGGGGAGACAGACAGGGGAAGGGGGAAGGAAAAAACTATAGGGTTTATCTATAGGGGAGGGGCGTCTGTGTAAAAATGGCCCTTGAGTGCACGCACTCATTGCCCCACAGCTCACTTTTTCAGTACTTCAGTGTAGGGAATGGATCCATGGACCGCCGCCAGATCCAGGAACTGAAAAGAATCCAAATTTTTTTTTTTTTTTAAAATAGCTGTGATCTGGATCTGACCCACATATAAAAGTTCCCACCCTCTGGGCTCAAGTTTGATGTTTTCAGCTAGAGTTGGATTTTGCTTACGCTACCGTTAGGATGAAAGTCTTCAGTGTTCCAAGAGCAAACAAATGTCATGGTTTGTCTGGCATTACTTGCACATTTGATAGCATTTTGCAACTCCCATTCTGTCAGATGGGTTTGTTTATTTTTTTTTTAAGTGCTGCTTCGTGTCTGTTTTTTTAAAACAAAAATCTCATGAAGACCTTTCATGAAAGTGAAATAAACATTCTAAAATGGAGTATCATATCTCTTCAAACTGATGGAATTTGCTCAGAAATTCACAATAGGATCATTGTAGGGGAAGGCGGAAAAGAGGGCAGTTCCCCCAGACCTCTCATTTCTAGGATCGTACATTATTATTATATTTTTTTCCTGCCTCTTCTGCTCACAGCAGCTCGAGGCAGCTAACAGTCACAAAATAAAACATAAATACAATAATAAATATATGAATGGATCCCTCAGCCACCTCCTCCAAGTTTGGGAGAAAAAACCTGCATCTGCAGTTGCTGGGTCATTTATAGGAAATTCCTGGGTATCAGGCTTAATCAGTAAAGTGTAGAGCTGGAGCAGGTGCAAGATGATACCCAAACCATCTTGGACAGATCAAACTTTAAATGATACTGTTTAGTGCCCAACAAGTTACCGGCTTTCCGCTACTTGTATTCCATTTTGTGCCTTTTACTGAGTTACCAACTTACCCGTTTCCCATCCATCTCCATTCAACCATTGGTTGTTTCATGGTCCCGCTTGTTGTGTGTGCACATGATGACGAAAGTGATGAACCGTGGAAATTCAGAAAGACGTTAAAACACTAATACGGTATGTCGGAATGACTTGGTAAAACGAAGTCCATTTACACAGTAACAGTAATATCTGTTATTTTGGGTAGCTAATTTATTTTATTTATTTTAATATTTGATATCCCGCATGCCATCCTGCCTCGGGCAGGCTCACAGAGATTCATAGAAACATATAATTATAAAAATTCATAAAAACAATGTATCCTAAAACATCCTGGAACAATATACCACCCAACTCAACCCCCGACCCACTGCCCGTGGTTACACATCTCAGTATGCAGATACTGATTGAGTAACTGTGCTACCCAATATGGGCTGCAGGTACAAAATGTGCTATCTGTTTCAGCTCTACTGAAGTGTCACAGGAGTAGTCTTTCCCTTCATTTTCCTGTGGGAGAGAGGAGGGCATTGGATGGGAATTTTGAACAGGGACAAGGCACAACACTGGCAACAACAAGCACTAAGTTGTCTGTCAGTCCATTTATCTAATAGCAATAGTACATTTTCCAATGCAGCCCACCCGTTTAAGAACTTAGCTGGCACCTCGTGAGAGATTCCTGGACATTATATGATCCAGAATAAGGGTTGTCTTGGACCCTGAACAAACAGCATCATTTCTGGGCTGTCCAGGACAATTCTGGACATCTGACAACCTTCGCCGGGTCCAACCCCCTAATCAACTAATGCTGTTGACTCCACCAGGTCCCAATCATAGGTGGAGGCAACTAATAGACTAAGCACCATCCTCCCAATCTTGAAGGAGGATCCAGTCACCATGACCCACCCCTAGCCATTCTCTCTAGGGGGGACAGGCTGCTGGAGCACAGAGGACCTACCCGTTACCTGGGGAATCTCTTGGGAAGCAGGAAAGTGCAGGAGAGCAACAGGGAGGGGAGGGGCCTTGGCCTCAGGGCTGCGGAATTTCCTTGGGGACCTGGGGCTTTTGTTTTTCCACTGGGACTTGAGGAAGTGGGTTTGGGAGGAAGAGAAGGGCAAAATGCCACTTGCTCTGGGCCTTTAGAAGTCTTTAACTAGCCCTTTTCTGTGTGTTTGGTTTAAATGTACACACGTGGCTGACTTTATCTTGAAGCAGTTTATTGCCCCACACAAGTTCTCTCCACAGTATAGCTTAAACAGTTATCTATGGTACGTCTGCACCTGGAGTATTCTGTGCAGTTCTGGTTGCCCCATCTCAAAAAAGACATAGTAGAACTAGAAAAGGTACAGAGAAGGGAAACAAAAATGATATGGGTTATGGAACGGCTCCCGTATGAAGAGAGGCTTGATAGGCTAGGGCTCTTCATCTTGGAAAAGAGATGACAGAGAGGGGATATGATAGAAATTTGTAAAATCATGAGTGGTATGGAACATGTAAATAGGGAGCGGTTATTTACCTTCTCTAAGAATACTAGAACAAGGGGACACTCCATGAAATGAACTGGCAGCAAATTTAAAACAAATAATGAAAGTATTTCTCCCCCCCCCCCACTCAGTGCACAATTCACTTGTGGAATTTATTGTCAGAGGAAGTGGTCATGGCTGGTAGTGTAGCCAGTTTTAAAAAGAGATTGGATAAGTTCTTGGAGGATAGGTCCATAGCATTAATGGCTATTAGCCAAGTAGGTTTGGGGAACATAGCCTCTTACTGTTGGGGCTGGAACAAAAGGGAATGGATCACCTCATTGTGTCCAGTCGGGCACTTCTCCCACGAGAAAGAGATTGGCTACTATTGGAGACAGGATGCTGGGCTTGATGGACCACTGGTTTGATCTACTACAGCACTACTTATGTAATCACTGCTTTTAGACTGAAATACTTAAGGAAATGATACCTTAAAAAAAAAAGCTGAAAATAAATAATCACAAAATACAGAGCCTACATGAGCAAATCTGAAGTTTTATTTATTAAATATTATTGATCATATACAAAGCAAGTTTTGAAGCAGCCAGATAATTCTCTAATAGTTATATTCTATCATTTCTCTGAGTGGTACTCATAAAAACACGAGAAGGACCACACTGGGTCAGACCAATTGTCCATTGAGTGAAAAAAATGCTTCCTTTTATTTGTGTAATGGAAGCACTAGATGAGTGTTAACAAATGTGATGGTGGCCTGCTTAGGCCTGCTTGGACCCGCCTTCACCCACGGGCCACAGTCACATTTGTTAGGGGCAATCCAGAGGTTTTCCTCAGTTTTTTTCCAGGCATGTTGGCAGCTAGCCCAGGCTGTGATGGAAACGACCCTCAAACCGTATTCATTCACTCAAACCCAGGAGCCAGCCAGATTGTGTTTGTCACTTGGAATGTATTTGGGAAATTCTTCAGGGGACCTGAAAGAAAAGCCAAAAACACAATACAGAATCAACATCTGGTCAATGACATCAGCGTGCCACTGGGTATGAGTCAGCCAGACTACGATAGAGACCTAGGAGCTCTGAGACGTCACTCTGCATGATTATTCATGGATATGCCAAGGGTCACTTTGTGCTTGTCAATTTCAGTGCAGGGAGCTTCGGGGTTTGTCAGTTTTGCTAGTGGGGCTAGCTTGTCCACTTCACTTACTGGATTTCCTGTCTATTTATTCCTATTTATGCTATCACCCAGTGGGCTCCCCCTGGTGGTCAGAATCCAGGCTGTTTTTAAACGAGACACAACCATCGGCCACCTACCTGAACGCCCATGTGAAGGTGGTGTGGGTAGTGGGTGCGCGCTCCTGTGACCCACTCAGCACCCACTCTTGACCAGTCATGCAGCACTGGTGAAAAAGCCAGAGTGCACCTTGTGGGGGCAGCCAAAAAGTGCATGGTAGCAAGCCAACGCCTATGCATCTCCAGCCCACAAGAACGGCGGCAACCAGCCATGCCAGCTGAGTAGTCTGCTATTCAGAGGCACTGTGGGTGGGGAAACAGCCTTTTCAAGGCTCAGGATCTGGCCAGGAGTGCTGGGGAGTTCAGCACTCGGCTGGGTCATGTCGGTTTCAAAGGCCAGCCCTGCCCACTTCCCCCTCCCCCATGGCAGGGGGACTGTGAGGGGGCTGCCACAGTACCCACCCAGGTAGCCACCCATTAAATCCCTCCCCACGCACTCCACCTGAGTGGGTGCTCCGTGGCTGTTCCACTCAGCAGACATGGACCTCCCCCTGCAGCCGTGCTCATTTAAAAACAGCCATAGGGTGGCAGCAAGCCCACCCTTCAGGATGACATCCTGGGCGAGAACATTTGCCCTGTGGGTACCATAATGTAAAGAGACGCTGCTTCTCTGCTGATTAGCTTGATTAGCTTTCAGTTCTCCGAATGGCTGAGTAAGCAGGAATGTCTCCCCCCCATCATATATGGAACAGTGGCTTTAAGATAATAAAGACGGTAACTGATGAGAACTGGTTGGCTGCATCATCACAGGCAGGTTTCTTAGTTTCCTGAGCTCCATGAAGCTCATAGGCCAGGCTTGCTGGTAAGAAAAGGAAGTGGCATGAAGGAGGGGGGTATTTGTATGGTAGGAAATGACCCAGACTACTGAACTGAAAGCAGAACTGAACTTCCTTGCTTGCAGCCGGGCTGTGGGCCCTGGCGGGATTCTGGGCCATGGACAAATTGGGCACCGCGGCATTGGCCGCGGCACCCACCCATCTCCCCAGAGGGCAGGTGGTGGGGGAGCGTGGGGGGGCGGGGCCATGCGGCCGCACGTTGCACCGCGCAGCTCCTCCCCAATTCCCTACTGGGATCAGCCGGCACGTCTGTTGGACGTGCCAGAGTGATCCCGGCGGGCAATCATTTGGGTGATTCCGGGACTTGGCGAATGCCTCCCCATCTCGTCTGAAATCACCCGATGAGGTAGGAAGAAAGGAGAAGAAATGAGGGCATGCACTCAGAGCCAGAGGATGGATCCATTCCATAATCTGGAATTTCCCCTGTCCTCCCCTACCCCCTAAACACTTCTGTTTCCAATCCTTATCCAGCAAGCGGAGCTTGTGCTAATTTTCAAAGTGGTCTGTGGGAGGGAAATGCTTCCGCATCACAGCTGTAGTGGTGTTTTATCTGTGTTTTCAGTCTTAATTCAGTTTCCAGGGTAACTTTCCTGCCAGAGTAGAGGCTAACAAGATAGGTTGTGGTAGGTTAGCAAAATTGACATGCCTCGAAGCCTTGTGTACAGTACTGTAGTCTCTCTCTCTTTCACAGACGAGTCACAGAGCTAGAAATGACCTCAAGAGTCATCTAGTCCAGCCCCCTGCACCACTGCAGGACCTGCCACATCCCATCTATCTGCACAGAAAAATCCATCCAGTAGCTACAAGTAGAGACTGAGACCAACCAGAGCACATTGATGCCTGAAAGAACGGAGAATAAGTGCACTTTCACACTGGCTCAAATGGGTCCTTAGAAGCTCGGGAGAGGAGATGTCCATGCAAATCAGGCGCGTCTTTGATCAGGTGTGTATGCCCTGAGGTGAGTGAGTGATGCTTTCTTGCATGTTTACAAAGGCAATTGCCCCAGCTGCAACGGGTACTAAAATTAGTACCTACAGGTAATGCCCACATTTCCGGGCACCCCAACAGGCTAGCCGAGGACCAATCGGGTGCCTGATAGCCAAAGATGTGAGCATTACCCAGAGAAACTGACAAGACCCAGCTGGGAGTGCTGTAGAGCCTGGTTCTGTGGTGTTCCAGCCGGGGGTTATCAGTTTCAAAGGCTGGTGGGTGCTTCTCCCCCCCCCCCCCATGCCTCTCAGCTGAGAGGCGCTGGATGTGGGGAGCAGCCTTTGAAAGTGACAGGCCCCGGTTGGGACTGTTGCATAGGTGAATTCTGCAGCTGTCCCCGCTGGAGGCCTGTTACTTTCAAAGGCCAACCAGTGCGTTCGAGCCAACCATTGGGTCCCATTCAGGCATTGATGGCACCTGAACAGGGCCAGGACAGTTTGGGCACCCCAGATTCATCAGGGGTGTCAAGGTCTTCAGGTACCCGGTTGCAGCACTAGTGCAGGCCTCACCAGTCTCGATATTGAGGTATTTAGTCCATGGCACTAAAGCATGTGTGAGCAGCTAATCATGCGCGTGACGTCACGTCTAAACCCCGCCAGCGGGATTTTTGACGTGCTGCATGGTTTTATGGTGTGGCACTGCACGCATGTGTAAAAGTGGTCTTAGGATGAAAATTAGAAGAAGGTTTTTAACAATCAGAGCAGTGAACTACTGGAATAGGCTCCCAGGGGCAGTTGAGAGAGCAAAGAATCTGAATAGCTATAAAAAGGAGTTGGATAAGTTTATGACGCGTAACATGTGAGGTGGGGTTTTTTGATGCTACAGAAGGAAATCTGCCCCCCCCCCCAATAACACATGTTGTCTTCCTGAAGCATCAAAGTTTATAAGTGGGGTTAACACAATAGAAGGGGAAGATTTGTTCAAACTAAAGGTGAGTGTGGGAACAAGAACTAATGGATACAAGCTGGTTATAAATAAGATATTTAGGTATCGAGGTATTTAGTCCGTGGTGTTAAAGCATGCGCAAGCAGCTAATCATGTACGTCACGTCACGTCTAAACCCTGCCCACAGAATTTTTGATGTGGCACATGATTTTACAGTGCGGCGCCGCACGTACATGTAAAGGTGGTCTCAGTTTATGTATAACCAGATTGTATCCATTAGTTCTTGTTCCCACACTTACCTTTGTTTGAACAAATCTTCCCCTTCTATTGCGTTAACTCCCCTGATATATTTGTACAATGTAATCATATCTCCCCCTCAGCCTTCTTTTTGATAGGGTGAATAAGCCAAGCTCTTTTAGCCTCATCTCATTTCCTCGGATCATCCTGGTAGTTCCTGGTTGCGCTCGTTCCAGTTTAAGTTCATCCATCTTGAACATTGGTGACCAGAATGGAACTGAGAGGTGTTTTTAGACAAGATGCTGTTTCTCGTGGATCTGAGAGTGGGTCCCAGAAGGGAGATAGAGATTACTGACAGCAGCAGCAGCCTGAAGCAGGTCAGACTCGGGCTGCTGCTGCTGTTAGAAGTGGCGGCGCCGCAGCAGGTTGTTGTTGGGTTTTTTTTTAATACTAGACGGTGCGGCAGGGTCCCCCATGGCGCTAGGGAGGCAGTGCCCCAAACGTCCTGCAGGGGGAACTACCCCTGACTAGGAGGACTCCATCAATCCCATGGTTCAATTAAGCTGTTTTTCTGATCCCCTCCTGCCGCTCCCATTATGGAGGTGGGCATGGCTCTTCCGTTCCCATTGCAGAGGGATATTAGAGGGTTCAGAGCCTGAGGCGAGGCGCACGGGATCACCATCCCATTTACCCACTTCTGGCTCTTTATAAGGTGCCTGTGGGCACCTCTGCCTGAAACGCAGCAGCTGAGAGCTAGTACGGATCTTCAGAGCCCCTTCTTGAAGGGGAGTGCACCAGTCCTGGTCTCCAAGGCCATCCACAAGAGGAGACCCTCAGGCAGCACAGGTGCTGCTAAATCCACTCCCGAGACTCCATGGATAGTGATGTGCAAACAGAACACAGTTTGGTTGTTCGGCCGTTCAGTCATTCGGTTCGGGAACCGGGTTCGGTCATTCGGTCCAGGAACCAGGTTTGGTCGTTCGGTTGTTCAGTTTGGCCAAACATTTGGAAATCAGTATCGGTATTGGTTTTGGTATTGATATCAGTTTCGGTTCAGCGGAATGCAGCAGAAACTGGAAGTTCGAGTGCATGCGTGTGTGCATAGAGAGTGTGTGTGTGTGTGTGTTGTGGCTGGCTGGTGTGTGTTTGGTTGGCTGTGTTGGTTTGGTTTGTTTGGTTGTTTTAGTTGGCTGTGGTTGGTTGGTTTGACTTTGTTTGTTTGGTTTGTGTGGCTGCTGGTTTGAAAAAAATAAATGAGGAGGCTTAATAGGAGCTGGAAGCCCAAGCCTGAGGTGGAGGAGGCCACCGCTTGGCCTTCTTCGGAGGTGGTGGAGGTCGGCTTCTCGTCAGAGGAGTCTCAGCCAGACGGTACCACTGCTGCTGCCAGGTTTGTAAAGTTTATTTCTGTTTATTGTTCCATAGAACTTTGAGGACAAGAAGAATTCTATCCTTTAGAGCGAGCTCACTGGCGTGCGGGTGGGTGGCGGTGGGCACTGGCAGTCAGGCACAAACAGTGGGCATCAGCGGGTGACTGGCAGTGGATGTCTGCCACAGAGAGAGAGAGAGAGGGTGTGTGTGGGGGGGTCGAGGCACGAGCCAAAGAAAGCACCCACCACCCAAACACGTGCCAGGCTGCCAGCCATCCCTAGCAAGGGTCTCCAGTTGCCATCCCAACAAGCACCCAAAGAAGGGGAGGATTTCCACACGTGCTAGCCAGGGGTGTGTGTGTGTCTCCAGTTGCCAATGCCATTCCTACTAGCACCCCAAGGAGGAAGGACTAGAGAGGCATCATCATAAATGCATGATATTAATATTTAGGTGTTGTTTATGTGTTCCTGTTTCAGAGAGGGTGATGCTGCTCCTGCCAATGCTGCTAGAACCCCAAGGCGCAGGTCGAAGGAGCCACTGCTGCCAGACGGAAGGAAGTGGTCCGACGTCTGGCAGTGGTACAATGTCACACAAGGCGGATTGATCACCATATGTGATGTAAGGCATTAAAGGAGGCAGGGGGGCTGGTACAACAGGGTCTGGATTGCCCTATGACCTGTTAGGAAGTCCCCTGCAGAGAGAGATTGGCCAATGGCCACCCACCAACCACTTGTTGGAACAGAATGCAGGGAGGGCTTGACAGACCATTGGTCTGACACAGTATGGCACTTCTTATGTTGCTGTTCCTATCTTTTATGTTCTTTAGACCTGCGGAAAAAGAATAAAGTGGGGCAGCCAGGGGATGTCATCTGGGCGGATAGCCCATGTGGAGAATGTCCACCATATCAAGGTGACACATGGTGCTGCTGCTGAGGCTGGAAGGCACAGGGGCAGCAGCAGGGACTCTGGAGCGGAGGAGCAGTCCCGGAAGCAAGGGGGGAAGGCCCGGCGGAAACGCTGCCACCTGAGCACTTCCCCCTCCAGCTCTGCAGAGGAGTCACCGCCAGACCCCCAGGAGGAGTCAGAGGAGGAAAGGGCCTTCTGGGCCAAGCTGGAGAGCCCTGCCCACAAATATATGGATGCTATGCGTGTCCAAACACATTGCATGGCTGACCGGCTGGTGGTGCGGTTCCGGAAGCTCCATGCAAAAGAGCGGTGCGCGGAGGCTTACGTACAGTACCTCCGCTCAGAGAGGGAGGAGCTGGAACTGCACCGCCAGTCGGTCACCCAATGGAAGGCCTCCTTGGAGGGGGGCGTTGAATTTGCTCAGCAGCACGGGTACAAGGTGGAGGAGGATGTGGCCGCCCCTTGGCCCCGCCCACCCATTTTCCCTTACCCCCGCGTTCCCCCACAAACCCCTAAGAAGTAAGTAACTTGCCTTTGCTTGTATGTTTGTTTGTTTTTTCTAAATTTGTAGAATGTTTGTATAGTTTAAAATGTGATTATAAAAGTTATATTTGCTGTTTCCTGCTTTGTTTGATCTTTTATCCCTCTGTGCTGCTTCTAGCAGGTGGCAGAATGTATACAGCTTGTCTTTCTCAGATTCTACAGCAGCAGCACACGTACCGTATTAGCTCCAAGATGTGCCAGCAGGGTCTCAACTTGCAGACAGCCCCCCAGGAAGGGAAGGGCTTGTGTCTGTGTCGGAGAGAAAGAGAAGCTCCCTCTCTCTAGCCATAATAGTGCAGGTGTGTGACAGGCTCAGCATGGGTTGGATCATGACTGTCTCTCCTAGCAGTGGGGAGACTTTTTCTCTCTCTCTCTCTCTCTCTCTCTCTAATGAGCAACACATTGCTAACTTGTAAAGAAAAGGTGGGATGACAGCACCCCGTGAGCAGAATGATGGGCCCCAAAACCCTGAGGGTGGGTCCTGGGACAGGAGTGGCATTGGTGGAGCAGTGGCAGAGGCCTGGCCAGGACTCGGTGGCTGGCTGGGCACCTCTGCTCGGCTGGGCGTTGCAGGCTTGCATCCTACTCTCGGGATCACAACAAACTAATCTGCCAGTTGGTCAAGTCTTGCCCAGTGGTGAGTCACGTAGCCACCCAGCAGCAGACATTGGGTTTCCTGGGTACAGAACCCATGGCACGGACAGCATAGCCAGCATTGGCAGCTTCAGCAGAGATTGGGTGGGTTGCCTGAGTACAGAACCCATGGCAAAGACAGCATAGCCACTTAGCCAGCAGCATTGGCAGCTGCAGCAGACATTGGGTTGTCAGGGTACAGAACCCATGGCACAGACAGCATAGCCAGCATTGGCAGCTGCAGCAGACATTGGGTTGCTTAGGTAAAGAACCCTTGGCAAGGACACCATAGGTGCTGGCGGCATTGGCAGCAGGATTTGTCTCTGCGCAGCACCAATGGAGCCACTGCCAGCATAATAAGATTTGCCAGGGAAGAGCTCCCATATAGCTGCAGACGGCAGCAGCGGCAGGATTGCGTGGTACTGGGCACATTTGGATTTGCCAGGGCAGAGCACCCATGGACCATTTTCCCAATACCACCCTGCATCATGAGTTCAGTCAGCTAACCAGCTGAGGCCAGTATGAGAAAGATGGGGGGGTGGGGGGGACAGCACCTCACCGCAGTAGCAGCCCTGATTGAGGAGGAGCCCCTTCCCAAGACTGCCCCTGGCATAGAATGGCATGGCGTATGCCACTCCACCATCAATCCTTGTCCAGGGGCAGCTCGGGGAATCCCAGCAGTGGAAGGTTGACCTTTAGGAACAACAATTCCTCCACCAACTTGGCCCCCAGTCTCAGGCGGTGCGAGGAGCAGATGTCCCTCACCATCGACAACACCCGCTCGCTGGGGACACTGGTTGGTGGGCAGGACAATAATCCCTTGGCCACTTTGGACAGGGCTGGCCACACATCAGTCTTGCCGGCCCAGTAGGTCAAGGGATTGCTGCTGGGTTTGATGCACGGCTCCTCCTCAGGTAGGTCTCCACTGCTGCTGAGGCGCTGCCGTACTCCCTCTGGTAGCTGTCCCTGGGCACCACCGCCCCCACTGCCCTCAGCCATGCTGTCTGCCCTGTTGTGCTGGGCCCCATGCTCCCCAGAGTGGGCTGCGCATAGGAGGAGCTGCTAGCAGTAGGGGTGCTGCTGCTGCTCATCCTGCTGCTGGTGCTGGTGCTGGTGCTAGGCATGGGGGCAGGGATAGACCCTGCTGGGTGAAAGGGGTGGCTGCTCCCACTCCCACCATCCCTACGGCGCTCTGCTGCTGTTGCAGCCGTGAACTCTAAAGAGTCCGCTCTGCCTGCCGAACCCTTGCCACAAGCTCACCCTTCCAGTGGCCATAGAGGGCTGTCCAGTGTACCATGCTGCCCTTGACCCTGAGGTCCAGTATTGTTGCAAGGACATATTCCTCCCACCGCAGGAGCTCGTCAAACCTGACATTCAGCCCTGTCTTCAGCTTCTTCACCAGGCCAACCGCCTCAGCCCCCATCTTCTTGCCCAGAGGGCTACAATCCTGCCCCTGCAGAATCTCCTCAAGACTCCTGTGGAGACTCTGCACCAGAGGGGTCACCTGGCTGATGGTGGCCGTGGCTGAGCTCACAGTCTGTCACTTCCAGGAATGGTCTCAGGACGAAGACTATTTGGGAGAGGATCTCCTATTCTGCCCCATTGAACCCTGTAGGTGCCCCGCTGTCGGTGACCAATTGCACCTGATGCAAGGTGGCTTTCTGCTCAACAAGCTGCTCGAGCATCTGGAAGGTGGAATTTCACCGGGTGGACACACCTGCACCAGCTGGTGCACGTGGGAGCCTTGCTCTGCCTGCTTGGCACGGAGGTCGCTGCCCTTTACGCTATGGTTAAAAAAACCAGCCAGCTTCCTCCCCCGCTCGATCAGGGAGCTAAGGGTGCCTGCCCCAATCCCCTTCTCCCCCAAGCCCAGAGCATCCCTGACCACCAGGTGGAGGGTGTGTGTAGCACAAGGGATGCTCTTGAAGCCCCCATCGCAGACTGCCTTGAGTATATTGACCGCATTATCGGTCACCACACACCCCGGGGTGAAGGGTGTGACTGTCCACTCCCTCACCATGGCTCTCAGGGCTGCCTCTATGTTCCTAGCAGTGTGGGGGCAGTCCATTACTTCTGCCTGAAGCAGGGCCCACCTATACCCTGCTTCAGGACCCCTCCTGCCACTGTTAAATGCTGCCTCTGGGTTCTGCCACCAGTGCGCCGTCACGGCCAGGTATGCGTGCTGGGCATTCCTGGTGGACCACAGGTCGGTTGTGAAATGGACAGTGGCACCCCCAGCCCCTGCCAGCTGCTCCTTTACCCGCTCCTTCAAAGCCCCGTACAGGGCTGGCACCACTGTACGACTCAGGGTGGTGCGGGTCGGCAGCTTAAACTGAGGGGCCAGGAACCCAATCAGGCACTGAAACCCTGTGTCCCCGACCATGGAGAAGGGCTGCCCATCGAACGCTATCATTTTGGTCAACAGGCGCGTGGCTTTCACTTGAAAGCCACACCACACTCCAGCTGCCGATGGCCTTGGCAGCTGCCCCACCCCAGCTCCTCCATGGTGGTCTGACGCTGCTGCTTCTGCTGCTGCTCCCCCCTAGCAGTGATACTGCTCCTGCTGCTAGAGATAGCTGCTGGAGCAGGACGACTGCCCGCTGAAGGGGGCAGCCGACTGGCCACTGCAGTCGGGAACCCACTAGCGTCCACTGACCCTGCCTGCCCGCTTAGCAGCACAGCGCTGTGGCATGATTTCAGGTTGGTGAGCATCTGCCCATGCTTCACCACCTTATTGCACAAAGTGCACTGCACCTCCCTGGGATCATCCACCCGCACCACCTCAAAATGCTCCCAGACCCATGAATATTTGCCCCCTCCTGCCTTCTGGCCTGCACTGCTGGGAGGGGCAGGACATGGTGGCACTGGCGACGCAGCTCGTGAAGGGACAGCCATCACCTCAGCAGCAGATACCTCCTCAGAATTAGTACTGTCTGCATCACTGTCCCCAAACAGATTGACTGAGGCTGTTGGACTGCCCATGCTGCTGCCACTCTGAGCAGCACTCTCCCCCTGCCCCCTATAGCTGCTGCTGCTGCTCCTCCTCTCCCTGCTGCCATTGCCTGGGGATCGGGCCCTGCCTCTAGCAGCTGGGGTGAGATCCATCAGCCCTGGACTGCTGGGGGGGGATCACCTCTACAATGGGGGAGTTGGGGGACAATGCTGGCCCCTGAGGAACTTTGCCCCCTGAATTGCCTGCACCTGCAGCCACAGATGAGACAGACACAGCCTCTTGCACTGCAGGCGTTCCACTGCCCTGTGTGGCAGTGGAGGACGCTGCCAGGAGGTGACGCCGAGCCACCCCCCTAGTGCCACTGCGAGCAGCACTAGTGCCACTACTAGTGCTGGGAGAGGGAGACCCAAAAGCAGGCCTGAGGAGCTTGTGGCATGGTGATGGGCTCGGGATGCTGCTTCTTACTTGCCACTCCGCTGGCACGGCCCCTGCCACCTCTGCTACGTGCCTCATTGCCTGACTTACGGGCAGCAGACCAGCCTCGCCCACTCCTAATTCCCTTCTCCATTTCTCCCACTCAAAGAATGAATGAATGCACAATATATATATATTTTTTATTTATTTTCAAATTTTATTTCAATTTTTTTTCCAATTTGTTTATCTAATATATCTAAACTGCTAACTATTATAAAACCAATTGAATTAAATAATGGAATATCTATCTAAAACTGCAAAGACCTAGTCCTACACACACTATAAAACTGAATCACACTGTATCTCTAACTAAGCTAACTGTAACTAACTCCTACAACTATGTATCTATCTAAGTAACTAACTAAATATCTAATATCTATCTAATATATACAATATTACACAGGGATGGGGGGGGGGGGGAACACAGACAGCTCACAAAACACATGGAGGGAGGGAGGGGTACAAAAACTGAAATAAAACCTAAAGCAAATCTAATCCTATTCTAGTAAATCAAAAAGCAGGGGAGGGGAATCAGGAATGGAATATAGGAGGGTGAGGATTCAATGGAGGGTAGGGAGAAATAACACAGGGATGGGTAAAAATTAAAAATAAAACCTAAATCTATCTAATATAATCTAAATAAATGATACTCGGGAGGTAAATCTGTTGGATGGGTGAAACAGGAGGAGGATGGCAATGGATTGGGAGGTAAAATGCTAGGAGAGGAAGTCTTCTGTGAAAATGCCTATTGTCAGGAACAGTGGCTGAGCTTAGAAGGTGCTGGAAGGGGGGAGGGCAATGACTTCTGTTTCTTGCTGCGCCCGCCTTACCACAAGCCCCATTGGCTCTGTGCAGCCTAGCTCCCCCGTCCCCCATGTCCAATCGCAGACTGCCAAGCCAGTGGTCTGATGAGAAAAGGGATGGTGATTGGGCAGGTTGGCTGCTACTCCAGCCCTCTCCACCCCTGGTGCCAGTAAGTCTGCTCCTCAGCTGGCTCCCCCTAGTCTGCTTCCCCTCCCTGGGCCTTCCAGTCATGTTTTTCCCTCCCGAATTCAACCGAACACAACCGAACACGTCCGAACTGTTCGGTCGGTTTTTGGTTCTGATCAAGTTCGGGTTCGGTTCAGCCATTCGGTTCCGTCGTCCGAACAGACCGAGTTTGGTCCGAACTCCGAACTTCCGCACCGCGTTTGCACATCCCTAGTAATTTCCATTACCCCACACTCATCATCAACTATTATCATCCTTATTAAAAACTGATACAAAGTATTCATTTAGAATTTGGGCCATGCCTACATTATCTTTGATCTCTACCCCATCCTTCCTATACTTGTTCTTTTCTTGTTTTCTTATTTATGCAACTATAAAAGCTCTTGCAAGCTGCTATTTAGCTTTCTGGGCAAGGTCTCACTCACTTTGACTTTTGGCAAGTCTTATTCCTATATTTTCTAACCTCATGGAGGAAGTTTTCTTTACTAATCAACACATTTCCCCACTCCCTGTAAGCTCTATGCTTATTCTTAATATCCTGTTTGATATGATTATTCAACCAATTAGATCTACAACACCTTCCTACAAGATATTTCCCCTTTCTACATATGCACATTTCAGAAGTCCTCTGAACTTGATGAAATTTCAGTCATCTTCCACATTATGGTTCAGAATTTTCTCAGTCCAATTAATCCCTCTAATTAGTTTCCTTAATTTCCCAAAATCTGCCTTTAAAAAATAAAAAACCTTAGTTATTGTTTTGTTAAGAATCCTTCCAACTAAATTAAAGTGAATTAATTTATGATCACTCCAAGATTATCCCCAATAACTAAGTTCTCAATGATAACTTCACTATTTACTAAAGTCAGATCTAAAATAGCATCCCCTCTGGTTCTTTGAGGAGTGACAAGTGGATGAAGAAATTTGTCATTATCACATCCAGGAGTAATTAAGCCCTACTATTATTATTAGCATTAATTCTCCAATCAATATCTGAAAAATTAAAGTCTCCCATAATCACATAGTTCCCAGAGGTATTTCTTTCTTTAATAATATTAAATAAGTCTATGTCCATGTTCAAATCTGTACCTAGAAGTCTATAGCAAACCCCTAATACTGCTTGAAAAGATCCCCTTTTACCAGCCTTAGTCAAAGTGATCTTTGCCCAAACCGATTCCGTTTTCTCCATAGCACCATTCCTTATTTCTTCACTTTCAGTCATGTTACTGGTGTATAATTCTACCCCTTCACTCCTATTTTTCCTAAATAATACATATCCTACAGTTCGTGTATTCCAGTCATGACTACTATTCCACCAAGTTTCATTTATCCCAATAATATCAGCATGTAACAAGGTCAAGGCTGCCTGCGTGCCACCCAAGGAGTCACGCTCTGCAGGGGAATCACAGCTCCAAGTGTCTGTTTATTCAGATAGTGTCCCATCACCATACAGTTCCTTTATAAAAGGTCCATATTATCTCTATAGTCCCCCAGTACTCACACTCCCTGTTGGCCAGGCACAAATCCCTCCTGCAGCCAGCTAAATCCCTCCAGCTTGGCCAACACCCGCCAAGTTTGGGTTTGTGTGGAGACCGACCCCATCCCACGCTTCTTCCTCCTCAAACAACTCTTCTCTACTGAGCTTTTCTGCTCAGGGTTTGTCTTGAGCTAGCTCAGCCAGCCACACCCAACCTCATGTGGGAGGCATCAGGCGCTGTCCTGTATTCACTCTAGCGCCTGAGCTTCAGCTAGCGCCTTCACCACACTGCTGGTGCTACCTCCCTTAAAGGGCCCACAGCCCAGATAGCCTGCTCCCTGCTACAATCAGGTTTCACCTTCTCTACCAACAATTCAGGTTTTTGATTTTTGTATTTACATAGCTGTTCTAAGACATTCCATAGGTTCAGTTTGAATTGTTTGAACTTTGTTTATTTATGTACTGCCAAAAATGTCTCTCTCTTTTCAATACTATTAAATTTGTTGTTATTATGAGTAATTTAATTACAGACTTAGTTTTTTAGTTTTTTATTTCTGCTTTCCAAATGCTCATTTAAGCTACCATTAATGATACCAAAAGGAGTGGGAGGAATAAAAGATGAACCCCAGGCTATGTGTTGGAGCCCTGTGCAAAGAAAAAACAGTAAGGGACATTGGGTGCTTTCAAACATGATGGGCTGCCTCCTCCGCCACCGACTTCTCTGGGCGGTGAAGGCAGCCTTCACCCTGGTTGGGATCTGCCAGGCCGCCAAAGAATCATGACACTGTGGCCGGGGTCAGAGGGAGGGGGTGGGGCAACACAGACGTGCATCCACATGTTCCTGCCCCTGCGCTGTGTGCAGCTCCCCGCCCCCGGCTGATGGGAGGTCATGGCATTGGCAGCCAATGACAAACGCTATGGTGCCCGGCCCGTGTCACCACTCCAGACCGGGGAGAGTAAAGTGGGGTATCCAACATTACTCCGGGTCCGCCAGCTGGCTCCCGATCATGGTGGAGCTTGACCCGGGCTGTCACTTGGGGATTTCCCTGGGTGACAGCCTGGGCTAAACTCCACCATGATCGGGAGCCAGACCATGGCAGCATCTGGCGGCTGGTTTCAAACATGACGTTGCGCTAAAGCAGATTAATCTGTGCCGGCGTCACATCTGAAAACACCCATGTGGAAAAGTGATTGTGGGTTCTCAGAGGCTATGGTGGGGCTCATCAAAGCATGGATCCCATCGCAGGTCAGTGCATTCAGAGACCCTAGCGGGGCCCCTTCATAGCATGAGTCCCACTGGGGATGGATACACTCCAAGACCTTGGTGGGGCTCCTTCTAGCTTTGGTTCCTTTGAGAATCAGTTCATTTAGAAATCCTGGAGGGGCCCTTTCTACCATGCGTCCCATTCCTAATGGGTACAATCAGAGACCATGCTGGAGCCCTGAAGCATGGGTCCCATTGAGAGTTTTTGCAATTGGAGAACCTGGTGTGTAGCACAGGCCTCATAGAGAATTGGTGTATTCAGAAATTTTGGCCCTTGTTATATTTTGGGCACAGACAGCTCCCTATCTCACCTTGATGACAGAGTCAGCCCTGCATAAGTGCTACATTCCAGGCAAGATTTCCTTTCCATTTCAGCGGATGGGTTATACTCTTTGTATTTACACAGTGCTTCCCTCTCCAGCAAGAATAAGGCAATAAATAGAGTAATCAGGGTGGGAAGGATCACTCCCCGTGAAGTCCAACATTTTAACCATGGGGTTCCTCCCATTCTAGTTGCATCTGATTTCTAGGAACCATGGAGAAACCTGTGCTGTGCTGAAGGATTCTAGCCTGGATTCAGCAACCAACAGTTGAGGGTTCAAATCTAGGAACTCTTGGTCTCTCTAAGGTGGAAGGAATCTGGGGTTGCTCCATCTCCAGTGTTGCAAATGGTGGACTTGCTTCTCCTCCATTCTTTTCCACTGGCTTGGCCCATCCACCTCCTTCTCTCTGTCCATTGGGATTCTCCATCTGTCTAATGACGCTGAGATTTCTTTGGCACAATTGGTGGTGGTGGCTGAACAGTCACAGAGTGGAGGTTCTGCTCCGGCTGTAATAGAGTGGTGCCAGCTGTTTAATTTATTAATTCAGTGCAGATCCTAGCAAGAGCCATTAAAATGGGAGCATGCAGCTATGTTGATTTATAGCACCACTAGCTGGGGAAGCAGATTTCCAGTTATGTTGGAAAAACTCAGACTGCTTGGAAGAACATTCTTCCTTCTCAATCAGTATGAAAAGTGAAGACAAGAGGCAGAATTTCCAAACACAATGGGAAATCTGATATTTCAGATGCACTGTGCATGCACAGAGTGAAAACCGACAATTTGGATGCCGTGCTCATCCACACAGAGTGTTATGGGATATGTAATTAACTGGTACTACATATTTGATGATGCCCTGCATGTGCCTGTGTGCAGAGTATCTGAGATGACTTTTCCTTCAAATGGTGGGAGGAAGAAGGGGCTTAACTGAGGGGAAGGGGGAGCTAGAGGCAGGGGGACTGTGCCCCCCATTCAAGGCCAGTACTGCCTAGGTGCTTCCCATTCATTTCTTTCTTCTCTTACTCTTCTATTACCCTCATCCTAGTTGTGCCACTCCCCCCAAAAACTGCTCCTCTAAGACCACACACACACCCCCACTCCTGTCTGAGAGATTTTGGTTATGCCACTGGGAATAAGCATGTTTCCATGCACAATATGTCCTGAAACAAAAAAATGTTTGCAGTCACCTAAAATTTTAACGCAATGGAAAATTACCTCAGGCAAAATCTAGTTTTCCAATGAAATAAAAGTGGCTCCCCTTTAGGAAAAAGCTTTGATGGGAATTTCTCAAGCAGCCTTACTTAATAACAAGCCTAAGAACCTTCCTAGTCCTACTAGGCCTCTTCAGTCCTCACAGAGGGAATTGTGAAGGGTTGTAGACAATTGCACTGGGGGAAAGGCAAGGCAAGGGTTAATTCTCCAGCCTGAGCTCCTGAGGCTAGCTAAACAGCTATGGGCCTTAACTGGAAGGTTGGCTGCATGAGGCGGCAGCCTCAACAGGCACAGATAAAATGGTGCTTGGGACGTTGTTCCAAATAAGGGCAGAGGAGGCTACTCAGTCTAAAATAGGGTCAGTTTGGGGGACTGCTCACCCAAGGGCAGGGAGCTGGCCTGGAGGGATGTTCCTGTGTGAGGTAGCCTGTAGTCGGGGCCCTGGGCTGTGTGACATGAATAAATGTATTTATTTATTTATTTATTTAATCATATTTTTACCCTGCCCCTCCTGAAACAGCTCGGGGCGGCTTCGAAAGGGAGATTTCACCGATTACAGCATGTACATGAAAGGAAACTTGTTCTATAAGCCTTGTGTCCCTCAAGGCTGTAGTCTCTTGCATTGCGGGGTTTAGGGGTTGCTGCAGTACACATGTGATGAACAAGGTAGACGGACGCCATACTCTCAGAATGGGGTCACTAGGGCTTTTATTGCTTAGGGACTGGAACAGGGACAATGGGTCCAGATCTGTCCCTGCTCAGGAGAACCAGCAACACAGACCCTTCTAGCTAGCCAAGGTGGTTCTAAAGCACTATACGACATAGGATAGCTTGAGGCAAAAGGGAGGGTGAACAAAGGAGACGAGGACGAGTCAAGAATGATGATTAAATCTTAGCTCCTTAGGAGGTATGAATGGGCTTTCAGCTCAAGCCAAGGAAGTGTCCATGGCTACTAGATCTGATTAGGGAAACAAACACCCTTCAGGCTCACGCAGTGCAAGGACACTGGTCATATGTCCTTACAAGGACTTTCTGCTGATTTTAACCATTTATGAAGCTGTAGGCTGCCGTGGACATGTGAGAACATGCCAACAAAGGTTTGACCCATAAAACATACAAGATCTAGGAACCCTTGGCCCCTCTAAGCTGGAAGGAGTCTGGGATTGCTCCATTATCAGTTTTGCAAATGGTGGACTGGACTCACTTCTCCTCTGTTCATGGCCAGGCGTTTGGCAGGCAGGGATAGGGTTAGGTGGGATTGGGTGGGGGTTAGGAAAGGGTTGTGGGAGGGTGAAGGGGATTTTTAAAAGATGTTTTTATTGATTGTAAGCTGCCCTGAGCCATAATGGGGAGGGTGGCATATAAATTTTATTAAATAAATAAATAAATATGCTCCCATGGGTGGGGAAACTCCAACTTGTGGACCAAATGTGGCTGTTTTTTATTTGTCCCCTTTCCCATTCCTGGATCTGGCCTGTAGATGTAGGGTGTCTTTAGACATAACGTCAATGGGTGTCTGAATGTGTGTTTTGACCTTGATATGAACAGGGTTTGGTCCTGTGTTCACCGTGTGGCGCTGCTTAGACATGCAGCCCATCTTGGGGGCAAATCGGTGTTTTACTCACCACCCGATCTCAGCACACATGCTCTGCCGCCACATTCCCTGTGTTATACCTGCTAACATGCCACGCGATAGCATCAGACACAATGTTGGCCACGTGATCAGCCGAAACACACAAATTGCCCTTCTGATGTAATGGTGTTCACATCGCGTGTTCAACCGGTGGCCAAATTGGTGTTGGGATTGTTATGGTGCTTATTACTGCTTATACACAACGGCCAAACACATGCTTAGGGGTTCTGACACCCGATCTTTGTTATGTCTAAAGACGCCCGTAATCTACCTTCAAGGACTGAGTGAGTGAGCTCAGTGGAAGGGACCGGAGACAACGGCATGCACCTGAGGATAGGGGATGGATCCACAGCTTAGATCCATGATCTGGATCCTCCCCTTTTCCATCCTAAGCACCCCAAACTCCTATTTCCTCATAGACCTTGTACTCATTTTCAACAGTCATGACAGGGAAAGGGCTCTCTGCCTCTGCTGTAGAGGTCTAGCTTGGAAGTTCCCTGGTTCAAACCCAGCTGATGACCAGGGTGATATACACTACAGAGCTTGAAAGAAGTTCCATAGTAGCTACTAGCTAATGATGATGTGACATCTATGTAGGAGGATTAGAGAAGTTTGAGGGGGAGCGAATAGTCAGCTTGTGGTCAACGCCACTGAGCTCCCTATGCCAAGTGTCCCTCCACCATGGAGGTGGGGAGAATGAGAAATGTTGGGCAGGGGGTGGGTGGGTTTGAGATTCCCAAAACAGAAGTGTGGCTGGGAAAGTACCAGAGGGGAGAAGTAGCAGCCACAAGGAACAGCAAGATAACAGCAAAGACAATATCTGTTAAGTACCTTTTGTAGATGGAACAGGCATTTCTCATAGTCCTCTGCAGTGGGGCAGACAATCAGCATGGGCTCCACCAAGTTCCCTACCAAGCAAGCATCAAGAAAGCTTTGGGTGCATAAATGTACATGGCAGGGGCTGCCAGATCAAAATTTACCAGAAAAAGGGGGACACCCTGAAGCGGAGGGATACGGAAATAAGGTCATCCACTATGTTCCATGGAAGCTCTGGTGTTTAGAATAGGGTTGCTTTCCCACAAGCTGCTTTTGCGCCACGGGAGCATGCACTATTCAAATCTAGCGCAGCTCCTGTCTCATGGGAAAGTAAGAATTGCATCTCTCCTGCTGGCAAGCTTGTGCAATGGAGGGTCCGTTGTGCAAGGGTCCATTGCATAAACTTGCCAGCGGGAGAGCTGTAATTTCTACTTTCCCACGAGATGGGAGCTGCGCTAGATTTGAGCAGCACATGCTCCCGCGGCACAAATGCAGCTCGTGGGAAAGCAGCCTTTGAATGTCCATTACGTTTTGTAGAGCTGTAGGGCTCTGGAATTAGGAATGCTCCCTTAAAATAAGGGATGCCTGGCAACCTTAATAAGTATCCCTCTTGTTATTGGAATTCCTCCTGAGAGGGGCCCTTCCCGCTAGCATTGCCACCTATGCAAGTTTTTAAGTAACACGTATGAAAAATACATGTTGCAGGCCCTGCATTGGCACCTAGCGTGCAATGCCTAAGGCGTCAATGCATGGCCTGCAACATGTATTTTTTCATAAGTGTTCCTTAAAAACTTGGTTATGTGGCAACCCTACTTCCTGCATCCACTATTCCTTGCTTCCACTGGGGCAAGGCTGGAACTGAGCAGCCAGTCAAGGAACATAAGAGGCTCAAAGGCTTGTGGCGGGGGGGGGGGGGGGGGGGCTGTCTGCTAGGTCCAGGGCTTGGCTATGGGGTTCAACAGTGAGGCTTCCGGAGACGGACGGATCCTGTGTGGTTCTCTCTGGCTTTGGAGCAGACTTGTACAGGCGACATAATCAGTACCACACAGACTCCCCATCTCTGGCTTGAAATACATTTACACAGGGCCATTTTGCAAGGGACAGAACAGGGTAGTTGCCTCAGGTCTCTCATATCTAGGTGGCCATGTCGTAGTGATTGGATCCTTCAGCAACCTCCCTCAAGACTGGGATGGGGAGCTGAGTCTAGCTGCCTAGTTTCCCACCTATGTTGACTCCACCCGGTCCCAGCCATAGGCAGTGGGTGACTAAAAGATCTAGCTCCTTCATCTCAGCCTTAAAGGGGGCAGCTGAGGGATCTCACCACCACAACCTACTCCCCCAAGCTATTCTCTTATCTGAGGAAACAAACTGCAAGAGCTGAGAGGAGCCGGGTTACCACTTCCCTTTTGTGTTTTCACCCGCTCCATAGGGGCAGGGCAAGGGGGGCTGTTGCGTCCCATTCTGATGTAACTGCACCACTTTGGAGTGTCATAATGCTCCATAGGGACAAGGCCATGTTAGAAAGGGGACGGGAAAGTGCTAATGGTTCACCCGCTTTCTGTCGTAGCCACCCCTGGAAGCCCCTGTTTTTCCAGGATACCAGGGCCCCTTGACTGACCAGGAGAAATTGGGTTTTTTTCCAGAGCCCCAAGACTCTGGGTAAAACCCAGTGAGGTGGTAACTCCGGGAGAAGTTGCCTGCTCCTGAGGGAACTGCCTAGACAGCAGGAGAGGGCCAGAAGGGAGGGGAGGGAAGAGAAGGAATCTAGGTCGGAGGGGCAAAAGCTGTGAGGGTCTCAAAGCTCGATTTGCACCAGGCCCCTAAAAGCTTGAAATAGTCTGGCAATCACAAGCAGGGACAGACAATTCCATGCCAATGCAAACACCCATCGTTGTCGTGTCAGCCCATGGCATCCTCCCCACACGCCCCCTCTTCCCAGCCTACCTGTAATCTCAAACTCCAGCCGTCCCAGCATGGCAGATTTCTCCCTTGCTTGGATCCCAGATAAAGGGAGTTTCCCCTTCAAAAACAGGAGGGAACAAATCCTTTAAATCAAAGTTCCAGCTGCCACTTGCGCTGCCTCTGCCTCCCAGACATTCCTACTGTGGCACTGGCTACCCAGCACCCTCCTCCGCTCAGCAGGACACTGGAGCTGCACTCAGCTGTCCTGAATTCACCAGGCTACCTCTACCCCTCCTGCAGCAGTCACAACTGTCTGCTTCTTCTCCACCCAGCTTGCTTTGAGAAGCGTTCCTGCCACTGAATGCTCTGGGGAGCTGCCCCCATCTCCAGCAGCTTTTGAATGAGCCCAGGCTGCCAGTGCCTCCAATCATTGGGAGAGAGAGGGAGAAAAAGTATCCCACTAAGGGGCAGGGAGTGGAAAGGAGTAGGGGGGGATTCAAACGGGCCAGGGATGGATGGATGTGTGCCCCACCCACCCACGTTTTCGCATGCCCCTGAACAGATCATTCCGTATTTTTCCCCGATGCTTGAGGATTGGGCATAAGTGGGCAGTGTGTGGGTTGCAGGGGTGTACGCACACACCCCACGCTGCCTTCAGATGGGTGTGTGGATACGTGTGGGATGGGGGGACCTGCGCAGGTTCATCTCGTCTAAAAGGGGCCCCAGACAGTGGAGAAGACAATACCTTAACTACCAATACCAGTGTAGCCTAGTAGATAAGGTGTTAGACAGAAACCTGAGAGATCAGGGTTCATATTACATTTTAGCCGTGAACTCAGGTGGCCTTGGGCAAGTCACTATCTCTCAGCTTCAGTTTCCTATCTGTATAGTGGGAATAATAATGATCTGCCTCACAGGATTGTTGGGTGAGCTAGATAAGGACTGAGAAGCACTTTGAACACTGAAAGTGCAACTGAAATAATAATAATTAATAGTTAATACACTTATAAATCATGTGACTGGAGAAACCATCAACATTTTGTGTAACAGAAAGTTGAACCTTTATGGACTAGCCCACTCTAGGGCCGCTTTTAGACGAGACAAATTTGCGCATGATTGGTGAAAAATGCGCATGTTTTAATGCTCGTTTAAACACCTAAACCATTTTAAATGCGCATTTGCCATGATGGTGTAAAAGCCAAAACTGTTTTGAATGTGTTTTTTAAATAATGCACATTTTCAAAAACCAGTTTTGGCATCCCCCGATCATCAAAGGGGCTCAAAACTGGTTTTTAAAATGCGCATTATTTAAAAACCACATTCAAAACGGTTTGGGCTTTTACACGATCATGGCAAATGCGCATTTAAAACAGTTTAGGTGTTTAAACGAGCATGAAAACACGTGCATTTTTCACCAATCATGCGCAAATTTGTCGCATCTAAAAGCGGCCTCGGTCTGAATTGAATTTTTCGTCCAGTTTCCGTCTCCGATAGAACCAGGTTCATTTGTTTTGACTGGAAATCAGAACAAATGATCGCTCATTTAGAATTCCAGTTGGAACAAACAAAAAGAAAATCTGGCCATGTCCACATGCGCAAAATGGCTGCTGATGTACAAGAAGATGGTGGCCATTAATGCAAGTGCACAATGACGGTGGCCATTTTGTGCATTTTTAGAATTGCGACTACCGTTTTCGCATGTGCAGGCAGCATCAGCCGATTGGAATTCTGATTGAATTCCAACAGCCATTCCAATTTTGCAAACCTGTTTTGAAGAGTGGGAAGAGTAGGAGCTGGAAGATGCTATAAGTGGTGAAACTGAGTTAAGGGAGGTGAGATGGGGTGTCAGCCAGATAGAATGAGTCCCAAGAGTCTCTGTTATAGGCCCCACCCCCTACTGTCTCACCAGGCTCCTATGCTTGGTTGGGCCTGCTCTGTAGTGTTGTTTCCACCTGGTGACTGACAGATGAAGTGAGGTCAGAGGACAGGGCATCTGGCAGTTGCCTCCAGTCTCCTGCCCTATCTGCCCTGAAAGGTCTAGAAAGTAGATGTTTCCTGTAGTTCAATCCAAACACCCCTTGGCTCACTTTCACTTCGACTCCCAATTGTTCTTCTCTTGTGCTGCCCCAAAGAACTCCTCTCACATTTCTGTCATTGAGCTGAAACTGGAATTCTGCACAGTTTCTGTTTTCCATGGAACTTGGCATTTTGATCGGTTCAATCAGAATTCAGATCAGATGAAGTTCTGATTAAATTTCCGACGACTGACAGAAAAAAAAAATCCCAGCATTTTGCGCCTGCACAAAATAGCCATGGCGGTTCTGCGCCTGCATAAATGGTCACTGCGCACACCAAAATGGAGGCCGCTGTTTCGGTGTAGAGCAGTGGCCATTTTGCACTTCTGTGGAATGGCCATGGCCCTTTTGCGCATAAGCAAATCGTTTATCAAAATTCCGATCAAAAAGTTACGCTGATCAGAATTCCAACAAAAATTCTGACAGCGGTTCCATTTACACGGAACTGTTCCGCAAAAACAGAATGGCTGTTTTGAACCAGTCCTAATCTGTTGATGCTTATCCTAGTCTCTTCCTGGCAGAGCAAGCTGTAGAGGCTCATTTCTATTAACCCTGTCCACCCACTTTGTAAATTACCTCATACACGATTCCTGATCTCTCCTTGTCAATGGAGAGTAAGACCAAATCTTCCTGAAATAAGACCAGCAGTCTCTCTTCAAACCCCTGCAGAAAGAGACACACAGCATGGCTTGCTGCCAGTTCCACAGAATTGAAATGAGCTCACTTTGAGGCTTCGACTTTGGGGCAAATACAGTACCCACAAGTGTTTGGCCACATTACAGCTTGGATCAATTTAAAGTTTAAACTAGAAATGAAACTAATACCCATTGCAAATACTATATCTGATTAATTTGCTCACTTCAGTTCAGGTCCAAGGGAGTGGGTATTCTATTTGGTCTGTTTCGTCGGATATCCAATTTGGATATTTTGATTAAATTATTTTGGTTATTTCAGTTATTTTGGTCCGGTTATTTCAGTACATTTGGTGCTATGCAGTAGCTTAAATGGAGTGACTGAAATAACCCTACCAAAATGAAGTATTCAAAAGGAAATAACTGAAAAAGCAGATACACGAAAACCCATTTCAATTGCAGACAACTTTTGGGATATTCAGAGGACTATCCAAAAATGCAAAATCTATTTTTTTGTTTCAGCTCAACTGGTTTCAAATGTACTCTAGATCATCTCATTTCCATGGTTGTTAAACCAAAGGAATTGCTGTGGATTAGTAATGTCACATCAGTTCTCACAAGTATTCTGTTTCTAGAAGTTCATTGCTCTGCCCCTTCCCCTGCTACTCTCCTTCAGTATCACCACTTTGGGTGCATATCCTGTGCATCCCCGCATGCAACAAAGGAAGTAGGGAGCAGAGGTACACACTTGGATATGAGAGGCTTGCTGGGGGAGAAGCAACTACCCAAGGTCTGTACTTGCAATTCAAAATCTGGATTTGGAGGAGAGGTTCTAACTAAAGCTGAAAGGAGCACCTGTGAAAATGGATAAGCCTGACAAATTTCTGGTACCTGCATTGCCCCGACAACATCCCGTACCATTTGGTACCCGATTGCCACCCAATTCAGGCACCTGATGTCCCAGTATATTAACTTCTGGTACTGATTTTTTGACTTCCATATCGATTTATCAACTTCTGACACCTATTTATTGATTTTCTGTCCCAGCCATCGATTCGTCCCAGAAAGTTGACTTCCAGTCCCAGGAAATCGACTTCCAGTTCTTATTTTTAAAATTTCTATCCTGATTTTTTGATTTTCCAATCAGATATACCGATCAGTAATCAGAAAGTCAAAAATATCGGTACCAGAAGTTACTGACTTTTTAGGTTTCTGGGTACCCCATGAGGTATCTGATGCAGTGCCCCAAAATGTGGGTATTACCCACAAGTACTAAATGAAGTATCCACTTCAGCTCTAGTTCTAACCCCATATCTCCCAGCAGTCCATATTTAGAAAGGACAGTCTTTGGCTGCTGAATCCTACTGTCCCGTTTTCAGGGGTCAAAATTCTTCTTTCAGGAGAAAGACAAACCTCAGTCACCTTTTTCCTGGTTACCTCCCAGGAAAAGCACTTGAGACAATGAGATGATGCAATGACAAGAAACAAAGTGGCGTGCTAGAGAGGAGAGTTTCTGTCCCTCTTTATGCACTTATAATGCTGGGAAGTTTGTGTGCACTCATGTAATTGGATGAAGGGCGGAGCTTATTTACTGAGGGCCAGAGCATATTGGCCAACGAGATGGGGCTTGTCCCTCTTTGCTCATTCAGTTGGGGAAATGTAACCTTAACTTTCCCCTTGCTTGAACCTAGTGGTATTGCTAGCTACTGGCTGAAGGGACTGGGGCTTTACTTTTCTTGGACTTTCCTGTAGCCCCACCCCTTCAGAGTGCCATTACATCAGAATACTCCATAAGGGGCATGGCCATCCCAGAAAGGGGTGTGGGCCAGGGGTGCAATTATTGTGGGGGGCATAGGAGACATGTCTCCCACAAAGCTAGGAATGTGAGGGAGAGTAATAACTTTGTAGCCCACTAAATTTGCACTTGGGAAGGGAGGAAGGGATGGGGGTTTCACTCTCCCTCACAGCCACACTCTCTGGCCTCCCTTGCCTCTCCCCCCGCCACCCACCCCCGGCTTGGAAAAGGAGAGCCTGAACTGTCCCTCCCACACCCACAGGATTCGGTAAGGCTGTAGCTCTGTCATGAAGGGATGTAGAAAGGGGTGTGACAACAAGGGGCTCTCCACTCCTTTTTGGCATAGTTTTACCTCTTTTAGAGTATTGTTGTGTCAGGATGTTCTACTCTAGACAGGGATCTCTCGATACCCTTGTTTGATCCCCTCTAGCCATGTATACAGAAAAGAGGTTGAAGTGAGTGAAGGAGCTATGGAACCAGAGTAAGAGCTCATGAGAACACGGCCCCAGGATAGTGCCTTCTCAAAAACAGAAAACAGCAGGTTGGAGTCAATAATGACTTGACGGTATGTGAAAGGGGGGACAATGGTGACCATCCCATTAGCTCTGTACACCTATACATTACCCCCATGCTGGCACAGGCGACCTGCACCATGGACAAATAGCGAATCTTTCCCAAGTGCTGAATTGGCCTCCCTTCCCACTGCTGGATGAGGTGGCAGAAGAGATGCTTCATCAGCGCCCGTTTCTTCCATTGCTCGTCACACGGCACCTTCAGCAAAAGAGACCAGGCATTAAAGGAACTAGTGGTAGGACCTAAGGTATGAAGCTCACCTCCCAAGCCAAATGTTCCTCCCAGATTTGAGGGAGGTGGCATGGAACAGGCCCTGCACCTCAGTGTCTAGCCAAGTTTAAGTTTGGAACAGAGCCCTGCATACGCTGGGCTATGGGACCCAGACTAGCCCCAGCGGGACCCAGGCAGTCCTATAAGGGTTGGCTCCAGAGCCCGCCCGATAGGGTTGCCATATGTCCAGCATTGTCCAGGAATCAGTCTAAGAATGATGCTGTTTGTCCACCCTGGACAATATAAGGTCCAGAAATCTTTCAAGATGAACCAGCTAAGTCAGGCGTGGGATCCCCAGGCATGGAGGCCAAATGCTGCACACAAGTCATTTTTATGTGACCCCTTTCCAGTTCCTGAATCTGGCCCCTGTGTTCAGTTTCTCCCCACAAGCACTGAATGAGTGAGCTCAGGGTTAAGGGAGCAGAGATGAGGGTTTTTCTTGAGTGCACCCCTTAAACACCCACACACCCAACTTTTATGTGGCCTTTGGAGCTTGTACTAATTTTCAAAGTGTCCCCTGGGAGAGAAAATGTTCCCCACCCTGGAGCCAAGCTCTTAAATGGGTGAAATGCATTGGAAGATGGACAGGCCTTTGCTCAAAGCAGCAAGGAATAGTGAGAAAATAATAGCAACAAATTACATTATTATTGGATGTCTCTGAGTCATGGATCAAGTGTCAGTGCTGATGAAATCTCAGAATCAGGCAAGCAGGAGCCTAAAACAAATGTGTCGACACCTCCTAACAGCACCACCACCTTCACTAAGTGCAGTTTCTTTTTCTGAGTACATCAAAATCAGAAAGCCTGCTAGAGTGTCAGTCAGGCCAGGTCTGACCCAGTTTCTCACACCGCTTATGTTCCTATGCAATGCAACAAGCACTAATTTTTGAGTATTAAATACATTTTGAGGTTGAATATTATCTTAGTCACTTGAGTTCTACCTTTTCAAAGTTAAATTAATTTTGGAATAAGTGTCAGCTACATCTTTTGGATGAAGTGGGATATTCGCTCAAACCATGAACAAATTGGCAGCCAAAGAACATGACACAGGAAAATGGGACAAGAAGGGACAGTTGGAGCAGGAAGTCAACGTGACACTTAAATGGTGGAGCAACATGTCCAGGAATTTCCCATGAATGATCTGGCAACCCTACCTCCCGGACCAAGTCTCTTGGACTTGGGCCAGGCTCCCTATGGAGAAAAGGTCCCACCCTCACAGAGCATCATGATGTCACGGTGCTCCTTAGGTTTGGAATCACATCAAGAAAAGGGAGGGGGAACACCTTAACCTCCTCCTCCTCCTGAGGTACCCCCTGCCCTAGAGCTGAAACAATATCCACTACTATCTGGTATCTGGCTGGATTTGGTGGATATCCAATTGACTGAATGACCGTTTACCGAATGACCGTTTGCTCATTTAATTCCTTCCAGACCTGGTTCAATTATGCAGCAATGCAGTAAACAGTAATTCAGTAAATGGTAATATCCGGTATTCCGGTTTGATGGTTAACCTCTGCCATTAACTGGATGGTTTCTGGATAACCACTAACCTATTTGGAATACCATGGATGATTTTTGTGCTATCTGTTTCAACACTACCCTGCCCCCTCAGAACACCCTGACATCAGGAAAAGGGCGTGGAAGATCCCAGCTGCATCTGGAACAGGCTTTGCTCAGTCCTGACACAGTGGGACTCAGGATGGGCATGGGTCTGATTTCTTAGTCTGTGTGGGGCTCTACTTTGGAAGAGCTTCTAATAAACCTTCAGAAGGTTAAGCTCATGTGGCAGACAATGGATCTTATTATTATTATTATTATTATAAACATTTGTATAGCACCAGTCGTGTGACCTGGTGCTGTACAGAACATAGAAATAGACGCGGTCCCTGCCTGTGGCTTACAATCTAAAAGACAAGGAGGGGGGACAGGGAGAGGGGACAGTGGGAGAGACAGGGGAGAAGACAGACAAACATTCAAGCAGGTGCGAAGACTCAGGTGTGTGTGCTTGGCTTGGTTACAAACAGGTTGCAGCAGTCTGCAGAGGAGGGCAGACAGTAGATATATGGGAACGTCTAGCAGGCATTGGGAAAGGCAGCGAGGAAAACGTGGGTCTTGAGGAGGGATTTGAAGGAGCGGAGGGAGGGGGCAAGGCGGATGTGGGCAGGGAGGGAATTCCAGGCATGGGGGGCAGCGAGGGAGAAGGGTCGAAGGCAATTAGGTGAGCAGGAGAAACGAGGGAGAGTGTGGGAGGGGACAGAGGAAGAGCGGAGAGCACGTGCAGGAGTGCGTAGGGAGATTAGGTCCAAGAGGTAAAGGGGAGCTTGGTCGTGGAACAATTTGAACGTGAAAACCAGGAGTTTAAACAGGATACGTTCAGGAAGGGGGAGCCAGTGAAGAGAGAAGAGGAGAGGCTGCATGTGGTCGAAGCGACGGGCAGAGTGAATGACCTTGGCAGCGGAGTTTTGGACTGCGATAAGGGGGGACAGGTGAGAGCGAGGGAGGCCAGCAAGGAGGAGGTTGCAGTAATTGAGGTGAGAGATAACCATGGCGTGAACAAGGGTTTGGGCCGAGGAAGTAGAGAGAAAGGGGTGGATCCGAGCAATGTTATGGCTTGTTTTTATCTTATCCAAACCTTTCCTAGTTATAAATCTGGAAGCAGACTTTGTAGAGGAGAGCAAGCACGCACGCATGCACACACATACACAATTTGTTCAGAAGATTCATACTTCCCCATATACAAGTCTGCATAGGTTCAACATTGGTGTAATCCTGCCCTCCGGTGACAGGCTGTGGTATTGTACCTCGTAGCTATCAGCCAGCTTAAAACTCCCTTTTCTTCAGGAGGTTAAGAAAATACGGCAGGGCTAATTTCCTTATGACCAGCCATTTAAAGCTTCCTGTTTGTCAGAAAATCAGTCATTTTCCCCAATGAAAAGAAATTGGAGGCAAGTGGAGGATGGATAGCATGTCAAGGGACCCTGGGAGTCCTGAGTTTGAATCTTGTCCTTGCTGCATGGCTGGGGGCCATTCACTCTCTCTCAGCCTCAATTCCTCATCTGCAAAAGGGGGTGCTGACAGCTGGTCTCACCAGTTAGTTAGGGCAATGGGTCTCAAACATATTTTAAATCATGCCCCCTTCAACTTGTCTGTGGTAGCTGAGGCCCCTCCCCCATCACACACAGGGCTGGCCTTACCACAGGGAGACCTGGGGCTGAGGCAGGCAGCCCCACAGCGGCCCCTATTTTCACCAGAACAGGGGTAGGGGGTCCCAAACAACAACAACAAACTTTAGGGTCCTGTGGAGGTGTCTTATCTACACCCTGGGTCCAGCAAGGCCCTGACCACCCCCTACCTTGCTCCCTCTCTCCCTGCCCTCCCTCCTGTTGCTTCCCCTCTCTGTCCCTCCGTACCTTGCTTTCTGACTTTCTTTCTATATTTTGGAAATTCCCCCCAGCTGAGCAAGAGTGCAGATAGGCGTATTGGCTAGGTGGGCTGGGCTCTTTCATGCTCTCCAGCCCTGTCTTCTGTGCCACCCCAGAGGGATCCTCCCTCCTCAGCTTTAGAACCACTGGGCTGGGGTAAGGTGGAGCTTGGGTGTATGTATTCCTGGTGCAGCTGCCCTCTGCTTCTGGGGATAAGGTGTGAACAACACACACTCTGAAAGCCTCTAATGTGAATGGAGTCATTAGCGGGAATCTAAATATCAGTGATAAAATAAGTTCACAATTAGTGCATGTAGCGTGTGGATTTGTGCTTGTGCATTTTAGCTTACAATTAGCCTGTTTTGTTCTAAAAGATTGCCCTGACTTCCTGCATGGGACCGTGCCCTAGAGCTGGACTGGGGTGGAGCATCTTGGGGGCTGGAGGAAAGAGAATAATTAGAGAGCAAAGGCCAGATGGGGCCTGTTGTAGGGCCCCCTTTCCTCAGCCCCCACCCCCCATCATGGCTCCCAGGGGCATAGCAAGGTTGAGAAGGGCCTGGGCTCTTAGTTATGGACCCCTCATGTGCGCACGCTCTGAAAACCCAAAGTGGGTGGGGCTTAAGGGAGGAGTGGGGTTTAAGGGAGGGGTCGGGGCCTGCCCATCCCTGGCATCCGTCTCAGTGCCACGCAGAACCTTATGGCTGGCAGAGCTCTAGGGTGGGGCTTGTACATTGTAGGCAGAGCCTCCAAAAATCCAGCAACAAAGAGTTTTCAGCGTTAAGATGTGATGGGCAGAACATTAGTTTACACTGGGAACTCCTTGCTGCTAAGTAAAACCCTGCCACTTGGAGACAGAGAACCCTCCTACTAGCATCGCATCCAGTAAGTGTATGGGACTCCAGTAGGACAACTCTCTCCCCATCAGTGGTAGTGCCATAGCAGGATTAAAAAAATCCTGTTCACATATTTAAGACAGGCAATACCAGACAAGCTTAAAAGGGAAAAGCACAACACAGCAAAAGCAAAGGCAAGTAGCAAGTCTGTCTGCTAACACAGAAAGGAACATTAGGATCACACAGGAGGGAAGGGGGATTGGGACAGGCTGGGAGGGGGAGTGGGGGCAGGCTG
>QEPC01009251.1:125553-180161 GCA_003113815.1 Sphenodon punctatus
TGGCGGGATGGAGCGAGGTGGAAGGGAGAGGAGAACGGAAGGTGAGAGAGCAAGGCAGGAGGTGGAGGAGGAGGAGGAGGAGGCGCAGGCAGAGGAGGTGGTCATGCTGCACTTGGAGGCGGTGGAGGGACAGCAGCAGCAGCCGGGGCAGGTCACCCCAGCACCTGCAATTGGCCCCGGGGAAAAGGCACCCTGGAAACGGGTAAGGGGAGTAAAGGGGGGCATTCCCAGAAGCACAGGGGCACCAAGGGTGCCAGGTGGGCCAGCAGGCAAGGGGAGAGCAGCAGCAGCAGCAGCCAGGACAGGCCACCTCGGAGACAACAACCAGACCGGGGGACGAGGCACCCCGGAAATGGGTAGGGGGTGCGAGGGGGTGTGTCCAGAAGCACAGGGGCACCAAGGGGGGGGGGCGGCAGGAAGGGGGAAAGGAGGAGGGCCACGGGGATGAGGCAACCCAGCAACCAACTGCCCCCCCCTTATGACCCACAGACATGGAAACGGGCCCGGGAGCCCGAGCCCCTGGAGGAGACAGGCAGAGGGCATGCAGAGGAGGAGGACCAGGACCAGGAGGGCCCACGTGGGAAACGGCCATACCACCGAGGGGGGCAATGGGGGCACAGGGAAACCCAGGACTTCATTAGGATCTGGGGGACCCTGGAGCACCAGCTGGAGCTAGCGGTCAGCCAGTGGAACGAGCACATGTTCCAGGAGATCGTGCGGGAAATTGAGGCAGCGGGGCACCACAGGACAGTGGTCCAGTGCCTCTACAAGGTCAAGGAGCTCAAGAGGGGGTACAAGGCCATTAAGGACAACAACCAGCAGTCTGGCCACGGAGCCTGGACCACCCCCTACTATGACTCCCTGAACCGCATCCTGCACATGAAAGGCTCTATTGTCACCCGCGCCTTGTGGGGAGCGCAGTGGTCCAGGGCCGGGAACGGGACGAGGTACCCCCTCTCCTCGCTGCCCTGCGAGAAGGCACTGGCTCCAGGGGCCCCGCCCCCCAAGAGGAACGCCCCAGGACCTTGGGGACTGCCAGGACCCCTCGTGCATCAGCCCTGAGAGCCCCCACCCAATGTCGGACACGGTGGGATCCGAGGATGCCACACAGGTCACACCCAGTCAGGGGACACAGGGGGACTGCAGCAACACAGATGGGCCGGCATTGGAAGGATCAGACACTGACATCGAGGGTAAGCAAGTGGGTGGGGGGGGCGGACCTGATGGGATGGGCCGAGAGGAGAAGGGGGGCACACCTGCCATGGGGCTGCCCCCAGCAACTCCTGACACCCCAGACCATGGAAAGGGGGCCAGGGGCCCACCAGGGGACACATTCTGCCTACCTCCACCCCAACCGTCCCATATCTTCACAGGTCATGGCACACCCTGGCACCCGGGACAGACAGGCGAGGGGTGTGGTGGTGAGCAGCCCCAGGAGCAGCCAGAGGTCCCAGGTGAGGCCTCCCGAGGAGTGCGGGGAGAGAGGGCCGGGGGAGGCCGGCTGGGGGAGGCCAGCCAGGGGGACCCGGCCCGCGTGGTGTGGGAGAGAGGGGACCTGGACGCAGGGGGCTGCTGGGGGACAGCACCTGCCGGTCACCCGAGGGGGGGGCCAGGACCCCCCAGCTGTGGCACGGGCTGGGTGGGAGCCCGGGGCGCCTAACCAACCCCTGACTTTCACCCCACCAGGGCAACCCGCCGGGTCCCAGAAAGCCGGCCCCATGCCCCCGGCACAGCGGATGAGGGAGCACTGTGCATGGGTATGGCGCCGGAGGGAGAAGCAGGCAGGACATTGTGCGCAGCACCACTGAGCAGGACGAGCGGATAATCGCAGCCATTGACCGCATGGAGGATGCCACTGAAAGGGTCGTGCAGCAAGCGGAGGCCAGGAACCGGAGGCTGCAGGCAGAGGTGCGCCTTGAACTGAGGCAGGAGCGCTGGGAGCAAAGCAGGCAGGTGGAGGCATTTGGGTGGCTGGAACAGGCCATCGACTGGATGGTGAGGGAGCACTCTGCCAAGATGGACTGGTCCCATGACATTGGCACCTCGCTGCTCCTGCATGCAGGGACCATGAGTGCATACGTGATGGCCGCCGCCCCGCCGAGCAACCTACCTGTCCTGGCCCCAATACCGGCCCCCTCGGCGCCCCCACCGCCTCTGCCACCGCCCCAGCCATCGGCACACCCGCTGGGCCCACGCATCCACCTACCGGTCCCTGTAGGCCTCCGGAGGGAGCAGCCACCCAGGGCGGGGGGCCCCTCCGGCCCCGGGTCCACCCGCTCTCCCAACAACGCCTGCCCATCAGGACACTGAGGCATCCCAGGACACTGTTGGGGACACAGACAGCGGGGCAGAGGGGAGCTCCCAGAGCTCCACGGCGGCCACAGGGTGGCCGAGAGGGAAGCCCCGGAGACGTAGGGGAAGGGGGGGAAGGGGATGAGTGGCCTGAGGGGGGGGGAATGGCACTGGGAGGTGGGTGGTGGTGGGGGTGGTGGGGTGAACTGTAGGCGGTAAGCACAATACATTCCTGGGCACCACAGTCACAGTCCTGTCTCTGTTCATGGGCCCGGGGTGCGACCTGAGTGCTGGTGCGGGCCCCGGGGTGGTGGGTATGGTGATGCGTGTCCTCACGCCTCGGCCTCCTGGCTGATGCGCCTAATCAGGGCAGCATGGATGCACTTTGCGTACCAGTACTCCCACAGGTTCTCAGCATTCACATAGAGAGGCACGGGGCCGGGAGGGCCCCAGGGCACAGGGTACTCAAGAGTAGCCCCATCAGTCTCGCACACATTGTGCAGCACACAGCAGGCCCCGATCACAACAGCAGAGGTCTCCACTGTGTAGTCCAGGTGGCCCACGAGGCATCTCCAGAGCTGCTTGAGGGCCCCGAAAGCCCTCTCGACTATGGTCCTGCTTGCACACAGGTGGGTATTGTACAGCACCTCCACAGGGTTCCTGGCGACCAGGTATGCCTTCATCAGCCACCGGGTGAGGGGATAGGCCGGGTCCCCCAGGATGCAGGGAAGCATCAGCAACACCCCCTCGATCTCGGTCATCCCCATGTCCATGAAGTCCCCGCGGTACATTCGGGCATAGAAGGGAGAGATGGTCATGATCCTGGCATCATGGCTGTCCCCGGAGTGGCCCGTGTATATGTCTATGAACCATCCCCAGTGGTCCATGACCGCTTGCAGCTGCAGGGAGTGGTACCCGTGTCGGGTGACATATTCTGCGGCCTCCCCATTGGATATGCAGAGGATTTCAATGTGGGTTCCGTCCATGGCGCCCATGCAGTTGGGGAACCCTCCAGCCGCAAAGCCGCCCATCACGGCCTCCTGGTCCACCAGCTGGATCGCTCGGTCCAGGAGCACGCCATCCACCACCTCGCAGACGTCCCACAGGATCCCCGTGACGGTGCTCACCCCGACGCCGAAGTGCTGCAAGACGGACCGGCAGGAGTCGGGTGTTGATAGGGCCCAGACCCCGATGGCCACCCATTGGACAATGGGAATGGGGGCCCGCATGGGGGTTTGCTGCTGCTTCAGCCAGGGTGTTAGCAGCTCCGCGAGTCGTAGGAGGCTGCACCTGTCCATCCGAAAGTGCACTCTCCAGGCGGCTTCGTCCCACTGACCCAGCACCCTGGCCCACCACCCCTGTGCAAGCTCCGTGACCCATAACCGTCAGGAAATGGGCATAGCGAGCTGGGCAGCATGGTCCATGGTCTCCCTCTGGCCCTGGAGCTTGCTGGTCACCTCGCGGAGCACAGCAGCATGCTCCCGGGTGCAGAGGAGGGCCTGTTGGGCGCCGCAGCCATTATAGGCTGGGGTATGTGTGGCCCCACTCCCACCCCCAGGTCATGACCTGGCATCTGGGTGGGGGGCCCCGGGTCACCTCGCCTCCCGCCCCNGGTGCTCACCCCGACGCCGAAGTGCTGCAAGACGGACCGGCAGGAGTCGGGTGTTGATAGGGCCCAGGCCGCTCTGGACACCCGCTGGGTCCTGAGTCAGACCAGGGAGCGCCTGCACCCGTGGTGGGCTCTCCGGGCTGTAGCAGCGCTCCTGGTCATGCAAACCCGCAGCCGGGTGGCCAGGTGAACCTCTGCAGTCTGGATGCGCAAGAGGTCGGTGTGCGACCGGTACCACTCTGTGCAGACTGCTAGGTGCATCCCACAGGCGCCCAGCCATCCCAGCTCCATGGTGAACGGTGCCCTGGGTGGGTGGGAGCCGCAGCCATTATAGGCTGGGGTATGTGTGGCCCCACTCCCACCCCCAGGTCATGACCTGGCATCTGGGTGGGGGGCCCCGGGTCACCTCGCCTCCCGCCCCAGCTGGCTGGCCTGGCTCCTGCAGGGTGACCAGGACGGGGCGGCAGTGGACATCCCATTGAGCACACCTGCGGTCCCTGCACGGGGCCTGGCGCATGGTCCAGCCAGCGCCCGGGCGTGTGTGCAGCAGCTGCATTCCTGCTGTCATCACCTCCCACCTCTATGTGTTGGCTGCCTGTTGCCCTCGCGGTCCTGATTAGTGTGTGGGCTGTCCTGTATGTGTGCTTGGTTCCAGCAGCTGTGCTGGGTCTGCACCCCACGCCTTGCTCCTTTGCCGTACCATGTTGCGGCCTGTGGCCTTATCGTTTGGCCTTGGAGCTCCCCTGCTTTCCCTCCCATCCCTCCAGGGATTGTGGGACTCCTCTTTCCTTGCAGTTAGTATCCTCCGCTTGCTCGACCATGGCTGGCAGCACTTCCCCAGGGCTCGCGGGCCCCACCGCCCTTGGCGCCCCCCCATAGCTGGACCTTCCGCAAGACCATGGCCCTGCGTGACTGTGGCATTCCCCGGCCGTGCAATTGCTCCTGAGCTGCCCAGATAGCCTCACAGGTGCCTATGCGAGCCTGTGCTACTTTGGCTATGAGGCAAGAGCCCGCGATTGCCGGCTGCATGCGGAGATGCTGGGCCTGTGTTCGTTTCCCGATAGATGCATCCCAGAGATGAGGTGCTTGCATGTGGGGTGGTCGGCTGCGGAGACCATGTCTGCTCTCTCTGTGTGCAGCCTGGCTGCCTACATGGCCTGGCTGGCGGAGGGGGGCCTTGCCGTGGCTGTGTCCTTCTTTGGCTGTGTTCATGGGGCCCGTGGGTACCAGCGGTCGCGTGGGGTGGTCTAACATCGCCTGTTGGAGCTCGGACACCTTCTGTGGCCCCCAGCTGCTGACTATGGCTTGTTGGAGCCCACCGGGGCAGAGCTGGCGGTGCTAGCTGATGTGTGGTCCCGATCCAATGTCCAGGTGGAGCCCACCATGTAGGATCCCTTTGAGGCGTACTACCTCATCACCCACCACGTCTGCACTGTGATACCATCGGGACATGCTTCAGTGGCCCCACTTGGTGCACCTGGCAGGCCACCCGGCCCCGGGCCCCTTCGTGGCCTCCTGCAGCTGGCTGTGAGGCCCCCTGTGCCTTCCGGGCCCTAGATGATGGCCCTGCTGTGAGCTCCCGCCTCCGCCCTGCCTCCGTGGGTCCCTGCCCGCTTCCTCCATGATGTCCAGGGCTTGCTGCTGTACCGGCTGGTTCCTGGGTGCTTGCTGGACCCCTGCCCCTGCAAGCAGCTTCGGGCCCGGTCAAGCCCCCAGAAGTGGTCACAGAGGAGAGCCAGGAGCCATGGCACAGCCAGGAAGCGCTGGAGGGGGACACCAGTGCGGGCGAGGGTGGCTCACAAACCACGGAGCTGTCCACACAGTGACAGAGAGGTCGCCGCAGGAAGCAGGAGGGGCAGGGGTAAGGGGAGGGGGGACTAGGGCACGGGGGTCACTGTAAATACAATAAATACACCTTTAATCACTGTAACCATCATGTCTGGTGTTCACAGCTACACACACTGGGAACCCTGAGCTCAGTGGGTGAGGCTGGGACACTCCGAGGTATGGGCATGCCAGGGGTTCTGCCCCGGAGCCTCAGGGTTGGGGCAACTGTGATATGTGACTTGTTAGTGCTGCTCGGATTCGCTTAGCATAACGGTACTCCCTGGGGTTCGCCTTGTTCACGTATAGCAGAACAGGACCAGCTGGCCGCTGTGGCCTGGGATACCCAAGGGCTGCTCCATTGGTCTCACAGATGTTGTGCAACATGCAGCAGGCACCGATTACCAGGGCAGAGGTCTCCACCGCGTAGTCCAAGCACCCGGCCAGGCACCTCCATCTCTGCTTGAGGGCACCGAAGGCCCTCTCGACCATGGTCCTCACGGTGCCAAGCCAGGTGTTGTACAGGGCCTCCATCTGGTTCCAGCCACCAGATGGGCCTTCAAGAGTCAGCGGTAGGGATGGGCGAACGCGGTTTGGAGTTCGGACCGAACTCGACCAGTTCGGTCGATGGAACCGAACTTCCGAACCGAACCGAATTTCCGAACTGAATTTCCGAACTCGGTTCTGTTTGCCCATCCCTAGCCAGTGGAGCAGCGGATAGGTCAGGTCCCCGATGATGCCGGAGGGCATAAACACCCCCTCGATCCGGGTAATCCGCATGTTGGCATAGTCCCCCCTGTACATCCATGCGAAGAGGGGGGAGATGGCGAGGATCCAGGCTTCATGGCTGCGGCCGAAGTGGCCGGTGAAGATGTCCATGAACCAACCCCGGTGATCGACAATGACCTGGAGCTGCAATGAGTGATAACCATGCCTGTTGATGTACTCGGTCACATCATCGTGGGGGGGTCAGAGGATCCCCACATGGGTGCCACTGATTGCGCCCAGGTAGTTGGGGAACCCAGTAGCCTCAAAGCCGTCCATCACTGCCTCCTGATCCATGAGCTGGATCAAGCGGTCGAGGAGCACAGCCTCACAGAAGTCGCGGATGATGCCGGTGACAGTTGTGAGGCCCACTCTGAAGTGTTGAGCCACAGAATGACAGGAATCCGGGGTGGCCAGGGCCCAGACAGCTATGGTCACCCACTGCGCGATGGGGATAGGGGAGTGCATGGGGGTGTGCAGCTGCTCCAGCCAGGGCTGCAGGTGCTCTGCCAGTCACAGGAGGGTATGCCGGTCCATCTGGAAGTGTACCCTCCAAGCAACATCTTCCCATCATGTCAGAGCCTCCTCCTACCATTGCTGGGCCCTGGCCACGGTCCAGAGGCGCCTGTCAGTGGGCATAGCGAGCATGAAGCACTGAAGAGGGCTGCCGTCCTCCAGTTGTGGCGTGCACTTGCTTGCCTGAGGGCAGCTGGACGGGTGCGTGCAATCAGCAGGGCCCTGTGGTAACTCCCTGAGAGCCTGTGTGCCGTGCGCATGGCCTGGATGCGGCGGCACCTGTGGTGGGAGAGCAGGCTGGTTGCAGCGAACCGGGTCAGGCATTCCCACACCCTAGCGTACGTGTCAAGCAATTCCGTGGTGACCCGCTGGAGCTTGGTGTGCTGGCAGTAACACTCAGCTATGATCTCCTGTAGGAGTCAACAGGCACCCCACTGGTTCGCATCCATGGCAAGTACCTGTGAGGACCTGACCTGGTAGGCGCCCCAGGAGTGCCAGGTGGTGTCAGAGACAGTGCTCGGAGGCTTGCTCCTGATGCTGTGCTGCATGTTGTGACTCGCTGTAAGGGGCCCGCGACCAGCTCATGCCCATGCGCCTCCGGCTGTCCATTGGGCCCTGTACCCAGGTGCTGCACCACATGGTTGGGGGCTGTGCATTACCAGGTGGTGCTGGTGGCATGGGGCCGCTCACCCGTACCAGGGGGCTCCACCTGTAGGTCCTGTGCCCCCTGGTTCCGGTCGCTACCGGCTATTGGGGTGTTGGGTTCTCAGGTGCATGGGAAAGGGGAGGGCTGTGCCCCCAGCATATAGGTGGCCTAATGGGTCCTTGTGTGGGTGATTGAATGTTGTGTGCGTAGCAAAGCTGTGTGTGTGTAGGCCGTCTCCGGGCTTCAGTTTCTGCAGCTGTGCTGTGTCCGCTCCCCACGCATCACTTCCTAGACATCCCATTGTGCTGCCCACCCTTATTGCATGGCCTTGGAGCTCCCCTGGTTGCCTCCCCTGCCTCCCATGGGTTGTGGGGTGCCATTGTCCTTGATTATCAGACCCTCTGCCAGATGCACCATGGTCGATGCTGCTGCATCGGAGTTCCCACTCAGCGATTCCAAGGATGGTCCGCATTGCTGGACCTACAGGGAGACCATGGCTCTAGCTGACCTGTGGCTGTGGCATTACCCTGGCGTTCAACTGTTCCTGGGCTTCCCTGCTACCCTCGCGGATGCCTATCGGTGTCTGAGCTCGGACCTCCGTTGCTTTGGATATGTGGCTACCGCTTGCGAGTGCCGGATCCATGCTGAGGAGCTGGGACTCCGTCCCTTTCCAGATGGGCGCATTTCAGAGTTGAGTGTGTCACTGGTGTCATGGTCTGCTGCTGAGGGTTCGCACACCCCTAATGTGTTCTACTTCTGCTGCATCCTAGGGGCCCGTAGCTACCAACGTTACCATGGGGCATCGTATTACTGCCTGTTGGAGCTTGGGCAGTTGTTGTGATCCCCTGCAGCTGACTATGCCTTGTAGGGATGTGCAAACATGGTTCAGGGGTTCAGGGTTTGGTCCAAACATGGGGTGTTTGGCCCGTTCGCGAACCCCCCGAACTCAAACTTCCCCTGCCCGAACTGACCGAACAAAGTTTGGGTTCCAAACTTATTTGGGCAGGGGGAAGGGGGCTGCATGGATGGAAGGGGCATCGGAGCTCATCTCCCCCCCAACCCTGCGCAGCCTACTAAATTAAAGAAACAAAACAAAACAAAAAAACCCCGACCCCAGGGATCGCCCTACCTGGTGGCGCCGGGGCTCTGGCCCCCGGTCCCGCAGCAGCTTCAGGCCTCTACTAGGCCTTCCGGGTCATCTGACCTGGTCACCTGACCCGGAAGGCCTAGTAGAGGCCTGAAGCGCTCCGCAGTGCTGCCGGAGTGGGACCCACCACCACGGGACCCGGGGCCGGAGCCCCAGCACCACCAGGTAGGGCTATCCCTGGGGTGGGGAGTTGTTGTTTTTTTTAAAAAAAATTAGTAGGTTGTGCGCAGGGGGGTGAGGTCCGGCGCCCCTTCCACCTGCACAGACTGGAGGGAGGGGAAACTGGGTTCCCCCCTGCCCCCCGCCCGAATGGGTTCAGGGCCCCCAAACAGGTTCAGGCCGAACAGTTGAACCCCGAATGGTTTCCGGGGGGACCCCAAACAGGCCAAACCCCAAACCTCCGGGTGTTCGCACACCCCTAATGCCTTGCCCAATCCCACCAGACCCGAGCTGCTTGTGCTGTCCGAGGTGTGGTCCCATGCCAATGTTCAGGTTGGGCTCACCGGTCCTGATCCTTTTGAGGCCTCCTATCTTGTTGCCCACCACATGGCACGGATGGGCTATCGTCGGGGCATGTTGCAGTGGTCCCACTATATTCATCTGTTGGACCACGCCGTCCCACCCTCCTTCGCGACCCCGTGCAGCTGGCTGTAGGTCCCCCCTCGGTCATCTGCGTCCTGACTCTCACCTCCACCGAGTGCTCCCTGCACCTCCTTAGCCCTTCCGTTCTGTGACCCGCTACATCGTTCCCATTGTGGACCCGCTGCTGTCCTGGCTCCATCTGTTCCCCACATGCCGCTCAGCTGTGCTGGTTCTCCTGCACCCCGGGGCCATTTGTGTGGCACCGCTGTACCATCTGTAACCTTGGGGTTCGTTTCCATGACCCGCCCCCCAGTCAGCTGTGTGCTGCTATCCGACACCCGCACTGGGAATCCCCATGGACCTTTGCACCCCTTGCTCAACTGGCTCCCAGCCAGTGTCCGTGATATACCCCCACCCCCACCCCTGTGATGCCTCCATGACTGTTTGTGATTGGGGTTCCCTTGCTCGCACCACCCGGCATCCCCTTGTTGGGGAGGCACCATCAGCTGTCCACAACTTGGGGCTCGCTTCCCTTGCTGGCTGTACATTACCATCCAGGACCGGTTGTCTTGCTGTTGGAACCTGCCTCTGCCCTCCCCACTGTCTTCCTCGGATTGGTGACTCATCCCCTGTGACCCTGCTCTGTCACTGTGTGGACCCCATCTGTTCAGCGGCCTGTGTTGCTGTTGGGTGCCTAGTGCTGCCTGTGCTATCCCTGGGGTTTTGGGTGCCTGCTCCCGAGTCCCGTCCCAGTCCTGTTTTGTTGACCATTGTTGGCCTCCGCGCACACACACATCCCGTGTCTGTGCCGCTGTGGGTTGCCCGGTGTGGTGTTCCCCTTCCCGCCTTGTGTGCCCCTGTGTGTCTCCACCTTGTTCCCTTTCCTTTTCGCCTGTGCGTATGCTCTCCAGCGTGTGTGTGATTTGTGGTCAGTTCTATCCATGGCCTCCTTCTCCCTGTTGTGTGTGTGTGGCTCGGCTGTTCCCCTCCCTCCTCCCCCTCCCTTCCCGTTTCCCTGTCATGGGCGGTGCCTTGTGGTGCTTTTGGCTTCCTTTGCCCTCAGTCGGTCATGTCTGTGTNGGCTATTGGGGTGTTGGGTTCTCAGGTGCATGGGAAAGGGGAGGGCTGTGCCCCCAGCATATAGGTGGCCTAATGGGGCCTTGTGTGGGTGATTGAATGTTGTGTGCGTAGCACAGCTGTGTGTGTGTAGGCCGTCTCCGGGCTTCAGTTTCTGCAGCTGTGCTGTGTCCGCTCCCCACGCATCACTTCCTAGACATCCCATTGTGCTGCCCACCCTTATTGCATGGCCTTGGAGCTCCCCTGGTTGCCTCCCCTGCCTCCCATGGGTTGTGGGGTGCCATTGTCCTTGATTATCAGACCCTCTGCCAGATGCACCATGGTCGATGCTGCTGCATCGGAGTTCCCACTCAGTGATTCCAAGGATGGTCCGCATTGCTGGACCTACAGGGAGACCATGGCTCTAGCTGACCTGTGGCTGTGGCATTACCCTGGCGTTCAACTGTTCCTGGGCTTCCCTGCTACCCTCGCGGATGCCTATCGGTGTCTGAGCTCGGACCTCCGTTGCTTTGGATATGTGGCTACCGCTTGCGAGTGCCGGATCCATGCTGAGGAGCTGGGACTCCGTCCCTTTCCAGATGGGCGCATTTCAGAGTTGAGTGTGTCACTGGTGTCATGGTCTGCTGCTGAGGGTTCGCACACCCCTAATGTGTTCTACTTCTGCTGCATCCTAGGGGCCCATAGCTACCAACGTTACCATGGGGCATCGTATTACTGCCTGTTGGAGCTTGGGCAGTTGTTGTGACCCCCTGCAGCTGACTATGCCTTGTAGGGATGTGCAAACACGGTTCAGGGGTTCAGGGTTTGGTCCAAACTTGGGGTGTTCGGCCCGTTCGCGAACCCCCCGAACTCAAACTTCCCCTGCCCGAACTGACCGAACAAAGTTTGGGTTCCAAACTTATTTGGGCAGGGGGAAGGGGGCTGCATGGATGGAAGGGGCATCGGAGCTCATCTCCCCCCCAACCCTGCGCAGCCTACTAAATTAAAGAAACAAAACAAAACAAAAAAACCCCGACCCCAGGGATCGCCCTACCTGGTGGCGCCGGGGCTCTGGCCCCCGGTCCCGCAGCAGCTTCAGGCCTCTACTAGGCCTTCCGGGTCATCTGACCTGGTCACCTGACCCGGAAGGCCTAGTAGAGGCCTGAAGCGCTCCGCAGTGCTGCCGGAGTGGGACCCACCACCACGGGACCCGGGGCCGGAGCCCCAGCACCACCAGGTAGGGCTATCCCTGGGGTGGGGAGTTGTTGTTTTTTTTAAAAAAAATTAGTAGGTTGTGCGCAGGGGGGTGAGGTCCGGCGCCCCTTCCACCTGCACAGACTGGAGGGAGGGGAAACTGGGTTCCCCCCTGCCCCCCGCCCGAATGGGTTCAGGGCCCCCAAACAGGTTCAGGCCGAACAGTTGAACCCCGAATGGTTTCCGGGGGGACCCCAAACAGGCCAAACCCCAAACCTCCGGGTGTTCGCACACCCCTAATGCCTTGCCCAATCCCACCAGACCCGAGCTGCTTGTGCTGTCCGAGGTGTGGTCCCATGCCAATGTTCAGGTTGGGCTCACCGGTCCTGATCCTTTTGAGGCCTCCTATCTTGTTGCCCACCACATGGCACGGATGGGCTATCGTCGGGGCATGTTGCAGTGGTCCCACTATATTCATCTGTTGGACCACGCCGTCCCACCCTCCTTCGCGACCCCGTGCAGCTGGCTGTAGGTCCCCCCTCGGTCATCTGCGTCCTGACTCTCACCTCCACCGAGTGCTCCCTGCACCTCCTTAGCCCTTCCGTTCTGTGACCCGCTACATCGTTCCCATTGTGGACCCGCTGCTGTCCTGGCTCCATCTGTTCCCCACATGCCGCTCAGCTGTGCTGGTTCTCCTGCACCCCGGGGCCATTTGTGTGGCACCGCTGTACCATCTGTAACCTTGGGGTTCGTTTCCATGACCCGCCCCCCAGTCAGCTGTGTGCTGCTATCCGACACCCGCACTGGGAATCCCCATGGACCTTTGCACCCCTTGCTCAACTGGCTCCCAGCCAGTGTCCGTGATATACCCCCACCCCCACCCCTGTGATGCCTCCATGACTGTTTGTGATTGGGGTTCCCTTGCTCGCACCACCCGGCATCCCCTTGTTGGGGAGGCACCATCAGCTGTCCACAACTTGGGGCTCGCTTCCCTTGCTGGCTGTACATTACCATCCAGGACCGGTTGTCTTGCTGTTGGAACCTGCCTCTGCCCTCCCCACTGTCTTCCTCGGATTGGTGACTCATCCCCTGTGACCCTGCTCTGTCACTGTGTGGACCCCATCTGTTCAGCGGCCTGTGTTGCTGTTGGGTGCCTAGTGCTGCCTGTGCTATCCCTGGGGTTTTGGGTGCCTGCTCCCGAGTCCCGTCCCAGTCCTGTTTTGTTGACCATTGTTGGCCTCCGCGCACACACACATCCCGTGTCTGTGCCGCTGTGGGTTGCCCGGTGTGGTGTTCCCCTTCCCGCCTTGTGTGCCCCTGTGTGTCTCCACCTTGTTCCCTTTCCTTTTCGCCTGTGCGTATGCTCTCCAGCGTGTGTGTGATTTGTGGTCAGTTCTATCCATGGCCTCCTTCTCCCTGTTGTGTGTGTGTGGCTCGGCTGTTCCCCTCCCTCCTCCCCCTCCCTTCCCGTTTCCCTGTCATGGGCGGTGCCTTGTGGTGCTTTTGGCTTCCTTTGCCCTCAGTCGGTCATGTCTGTGTCCCGCCCCGCCCTGGTGGCTTCTGGAGGTTCTTGCCATGGTCCGGGATCGGTGTCACATCTGTTGTGCTATCCCGGATCGTGGCCTGGCTGTCTGTTTCCTGGCCATGGTCCCACTCCCATCATGTCTGTTTGGGGCCTGTCGGAACCATGGGTTGGGGTTGGGCGGCTACCCACGGTTGGGAATCCACTGTGGCAACCCAGGAGCACGTCACGTCTGAAATTACCCATTAACTTGAAAATACATTTCCAGCTGTAACATTTTTATATTCCATCTTGTTTACAAGACGTTTGGCAGGAATGTATCACATATCATCTCTGTCAGACTACAGGACAATTTAATAAAGGGACCCAATTGTATAAGCAATTGAAGTTGTCCCGTTGAAGACCATTATTCAGATAAATAGCAGCACATGCTGTGTCAGTCAGAGGCAGGCACCTGGCATGGAAGTGGGAAGGAGGCTGTAGGAGGGAGGATGTGAAGCAACCCAAAAGACTGACAGATACATTCACTGGCCAATTACTGCATGTTTCCAGCTTTACAGGACTAATTGGCAGTGGCTTCGAGGCGGGCATAGGGATATAAGTGGGACTTTGGGGATAGCATCCCAGCAATCAGGAGACATAGTTTACACATTCAGGCTGGTCAATTATTATCACAATCACATCCTGCATCATTGTGACAGAGGACATAAGAGAATCTATTGGCTCTTTCCTAAACAGATGCTTCTGACTTCCCAGTAACAAGTGGAAGAAAGATGTTGGGATGGTCACAGCACATAATGAGGATATTTGGTTGACATTTATGCTGGTCAATTGGCATCACAAACTGATCTTATACCACAGTGACACGTAAGAGAATCCCTGGCACAGGCTCCTTTTCTGCATATGCTGTGCAGGAATATAAAATTGGGACCGTTTATCACATCTTTCTGATATTTGGCAGAGATGATCATGAAAGTGTGATATACAGCCCTGCAAAATGTCATGTACACTGGTTGGACTACGAAGATATTACAGTCAGATATACATTTATAAGTTAATTACTTATGCCACCAGGACCCTTTATCCAATCCTTCTGAAAGCTGGCCAAGATAGTATATATGGGAAGGGGTATACGCTTGCCAAGTTTCATCTACATTAAATGTGAGGCAAAGAAGTACAGCTAAGAATGCATATGAAGATTTTTGCAAAATAATATAATTCAACTGCTTATAAAATTGGATTTATTTAGCCAATCTTTTTGGAATTTGGTACACTTAATTCCTTCCATTGGAGGTACAATCTCTCCCTGTTTCAGCCAAATATAATGAGAAACAAAAATGTTACAGCCAGAAATGTGTTTTCCATTTAAACCAATGGAAAACGAAAACGAAAGCAAAAACGAAAATGAAAATTTGATATTTATGAAATTGAAAATGACAGATTTAAATAACAAAAAACAAAAAACAATGTGGTCCCCTGGTGCACACCTCTAGTATTTTGTCGATTTTGGTAATTCAGTTGCATCATTTCAGTAACTTTAACTCTATTGCACATGCACAATGGCCAAAAACAGTGTAACTGAAATGACCAAAATAACCAAAAATGGGATACCTAAAAAAAATGATATGTGAATACCTAGTTCAGTGATGGCTATTAGTCGGGTACTAAAAAGGGCTACCTGAAAGCATGAATAATACCTGCAAATATTTAATTACCTGCCTTTACAATATAAAGAAACAATATAGACTGGGGATGGGGAGCTTCAGGCCTGGAGGCCAAATGAGGCCCATGTCTAATTTTTATTTGCCCCCTTTCCAGTTTCCAGTTCTGGCCTCTGGATCCAGTTCATACAAAGACTGAGGATAGATCCATGATCTGGACCCTCCTCTTCCTGAGTGCACCCCTTAAGCACCTCTCCCCCCACAACTTCTAGGTGGCCTTTGGAGCTTGTACCAATTTTCAGAGTTGCCCATGGGAGGGAAAGGATCCCCACCCCTGCCATATACTATCTATCTAATATCCTCTGCTTCAGATTGTTTGTGTTCACGGCTTGACATGGTTAGGGTGCAAAGAGTGGTTTCAAGGATATTTGACCAATGGGCAGATATTCATGGGTCTTATCCAGTCTCGCCTTCCCAATTCCTGTAGGAGTATTCAGTTTTTGCATAGGACCTGCACACCCAAGGGTTGACTCTGCAGTCTATGGCCCTTTTCACACAGACATTCTAACACTGATAAAATGGGGGTGACATTTTATTATACACGTTGCAGGGCACCCATAGAGCACACCTGCAGCCCTGCAACATGTATACTAATATGTAACACCCATTTTTATCAGTGTTAGACTGTCTGCGTGAAAAGGGCCAAGGTGGTCTAAAGGAAAGGTCACTTCATGTGAGAGAGACACCAGGAGCCAATGCTGAGCTGTGCCTAACTGGAATACTCTTTCTAGGGACCTAGGGTAGACCTTGGAGAGAGGTAACTTGCTGCTTAAGTGATCAGGGTCATCCCTCTCTGGAATTTCTGGAGGACAGGACCATTAACAGCCTGAATGGTTTGAAGATATAACCTCATGCTCAGGGTATTTCTAATCTCTGGGGCTGGAGAAATTTGGAAGTGAACAAATTGGGCAGATCACACTCCATAACTAGTCAATAGGCCATGTCCTTCTTCGTTGTCATTTATATGACAATCTAAGATTGGCTTTGTTGGGACCCACGTTGGAGGCCCACCTGGGTAGATCTGAACACGTGCTGATGGCCTTGTTACTTAATAGCTCAGATTCCGATGTGATTAAAGACATGGCTCGTTTTTTAATGCATGCATTCCTGTATAGGAAATAATTCTTGCATTTTTTGGCCCCCCCTATAGACCAACTTGGAGCCCAGTTGGGGAGATCTTAGAACCATAAAGATTGGGTTGGAGCTCAGTTTAACTGGGGGCAGTGCATCAGATTATTTCTTGATATGGAGCTGGATTTATTTGCTGTATTTTATGTATTTTATTTATGTGTGATTAGTTTAAACTTGAGAACTGTAACATATTGTTTTGTATATTTATGCTTACTTTTGTCTTATGTACGGTACAATGGTCTATGACCACGTAATAAATTTATTCATTCATTCACTCCATAACTACCCTGTCGTTTCACCTAGACTTTCGACTCAAGTACCCAGTACTGGTGGCCACTATCAGAGACAAGGAAATGGGCTTGATGGATCATTGATGTGAGCAGATGTGGCAGCAACTGTGTACTTATGTTCCCTCCCAGTTGACAGCAAAGAAGCATGTGGAAAGCTGCATTGCAGTTTTCTGTCTCTGCCCCAACTTCAGTGAAAAAAGATTTGGCTTTATATCCATTCCCCATCACTCCTTTAACCTTCCCAAATATCCTCCCAACAAAGTAAGGCCCCAATTATGTTGAAAGCTTGAGGCCCAATTGGTCACTCTGTCTCACAATTTAAATGTTTTTTTAAAAAAATATTGCTTTCCCCCTGAAGCCTTTGAGAAAGAGTGAGGGAACTTGAGCAGATCCAGATAGGATTGGTTACCTCTGTGTGACAGGCATGCAGAAGAACCAGTGAGGACCAGACTATCTCGCCGAGGGAGTGGATGCTCTCTTCTTTCCATCCCGTGATTGGCTGTGTGAGCAGCAAGTTCTCTAGCTCCTCACGTGTTTTCCCCCACAACACGACTGTCTGGAACTGAAAGCACATAACATTAGACATGTGTAATGACATGGGGAGAAGGAGAGAGTTCAGTTGGATTTTTCCAAGGGAAAGACTCCTTCAAATTTAGGGTTACAGCTGACAGAACACCCTGCCTCTCTTCCACCAGTTCAGCAGGAGCAATGCTGAGATGGAGGCAGTGGGCAGTGCCACCAGAGACAGAAGCAACAGGGTGTGAGAATGGGGAATTGTTGGAATGCAGAGGAGGGGAGCCTGTGGCCCACAGCTGTTTTTTATTTGGATCCTTTCCACTTCCTGGATTTGGTCTGTGGATCAAGTCCCTATGTTGAAGTACTGAAAGCATGGCCTTAAGGAAGCGGTGTAGAGATGAGGGTGTGCATCAAGAATAGGGGATGGATCCATGGCGTAGATCCTTGATATGGACCTTCCTCTTTCTTCTCCTATCCTAAGCACACCCCTAAGGCACTCCTCCCGAACTCTCCCTGTCCTTCAGAGCTTGGACTAATTTTCAAAGTGGTCTCACAGGCCTGTGGGAAGAAGGTAGTGCCCCATCACCCCTGCACTAGGGTAATGAGGCCTGATGCGTTCTGAGCTATAGGCCTTTTTTACACGAGACGGTCCCACTCATGCCCATGCAGATCCACTGTGTGGGCATGTGTGGGTGCTGCCTGTGTGCATGCCGTGGCCAGTGAGTGGGGGGTGCGTGCATGCTCCCACACCCCACGGATCCCCACTCACCCCCCACGCATCCCCACTCATGGAGCAACTGGCAAAAATGGAGGTTGCTCCGTGAGTGAGGATGCCTGGGGGTGCAAGGGGGGAGGGATTGCTGTGTGACCGTGTGCACTGGCCCCCCTGCACCACCCTCACTGCTGCGGCACACACCGGTCCCCCTCCCCCCCCCTCCCCCCCCGCACCATGGCTTGTATAAAAATAGCCGCAGGGTTGCCACCTGTCCTGTTGTCACCCACCAATCTGTGAATTGGGGATCTTTCTTTGGTGTTCAGACTGACATATGGCTCAGAGGCCAGATGTTCAGAAATCTATATTGTGTGGGATGTCTGTTCTGTGGGTGGCTATGTGGTGTCTTAGGGAGATGTGGTTTATGGAAATAAGAGACTATTTTTTCCACCTAGCCTGGATGTTAGGTGAAGGGCTATTTTTTAAAATTTAAATAAATCTGCATAAATTTACACAAAGCAAACACACTCCAGTTTATGCAAATGCTGTGAGTTAATACAAAATAGAATTGTCTAGTTTTTCCCAATCAGATTGGGGTGAGGTGGGGGCATCCCTCATGGGCAGTGGGGAGGAATAAAGGAGGGCACATTCCCCCTCCCCCCACAACTTCTCCTGCCTCTTGATGCTCCATAAGGGGTGTGCCCACGTCGGAAAGCAGCCACAAAGGGGCTGGCCAAAGGGACTTTCTGACATGGCCGCTCCCCCTTCTGAGCATTGTGAAATCACAGCATTTCACAGGGGATGGGGACAGGTTAGGAAGGACATGGGAGAGCCTTTTGTACCACTTTTATTTATTTATTTATTTATTTATTTATTTCCATTTGTTAGCCGCCCCCTCATGCCCACGGCATCTCAAGGTGGCGTACGATATTATAAAACCCAATATAACAATAAAAAACAACAATAAATCAACCCCCAGCAATTTAAAAACATCACTAAAAACCAACCCCCGCCCCCCTACCCCACCCCTCCCCACCCTCCCCTCTGAAGGCTTGGGCGAACAGCCAAGTCTTACAGACACGTCAAAAGGCCAACAGGTCCAGGGCCAGGCGAGCCTCCTCCGGGAGGGAATTTCATAACCGTGGCCCAGCCACAAAGAACGCCCTCTCCATTGTGGCCCCCCGTCTTACATGGGGGACCTCTAGAAAGGCGCCCCCGGTGGACCGAAGGGATTGCTCTGAGGCGTGGCGGGCGAGGCGGTCCCCGAGATATGAGAGGCCCAGACTGTGCAGGGCTTTGTAAATCAATGCTAACATCTTGAATCTGGCTCAATACGCTATAGGCAGCCACTGCAGAGCGCGGAGCACCAGTGTTATGTGCTAACGCTGCCCCGTCCCCATCAGGAGACGGACCACCGCATTCTGCACTAGCTGCAGCCTCCGAACCAGAAACAAGGGAAGCCCCATGTAGAACACGTTGCAGTAGTCTAGTCACGAGGTGATGAAGGCATGGATAAGAGTGGCCAGATCGGACCTGGAGAGGTAAGGTCGAAGCTTCTGTACCAGATACAGCTGGCAAAAGGCGGCTTTAGCCACCGCCTCCACCTGCCGATCCAGACGGAGGCCCGAATCCAGAACCACCCCCATACTCTGAACCTGAAGAGCAACAGGTAGGCGAACACCCCCTATCAGGGGGGGCAGCACCTCCCCCACCCTTCCCACCACCGTCACCTCCGTCTTATTGGGATTGAGCTTCAGTCTGCTCTGCCGCATCCAATCCGCCATGGCCTCCAAACACTGGGAGAGTAACAAGACAGCAGTATCTGGGTCAGTTGAAAACAAGAGGTACAGCTGAGTATCATCAGCATATTGGTGACATCGCACCCCGAACCCTCTCACCATCTCCCCCAGGGACTGCATATACACATTAAACAACAGTGGAGACAGACTGGAACCCTGCGGAATGGAATGGAACCCAGGGGCTAGATGTTTCAGTGCCACCCACTGGCTTCTACCCGAAAGGAATGAGCGGAACCATCCAAGGACAGTCCCGTCCAGACCCCCCAAATCTCGCAGCCGTCTCAACAGCAGCCCATGGTCCATGGTATCAAAAGCGGCTGAGATCTAGCAGGATCAAAAAGGTTGAACATCCTGCATCCATCTCCCAGCAGAGATCATCCACCAAGGCCACCAACGCCATCTCAGTATCATAGCCAGGGCGGAACCCAGATTGAAAAGGGTCAAGGAACCGATGGTGTCCAAATGTGCCTGGAGCTGCAGTGCCACTGCCCATTCAATAACCTTCCCTAAAAAGGGAAGATTAGAGACGGGGCGGTAGCTGGCGAGTGCGTCCACATCCAAAGATGGCTTCGTCAGCCGGGGGCACATCACAGCCTCCTTGAGACTGGGCGACAACCTCCCCTGTCGAAGGGACGCATTCACTACCCTCGCCAGCATTGTACCCAAAGTCCCCCTGGAGGCTTTCACCAATCAGGACGGGCACGGATCTAATTCACAACTTGTGGCTCTAACAGACCCCAGGACATTCACCGCATTGGCCGGCGTCACTTCCTTAAACTCATCCCAGAAAGATCTACCAGACGGGGCCTCCATAACCTCGTGCCCCTCGCTTACTGCTTCCAATCCAGTGTCAAAGTTACTCTGGATCAGAGCGATCTTGCTGCGAAGTAGGTGACAAACTCCTTACAGCAGGCCTGGGACAAGTCCCCGTCCAGGCAGAGGGAGGCCGGACTGACCAGCTCCCGCATCACCCAGAACAGCTCAGCTGGACACGACTTCGCAGACACTATGCTCACAGCCTCAACATAGGACCACAAGTGGGTTCTATGGAGAAGCCTCCCTCATCCATGCTTTCGTCACCTCAATGCTGGACTACTGCAACGCACTCTACATGGGGCTTCCCTTGTGCCTGGTTCGGAGGCTGCAGCTAGTGCAGAATGCGGCGGCTTGTCTCCTTATGGGGACGGGTCTTCGGGAGCATATTACACCTGTGCTCTGGGCTCTGCACTGGTTGCCGATAGTGAGCCAAGCCAGGTTCAAGGTTTTGGTGTTGATCTATAAAGCCCTACAAGGTCTGGGCCCCTCATACCTCAGGGACTGCCTCACCCTCCATGCCCCAGAGCGGCTCCTTCGGTCTGCCGGGGGTGCCTTCTTGGAGGTCCCCCGTGTTAAACGGGGGACCACAATGGAGAGGGCATTCTCGGTGGCCGGGCCGCACCTTTGGAACTCCCTTCCGGAGGAAGCCCGCCTGGCCCCAAGCCTGTTGACATTCCGGCAAAGTTGCAAAACCTGGCTGTTCGCCCAGGCCTTTGGGGAGGGTGGGAGGGTGGGGTAAGGCTTTTAGCTCCCCTACCTTATTTACTGTTAAATGGAGTCCGGGCCTTGTTGTATAATAATTTTATATATGATTTTTATTATTATTGATGGTTTTAAATTGTTTTTATGTATTGTATTTTTACTGTTGGAAGCCGCCCCGAGCTGTTCGCAGGAGGGGCGGGGCAAAAATTTATAAAATAAATAAATAAATAAATAAATATTCAGAGCGAGTCCGACGCCAGCGTCGCTGTAGTCTCCTACCTACCTGTTTCATACACCGCAGCCCCTCAGTAAACCAAGGGGCCCTGCGGTGACGAGACGGAGGCAGTAGACGTCTCAGAGCCACCCTGTCAATGGCTTCCCCCAGCAAGATGTTCCAATGCTGTACCAGTTCATCGACCGAGTGACTGTCAGGGTCCAGGGTTATCTCCCTCAGAGCCTCCTGGAACCGCTGCGGTTCCATCAGCCTCCAAGGGCGGACCAGCTTAACTGGTCCATCCCCCTTCTGGAGGGGGTGGGCTGAGAGGCTGGTCTGTAGGAGATAATGGTCCATCCATGATAAGGGTGTGACCCTCACATCCCCCACTAACGGATCACCTGCCTTAAGGCCAGAGCAGAAGACCAGGTTGAGGGTATGCCCCCCCCCGCACATGGGTTGGGCAGTTGACCACCTGGGACAAGTCCATGGTTACCATGGCGGCCATGAACTCACGCTCCACTCTTACAAGGCTGGCGTCGACATGGGCGTTGAAGTCCCCCAGGACCAAAGTCCTGGAAGAGCTCAGCTCCACCTCTGAGACCAGCTCTGCTAGAGCGGCAAGGGATGCCGCTGGGCAGGAAGGGGCCCGGTATACCAGCAACACCCCAAGCTTATCTCCAGCCAAATCAAACACCACATGGAGGGCCTCAACCCCTGAAATCTCCTGACTGGATATCTCCTAACTGGCCAGTCCTCCTTTTGTGGAAGAACCTCGGCAACCCCACTGAACTCCTGTCATGCAGGTAATTGGCAATGACGATGTTGGACTCACCTGTCGGTCTAGATCACCGATCCTTGCCTGAAAACGTTCATCATTCTCTAGCATCGGGGGCTGTGGAAAACAGCAAGAGGACTTGTGTGACATGGCAAGACTGGAGGGTAAAAATTCTCCCCATGCACCATGCCATATAGGGCTTGTTTGGGATTCTGCTTAGCCCTCCCTAGGCCTGGGATGAATATTTAGAATTGAATATGCAATTCATGTTGTTTGTACTGATCTGAAATCTGGGCCACATTTGCAAATTTCATAATAAGGTTTGCAGTTTCTTTAATTTTGTTCTTACAGTAGAGACCTGGTCCTCTGGATTTCATATCTTCAGATGCCTCACTCATCCAGAAGCAGTCTACACCCCTGTAGTGACAGGCTGTGTTTGGATGAGCTGAGGAATGTGCCAGAGAGGGGGGCAGGGCAAAAATGAGAAAAAAGCAAAAATGTAGTACTCTGGCTGAGGCCTTGTTTCCTGCTCCTCCTCTTCCCTTCCTGCCCCCTGCTGCTCCTCCTCTTCCCTTCCTGCCTCCACCTGCTCTGGGCTCACTGCCTCTCCACAGAGTTCAGGAGTAGTAATGAGGCTGGGGAGGAGTTGAGGCTGAGGCAACTTCAGGACGTTTGGGGGGACCGAAAAAAATGGGAGACTCTCCCACCTCTCACTCACTCTCCCCTAGTCTGGATGGTTATTATTGATTGGTTTAGTCAGATTTTGATATCGCCCTTCTCTCAAAAAGACGCAGGGCGATGTACAATATATTTAAAATCCCCCAAGATAATTGTAAAGTAACCCCCCCATAACCACCCCATTAAATATATATATATATAAATCCCTTAGAAGCCCTATCCCCACCTACCATTTCTCTTTTAAACCCAATCAATACAATTAATGAAAAATCACCACCCCATAAATACAAGTAAATAATTAGCACACTCCCACCCTTCTTCTTTCCGCCCTGATCCACTTACCCCATATCTCCCACAAAAAAGAAAACCCATTTCAAATGCAAAGTAACCTATCCAAAACCTAAACTTCCCCCAGCTCTCCAGCCACAAAGGACTGCCAAGTGGCCAGAAACCTTTGCCGGCCTTCAACAGCTGCCTGCCACTGAAGGAGGCCTTTATGGAAACTAAAGGGGTGGGGGAGCCCCAGTTGGAAAAGGCCCCAGTCTCTGCAGCAGGACAGGCCTTAGAATTTGCAGGGCTCAGGGCAAAGATAAATTGTGGGACCTCCGTGCCCCTTCCCCCTTCCCTGCAGCTCTGCCCCTTCACGGGCACCCTCTGCTGGGCATGAGTGGGGCCTCACCTATGCAATTTTTAAAGAGACACTTATGAAAAATACATGTTGCAGGCAGTGATGTGCGGCGGAAAATTTTCCATGAAAAAAATTTCCACAACGGAAAATTTTCCACTACCAAATTTTTCTGCAGAAAATTTTCCAGGGCTTGCGGGAATTTTTTACTAATGTATTTTTGTGTGGAAAACTTTCCATTTCTAAAAACGACTGCAGTGAAGCAAAATCAAAACTAAAGCTGCGATTGCATCAGATAGCTGGAAATGAAACTGAAACCAAAACTAAGCACACAAAGCAGTGTCCCATTTCTTTTCTTGATCTGTGGAGATTGGAATCAAAATCTGTTAAGTTTTTAGGGCATAGTAAAAATGTCCAGAAAATTTGCATAGGAAATTTTGCACAGGAAAAATGTCCAATTCATATTTTTTTATGCATATTTTAATGCAAATAAGAAAATCTGCATTCCAATTCAGAATATTCCAGGAAACCCACATCACTGGTTGCAGGGCTTTGCATTGGCTCTTTAGGCCCCACATCCTGCCCTTGTGAAAATGAGTACCACTGTGGGGGGTGGGGTGGGGAGTAGATAAAAGAGTGGGGCCTCGGACAGCCTCCCTGGGTCGCCCTGTTGCCAGGCTGGCTCTGCCCTGCAGGTCCAGCAGATCCTCCTCCCCTGCCACTGAAGGAGGCCTTTATGAAAGCCAAAAGGATATAGGGGGTAGGCCAGTCCAGCTGGGAAAGGCCCCAGTCCCTGCAGGTCCAAGGCATGATAGGCTATCCCCAGCTAATTAAATCCTTGACAGGAACCAGTTAATAGTCAAACAATGTCATGGTTATATGGCTAGGTTATCGTACTTCAGTGCCCACCTTGTTCCTGCTCCAGTCACACCAGGTCAAGAACCAGGAAAGCAGTCTTCTGCCCAGTTTCTAGTCTAGTCTTGTCTGGTTCCTGACCTTGCCTCCGACTTCAGTTTGTGACTCTGACCTAGATTCCAGCTTAACCCTTCAGCTCCGGATGTATACTGCTTTCCTGACTCTTGATCTGGTGTGGCTCTGGACCTTGACTTCAGTTCATCCCATGATTCTTGCCATGGTTCTGCTCTTCCAGTTTCTGACCCAGCCTCTGGCTACTGATCTGACTTGACTCCCTGACAACAATAAAATAGTGGCATATGTGATACTCACATCTCCTGCCTCTGTTGTAGCCACCATGTCCTTGAGGTGGAGGGAGCCTTCACTCTGAGCTTCAGAGATGGACCATTTTCTGCTAACGAGAGTAGAAAGACCAAAAAAAGAGGAATTATAGGAAAGCTTTCTCCATTAGCTACCTATGCCTATGAGACTGAGCTAGGACTAGCTAGGAAATCGTTGATGTATTGTTATTGGTTGTAAGCAATGATTATTTATTTGTACATGCGTGAAGCATGTGATAAAATAAAAGATAGTATTGGAACTATTCTGTGTCATGCCCTGGCCTGGCCCTTGAACCTTCCCTCACCTCAGGATTCCAGAGGCAGTGGCTGGCCCTTCTGTGCCTCTGCCTCAGGTCTAGCCACTCCTCCCAAGAAGCCTCCTAGATCTGCCCTAGCAACACCCCTCCTCCTATCTGTCCCAGCCTTTGCCACGCCTCCCAGCTTCCTGTTGACTGCAAGCCAGTATATAAGGCTTGCTGGTAGCACCAGGAAGATGGGCAGCACGACACACTTATACTCCCTGTTCCTGCTGTGATGCTTGTCTTGCTTCTTGATTCCTTCCTTACTCCCCCTGCTCCTGCTTAGTTTCAGCCTTGCTCCTTCGCTCCTCCTTTCCTACTCCTGTGTTCACTTCAGCTTTGGTCCCCTCCTTGTTCCCCGTTCTGCCCCTAATCCTGACACCTGGTTCCCTGATCCCGATCCTGACTCCTGACCCTAATCCCCATGTCTGCTCATGTTCCAGATGCCCCTCCTTGCCACTGGCCAGAGTTACCCAGATCTACCCAAGCACCAGCCTCAAAGACAGTCACAAAATTTTCAGATGGAAAGGTACCTTAAATGCCAACTAATTTATCCCCATGCCCTTATGTAGGACTAGCTGTACTTAGACAGATTTCTTCTTAAAGGCTTTCAGAACAGCCTTTCGTATAACTTTTCACCTCCCCTAGAGCTGAAACGGATACTCATTTTAGTACTCACATGTAGTACCCGCACCTTTGGGTACTGCATCAGATACCTGATGGGTTACCCACATACCAATCAGGTACCCAGAAAACTGAGAAGTTGACATCTTCTGGTACTGATTTTTTGATTTTCTGTTTACCAATTGATATATATCAGATCGGAAAACTGAAAAATTGGGTTGGGAAAAAAAAAAAAATTGGGACCAGAAGTCAATTTTCCAGAATCAAAAGGTGACTCTCCGGGACCAGGAGTTGACTTTCTGGGATGGAAAATCAATAAACAGGTGTCAGAGGTCAAAATATTGGTACGGAAGTCAAAAAAACAGGACTGGAAGTTGGTATTCCAAGACATCAGTTATCCGATGTTGTTGGGTCAATTCGGATACTGGAAATTTGTTGGGTATAACCATTTTTGCAGGTACTAGTTTCAGCTCTACCCTTTACGCACTCCCAGTTCCTTTATGCTTTCTTCATTGGCAGGGCTGGACTGGCTCAATAGGCTAGGACTGAGGGACACTGAGCTTTCTTTGGATTGGTCCCAGGTAAATGTTTTCATCTCCCAGAAGTGAAAAGCCTGGTGACTGAGGATTGGTGTTAACTGTTTCCCCCTCAGATATTACTACATAAAAGGAATGGAGCTGCCTGGAGGCGGCAGCCATTCCTGGGCTGTTTATAGTCATAGCAATGCAGTTTTGCTGCCCTGGAGGGACACTGTTATGATTTTTCTACTTGTATTGTTCTGGCTATTTGTATTGTATTTTTATGGGTGTTGTGTTGTGGGAGGGAGAATGGGAGGGAGGTGGAAAGGTGGAGGGAGGAACATGGTTTACGTGGGTTAGGGTGAAACTCCCCCAGGTGAATGACAGGGGAGCGGGTGGGAGTAGGCTAAGAAGCTTTTTGGTTTAGCTGCAGCCCATGGTGAGGGGGTGGGGCTACATTGGGTAGGGGACTCCTCCAAGAGAGAGATGGAATGGGTGGGATGGATGGTTGGAATGGAGAGGGATGGGGTTTGTTTTATATGCATATTAGTGAAGAATGTTGTTTAAATTGTTGCAAGCCACTCTGAGCCACTTTTGGGATAAGGTGAGGTATACATTGATTATGATGATAATAATAATAATAATAATAATAAATAATTAATAATAATTAATAAATGGTTGGGAGGGCTAACCCAAAATAGTAACTGGTCCTGCTGTCTGGCTGAGACTTTCCATGTTGCCTTGCCTGCTCAATATTAGTATTGCCTCAATTTGCCAGACAGACAAAATGAGGTCCAAGGAAATAGCCCTGGGAGCAGCTGTCTCATCAACCCCCTGCCCAGTCTACTTCTCTTCATAGGACTTCTACTCAACAACAATACTGCTGCCTACCTGCCTCTCCCTATTTCCAGCAGTTCCACCTCATCCTGACCAGCCCATGTGGATCGAGGGCGCATCACGCTCACACCGCAGCATCCCATTATTATTTTTTGGTTCCCCTCAGAGCAGCCTCCTGGCGCTTAAACCCAAGGAGCTGTGTCTGACATTTCAGACTCCAAAGTGTGCAGTCTCTTCAGCAGAGGTCAGAAAGAAGTTAGAACTGAAAGAAAATTGCAGCCGGTTGGGAGAGGAAAGTTCCTGGCATCCTTCCTCTTACTGCGCACGTAGAGACGACCATGCACCATTTCCTGTTGGTTTTACACTCTTCTTTCTCCGACAACCTTACCCCCACGTGTTTCCTGCTAAGGAGATGGTCTGGGGAGATAAGCGACTGTTACACTTTGGTTGGCCTCATGCCAAATTAAAGAGTGAAATGGCTTTTAATAACCTGGAGAGGTTCAGCATCTGACTAGCACTAAGGAGTGAGATCCAAGCTGGGAATGGCAATATATATTACTCTATGAAGGAAAAGGGGTGAATAGCAACTGAGTAGACTTCCGACGCTGGGAGTCTCTCCTTGACGTCAAACATGTAGGTCTAACCACGGTTCTGCTGACCACAAGGCTGCTGCATTCAGTGTCCTTCAACTACTCTGCATTGAGAAGCACAGAACAGGTTAAACCAAGCAAAGACTAGTTTCCTTTAAACGCTTGAATGCATGCAGAACTGAAAGCAAAAGAAGCAGCTGCAAAGGTCTGTCTGTTGGCAGGTTGCTGAGTAGTCCCAGAAAATACTGTGCCTCTCGTCTCTACCATCTCTCAGAAAGCAAGAGCTGGAGTTGTCATCAAGGTGTGCAAACCTTCCTGAATGATCAATGTATCGATAGACCTCAGGCACTTGCACACATCCCAGATACGATCGGCTGCAGATGACACAGGCTCTGGAAGATGCACAATGTCGCACAGAGTACCTTGACTAGAGCAAAGCTGCAGAACTCAACAAGAGTTAACATGGCCCAGTGAACAGTGCATTAGACTTGGAATTTGGAGTCCTGAATTTGATTCCTGGTCTCTTCTCTCAGAAAAGTTCCTTTTTGCAGACTTGGCTTTCCAGTTGCAAAATGTGGTGTCCAGCAATGGGCCTGGCTAGCTGGTCTGGGTACAGCAGACTCAGTGGAAGTGGAGTCACTTTAAATCTCCTCAATGGGACTAGAATTGAAATGGGTAGTGGGTTTGTTATTCATGGGGATTATTCACATTTTTGAGTAGCCCTTTGAGTGTCTGAATTATATCATACCGGAAATGGGTATTTGCCTGTCCAATTTCAGGTATTCTCTTCTGGATTTTTTTTTATTTTAATTTTGGTTATTTCAGTTATTCCAGTATTTCAGTTGCACTGTTTTTGGTAATTGTACATGGGCAATAGTGCAAATATTGCTGAAATGAAGTATTTGAAATTCCAAAATAACAAAACCAAAAGAATGAAAAACTGAAATGGAATAACTGAAACAAACACCAGACACAGCACAAACGGATATCGGTTATTATCGGAACCACTATTTTTTAGTCATGTAGTATAGTCCTGCTTTTTTGGGTCTTCTCAAGACTATGGATGGAGAACTCTATGGTTTCACACCGTAGCCATGGAAACAAAAATGGACCAAGGAACAACAGTTTACATTCATATTCAAGGTAGGCTTAGAGGGAGTGTAGTGGGGTGGGCTGGCACGCAGGCAGGAAAGGGTTAAGTGTTCTGTACTTGGTAAAGCTCCCACAGTTCCCAATGCCATTAGGATGCCCACACCCATGTGACTATAAGCAGAAGAGTCTTACTTCAGGCAGGATATAAGGGGGAAGGTAGGGGGAAGTTATGTAAACCGGTTTTTTGCCCCAAGTCCCACCCCTAATTTGTAGCAACCTGCCAGTGGATCAGGAATGGACAGCAAAGACAAATGAATACAGGGTCAAGCCCTAAACATGGGAGTTATCCTATCCACTCTGATAGATTATGTGGTACATCTTCTGTTATATTTTAGCTTTACTTGTATAGCTCGTCCTTTCAAGCACACATCACGTTCTCCCAAGCTGCGGATGAGAGGAAGAGAATAGTGCGGCTCTGCAGTGCTGGGAGAGGGTTGGAGGGAAATACTGTTTTTGCCCCACGCAGTGGGAGGGTAGCGGGAGCAGTCTGGCAGTTTGAGGGTGGAGTGTTGATCCCTCTTGGACCAAAGTTTCTCTTTATGATGCTCAGGGGAAAATTAGCGCTATGAAGAGTGGTTTATTTGTGTACATGAAGGATGCTAGGAAAATTCCCTCCTTCACTGAACCGACATTTGTCACCAAGATTTTTTCCAAGATTCATTGCCCACCATCTAGGTGAGGAGAATACAAATGGCGGATCCTGTGCTCTTCTTTGAGGGTATGAGATGTCTGTAGAGGGTGATTTATTAGTGCTGTCCCTGGAGTCAAAGCTGCAGGCGGAAGCAGAGAGTGCCAAAGAACAGGACACTGCTGATGAAAATACAACTCCCTGGGGGGAAAAGGGACATGTCCTGACTGGGAAATTATTGGACACGGAGAACCAGAAAACGGGGAGTGTTTGGAGGGGAGGCCTCATTAGAGCTGAATAATGTGCTCTGTGATAGGAAGAGATGATGATGAGGTGCATGGAGAATTGTTAGTCAGGACAGCTGGGATGAGGAATGATTCAAGCTCCCTTGGTGTCTGGGCGAGTAGCGGCCTCCATACATCATAGAGGTTTGCGGGGATGGTGAGACAAACTGCTTCTTGTATGGACACCTCTCATGGGCCAGGCTACAGAGATGGGGATGAGTTATAGTTTGGAGAGGACCACATATCAAGAGTTCCCATCAAAACGTTCTGTGCCTTGTTCTTAGTAGGGTTGCCATCTCTCCAAGCTTGACCTGGAGTCTCTGAGTTTTGACTCTGTCTCTGGGTACCAAGGGAAGCTCTGATTTCTCTAGGTCAGCTGGAACCCAGAGAAATTGGGGTGGCAGTGAGCAACCATGTCAGAAAGGAGCACCATGACATCACCATAGTCTGTAAGTGGCTAGGTGTCAGCCCTTTTGCCCGCTGAGGATTCTTCTTACAGCGAGATGGTAACCCTAGTTCTCAGTCACCCTGTACAGAGGGAGGCCTTCCTCAAAAAACCTTGGCAAATCTTGCTAAGCCAATAAACAAAAGATGTCACACACCCTATGGAGCATCATGACAGTCCATGAGGGGTGGTGTTATGTCAGAAAGGGATATGACAGCCTACTTGCCACAGCCCTTCTGACTTTCTCCAACCCCTCCAGGTTTCTGTCTGGAGTGAGGTGGTAACCCTAGTTCTCAAGCCTCCTAGCCCAGAGTGAGGCCTTCCTCAAAAAGTGCCTGGTAAATCTTGCCAGGTCAATGCACAAAAGGTGACGCTAATATTCAGAAACATGACTAACAAAATCCTCAGAGTAAAGCCCTGACTAGAACTGATTTTGGAACCTACATTGGGGGAAGGGGGGATCTAGCCAAGCCTGAAATATGTTTGAACCTGACCCAAATCCATTGTATACACTTGGCTACACAGGCCCAGTCCAATCCAGGCCTGGCGCCTGTTAATTTTAGTCATGATTCCAGCCAAATTAGGCCCAAGGTCCAAGCTGGGCTAGTTTCTTTAAAAACAATCTCTAGGGAAGGAGATTCCACAGCCTCTCTAGGCAGCTCATTGCTCTATCTTCCCTTTGCCCCAGCACCCAGTTCTGTTCTGAACTGTTTTGTTAGGAAGTTTGTTCCAAAACCTAACCTAAACCTACCTTGCTGTGACCCATTGCTTCTTACCCTGTCCTCAGTAACAATGAAGAACAAATGTTCTCCATCTTTTTTTATGGAATCCTGTTAGATATTGAAAACTGTCAATATATTCCCCCTTAATTTTCTTTTCTCTAGGCCAGACGTGTCCAGTACTGTCAGACATTCCTCCTATAATTTGTATTCCCAACTCTTGATCGTCTTTCTTCTGAACCCTTTCCTGTCTATCAACATATCCACATTTCTGACTCAAAAAGATACTTCTGTTCAGAAACAGTGACCTTAAGTAGGACTGCTGTCATCTCAAATCTGGGGAGAGACATAGCTTATCTTTGCATTACTAAACAAAATACGCAAAATGCCCACAGTGCACCCATAAAAACAACACATGAGCATATATACAGAGCAAGTACGTGAATCAAGAGGGTGTATTACACAAATCATATCACATGACCCAAGTGAAGTACACTGGTACAATTGAGCTTGCTTCCCCCTCCCAACATGGGAAACAACAGCCTGGAAGACGGTATAGGCTGGTTTAACAGTCAAGTCTCATTACATGGATTTACAGGATAACTCTTAGTATTCTTATAAAACAGAAACACCGTGCAATTTGTTTCCCAATTTGCCACTCTTGGGGGGAGGGAGGGAGTCTTACTGATCGCAGGATGTGTATTACATAGCTAGTCAATAATGAGTGTTTTGCACAATCAACTTTTTTGTGTGTAAAATATAACAAAATAGATCTTTAAATGATTCCATAAAATGCTTAGATACTTCACAGATATGGGGTACATTTTTCATCCTTTATGGGAAAAGCACCAGGATTTTCAATACACAGTGATATCAAGCTAAGCGCCACGGTGGGATGTTTTCTTTTTGTCTTCCGAAGATGGCACCACACAGTAGGGGGCATCCGCTGTTTTGCTGTCGTCGCTTGTTGGTGTTCTCTTGGCGTGGGTCATGAGCTGGCGGAATGGCTTGATGCACTCTTCCAATCGAGGTAAGACGTCTGGAACCTTGGACTGGAGATGCAAAGAGACTATCTGGGTGCTGGTCAAGGGGACATGGCCCAGCTCCTCTTTAGACACCGGAAGCTTTGTGCCAAAGGTTTTCTGGAACCATGCGGCGTAGGAGCTGTCTTTCGAAGCAGTTACTGTGGGAGCGGCAGCACCAGCTTTTGACTTGTTAGCTGCATCTTCTGTGCTGGGCTTGGCTGAATTATCTTCCTCTGAAACTGATGCAAGCCTGACGATGTACTGGTCTCCACAGTTGCACACCTGGTTGCTCTGGACAGTGGAATTCATGATAAAACAGCCAGAAATGTTGTGTACATTGCTTACCAGGACGTGTGACACAGGTAAGAGAGTTCTCTGGCGAGCCTTGCTAGGAGCAGGGAGAGGATTTTCTGAAGGACCATTTGGCTGCCTCTTTGGAGGCTTCTCCATTGCTTTAGGAGGATTCTGTGCAATGTGGGGGCTGCTCTCGGTGAGTGACCTCTGGTTTCTAAGGGAAGCTAAGGAGGTTTTGCTCTTTGAGGGTCTCGGTCCACCATCAGGAGCAATCCCATTGTACAGCATCACAAAATGGCACTGCAACTCCAAGGGTAAAATCTTCTGGCCTTTCTGGATCTTGTTGAAAATCTCAAGTGCCAAATCTAGGAAAAGGAATGCAATCAGTAGTTGTCTACCAAAAAAATATTTTTAAATGAAAAAAAAATCATAGGATCACAGAACTAGAGAGCTGGAAGGTATTTCAAGAGTCATCTAGTTCATCTAGAAAAAAAAAGATTAAGGGGGGGATTTGATAGTTGTCAAATATCTAAAAGGATGCCACAGAAAAGGATACTCTACACCTAAAGCAAGGCTGTCCAACTAGTGGCCCGTGGGCCAAATCTGGCGCACGGTAGGGTTCCATCTGGCCCATGTCCTCAAAATTCAATTTGATTAAAAATCAGTATTTTCTGAATAAAGTATAAACTTCCTGAATGACATCATGCACCAACAGCTCCAAACTCTACACAATTTGCACATTTGATAGGTTTGAACAGGGTTTTGACGACCCCTGCACTATAGAAATTAATGTACACTGGTCGCATGAGAGATTTTAGTGCAATACGGTCCACCAGCAAACTTTTGAGAGATGATCTAGCTCATGGTGGCCAAGAAGTTGGACAGTCCAGACCTACAATATCATTAACAGATGCGTGACCCCTCTCTTCTTGAAAACTTTCGGGGAGGGAGATTCCACAACCTCCCTGGGCAGCTTGTTCCACTGCTGAACTGTACCAACAATTAGGAAGTTTGTCTTTATACCTAACCTAAACCTACCTTCCTGTAGGTTAAATCCGTTGCTTCTTTCCCTGTCCTCAGTGGCAACGAGAAGAAATATTCTCCATCTTTCTTGTGGCATCCTTTTAGATATTTGAAAATTTGTCAATATGTCCCCCTTAATCTTCTTTTATCTACATGCCCAGTGTTGTCAGCTTGTACAACTTGTATTCAGACCCCTGATCATCTTCTTTATACCACTATCAAAGAGCTTTAGGCAGTCCCTTTTGAAACAGCATTTTTAACAGTTACCCTCACAGCCCTCCATGTGAGGCAAAGCAGGGCTATTATCTTCATAGAAGAGAAAGGGAACTGAAGCATAAAGAGCCTAAGGGTAATTTCAGATGTGACGAGCCCGGAGGCCCGCCACGCTGAACCCCGGACCGGGACCCGTCTCCCAGTCCATCCTTTAGACGTGCCTGCCTGATTCCGGAGGGGGATCGGGGAGGGGGCAGGGCTGTGTGGGGAGGGGGCGGGGCTGCACGGCGCGACGTGCAGCTGCTCAGCCCCGCCCCACACACTCCCTCGACCGCGCGCCCACGGGGAGACGGGCAGGCACAGTGGCCAATGAGGCCGCTGCGCCCGACCCCATCCCGAAGTCGGGGCCTGATTCCGGGATAGGGTTGGTGAGCAGACGTGCAGTGCTGTCATCACCGGCCCCATCCCGAATCGTGGCCACTCTAACCATGGCCGGCCGGAGGTCAAGAACCGTGGTCAAGCTTGATCCCGGCCGGGGGTTCACCGTGGTGAACATCTGGCTGGAACCAAACAGATGTTCCCAGAAACACCACCACAGGGAATCCACTGGGGTTCACTGTGGTGAAAGGCATTTTCGTAATGTCTGAAATTACCCTAAGAGGATTGCCCAAGGTCATGCAGGCAGCCTGTGGCAGAGATAGGAATTGAACCCATGTCTCTTGAGTCATAAGATCCTTAGCACTGGACCAGCCTACCTGTTCCACCCCTTACAGTTCCAATCTGTAGGTTGGAAACCTCTGATTTAATGTGTCCCAGTTAGTTCACTGATATTACTGCATCATGATGATAATGGAAATCTTTTATGGGCAGTGGGTTAAGATTCTTGAAAATCCCCCTGAGATCCTTCCACTCCGTTATATAATAGATCTGAAGCTTGATCCCTAATGTCCATAAAAACACAGGCCACAAGTCCACATGCACAGCTCTGACTCCGTCCAAAGCCTATCAAAGTCAATTGGAGTCTTTTTGTTGACTTTGGACTGGGTCTATTGATTGGCAAAGACTGGGCTAATCCCTTGGCATATTCTCTTACCAAGGGTCTCATTCACCACTGTGGGGATGATGTCTTTCAAGACGGCACAGTTCATATGCAGGGCAGGGTTTGCATTCATCTCCAGGAGCCACACCTAAAAAATACAGAGGTCAGGGAGAATCTAATTTGCTCCCCTAAACATGTGCTGATTAGAGATGAAATACAGTGTGGGTTTTGTGTAGCTATTCAAAAAACCGGAATAATATACACGGCCAAAATGGATATTTGCCTACCTACTTATTCAGCGGATTGGTTATTTTTGGTTACTTAATTTCGGCTACTGCATGCGTGCAATAGTGCTAATAGTACCAAAATTATCAAATTACCCAACAACTAAACAACCACTATTTATTCTCACTTCATCAGAAATCCAAAATAACCATCAGATTTAGTTATTTTGTTTCAATATTTCGGTTATTTTGGGTTGGTCATTTCAGTATTTCAGTGACTGTTTTTTGGCACTATTAGAGCTAATCAAGTGTGTTGGCAGAATTACCTTCAGGGGGGTAGGAGGCAAGAGAGCTGCTTTGCCACACCCCTTTCTGAATGGTGCAATGTCATAACGCTCTGAAAAGGGGCATGGTTGTGCCAGAAAGGGAGTGGCTCCTTGAGTCCTCCTCATCCCTTTCTGAAGTGACTACACTAGCAGTGTGCAGCAGGTACATCCTTTATTTTTGTTTTAGTTTTTGTTTACAAAAAACCTCATCATTTTTGAGGTGGGTGGGTTCGTAAACAACCCCTACCGTTTGAGGTTTTTTTTTTCAATTTTTTGGTTTTATTTTATTAATAATAGTAATATTTTTCTAAAAAAACCTCACTGCACGTGCACAAAATGGTTACTGGACCATTCTGCGCATGTGCACCCTTTTCCAAAATGGTGCTTGCAGCATCGGTGCCATTCTGGAAAAGGGCAGCCAGTCTGTGCATGCACAAAATGGCTACTGTGCATGTGCAGACTGGCTTCCCTTTTCCAAAATGGTGCTGATGCTGCCAGTACCATTTAAAACTAAACTGCCTAACTGAGTCAGACCAATGGGCCATCTTAGCCCAGTATTGTCACAACTTGACATGGCAGCAGGGGTTTCAAATTTGGGTCCAAATCTGGCTCTTCCAGGGTCTCCAGCAGAGGCCATTCTGGTGTGCTACCTGAGACCCCTCCAAGCCCCCAGTGGAAGCCTCCCCTGGATGTGTTACCAGAGATCCTGAAGTGGAGATGCTGGGGAGTGAACCTGGGACCTTATACATGCAAAGCACAGGCTTTTACCACTTGAGCTATGGCTCCCCCCATTTTGCAAAAGGGCGGCATGCACAGAACATCCCTGGTGGCCATTTTGTGCATGCGTAATTTTAATTTTTTTAAAAAAATAAAATTTTATTTTTATAACAAAAACTGATGCTTTTTTGTTTGTTTTCATTTGTTTTCATTACCTTTGTCATACGTTTTCTTATTTTAATTACTAAAACGAACATGGCTTTGTTAACTTTAGTAATGAAAAACAATTGCACACCCCTAGACTACGCCCCTTTTCTGAGCATCATGATGTTATGACACTGAAGGGGTGGGGTCATATGGGAGCCGGAGGTGCAACTGTACATCCTTGCACTATCCTCCCGGTGCCAATGGTGCTAAATATGCACTTGTGCAATAACCGAAATACCAAAATGACCAAAATAAGTGAAGTAACCAAGGCGGAATACACAAATAAGCACTATGCAAATAAGCACTATGCAAATATCCATTTTGCTTGTGAATATTGTTTGGATATTGAGAGAGCTCCCCGAAAGTGTGAATAATATTTGCAAATAACAAATCCACTCCTTGCTTCACCTCTACATGACCGCACTGGAAGTCCCAACCCATAGTTTGGGAATCTCTGATTTAGGAGAAGTACCTTAAAGTACTCATTGATTTTCTTCTCCAGATGAGAAACAGAAACAATGGGCATTGTTATCTATATAAAAATATTGTACAGTTGCCACTAGAGGGTGCTTAAGCAACATGGAACGCTACTGTCCATGGCCAATATTGATTCAGCTTCTTGTTCCTCTTATTATGAGGCTGTGATTTTATTTTGCCTTGGCAGATGAACCTTCAGAAAACAGCTGAAATGAGTACCTTGGGGGTGGGTGGGTGTAAACCCATCAAATAAACCTCATTTGATTCTATAGGGTTTCTGGGTTGACCGTCACTATTTTATTGCCCCAGACAAAAGAAACTTGATTGCTCCCCTATTCCCCATTCCTTAGAATCTGTCAAGTAGGTCTGGCCAAAGAGCACTCTCTGGCTCCTGGTCTAAGGCCAGACATGCCACAGCTACTTCTCTGAGGCTCAGGCAGGTATTGAGTGCTGCTGCTGCATGGCTCAGCTGGAACCGTGGAGGTCAGTCAGCACCATAGCAGTGCCTGCACCGAACTGCATGACGTGAAGCCCCCAACCCTATGTCCCCTTTCTTTCAGTCTGCCTGAAGCAGTTCCAGAATGTGGCACCAACTCACATAACAAGGCAGCAGTATGCCACTATCCCCAATGGTGATTGATCAAGCACTGTCCCTTTAACTGTGACCTGGCCATCACTTTTGGCCCGACTCCTTTATACAGTAGTTATAAAGCTTGCATGCTGAGAATGCCAGGCAGTCTGCTACGGGCTGTGGGAGGCTGGAGCAGTAGGAGCTTTTACAAGGTAGGCTCATGTGGGGACCTATAATTAGTACTGAAGGAAGAGCCAAAGGAGGTGACTCTAGTCTCAAGAGAGAGGGTGACTGCCATGTTGGTCCCAAATGCAAGAAATAAGGACAAAGTAAGTTTAGGTAAAATCCTTTATTGGACCAACTTCTGTTGGGGAGAGTTAGCAAGCTTTGAGGCCACTACTGTGTGTAAAGAGATAATTCCCCTTATAATAATGGGTGATTTCAGACGTTACGGGGCCCATTGGCCCCGTACCGAAATCAACCCATTCATTCCCCGCCGGTGTCACCCCATCACGCCGCAACAGATGTGCTGGGGGGATCCTGGCAGGGAATCTGGGAGGGGGCGGGGCCGCACGGCGCAATGTGCAGCCGCACGGCCCCGCCCCCTCCATGCTCCCGCCGCCTGGCCTCCGGGGAGACGGGCGGGCGGCAGGGCCAATGTGGCCGTCGGGCCGGATTCGCCACGGCCCAGGATCCCGCCGGTGATCCCGGGCCGTGGCGCCCGGCCAGACGTTACTTTTTGCTGGTCCCCGCTGGGGATCTCTTTGACTACGCTTCCCGGGACATTCCCCCGGCTAGCCCGGGAAGCGTGGTTCAAATTGACCCCATGTGGGTACTGACCGTGGCGAACATCTGGCGGCCACCAAACAGACGTTCGAGGCACATTGACCACAGGTGGGTATTCACCGTGGTTCACTGTGATCTCGTAACGTCTGAAAATACCCAATGTAGGAGGAGGCAGCAATTATGAGGGAACCCATGGCAAGAGCTTCCTGTCACACACTGCCAGGTCACCATCCTGGACAAGTGTTCCAGTGGTGGGCTGGCCTGTGCTGAGAGTGCTTTGAAGATTGGGTTGTTAATAGTAAAAGGGGCATCTGCACTGGGAGAAACAGCATGGTATCAGCTTGGACTAAAGTCCTACTCTAGACAGGAGTAAGACATTTCCCAGTTTTGCACCAAGTTTTGCAAGTTTGATTTTTTTTTTTCCACACAAGGAGCCCTGTCCACACTGCGATTTGTGTTTTATCCAAACTAGCCTGAGCAAGGAATATCCTTTTCCTGCCACCTCCCTCGATTGTGGACACCCTATTAAAGGGCTGTTTGAAAAATTATGTCTTGTGTGCTTCAGTTTCCCCATCTGGTAGGAAAACAATGCTTAGAAGGGGTAATTTTAAGATTAACAAATATCAGGGAAATGCCTTGAAGATATTTAGATTTGTTCAGGATTAATATTATGACCCATACAAGATGCAAAACATCAACACAAATAAGCAATATATTATTTTTTTTAATCAACTTTTGCTCTTTGGATTAATTTTTTTAAAATCTGCTTTGTAATATAACTCAGTACCCCTATCTCTCTTTGAAAGGTATTTATTGGATGAAGGAGCTTGCTGTCCTCTGGGCAGCTTAATTTCCCCTATTGTACATCCACTTCCCTCTATGGTGCATTTTCTCTCGGGCCACTCTCTCAGTGACAAGCAGTGTTAATGAAAGTTAGAATTGTGGAATCATAGAGCTGGGTTCATAGGGAGCTCAAGGGGCATATCCAGTCCACAGCCCCTGCTCCAAAGGAGGATACCCTATACCTTAGAACATCACAAACAGATGCTGTCTTTTGAAAACATCCCAGGAAGGAGATTCTACAACCTCACAAAGGCAGGGGTTTGATCATATTGCTAAGAGGGGTGCCCCCAATGTTCCTCTCTATCAGAAGCTGGGAATGGGGCTGTTCCACAGTCCATCCACTACCACCCCTGTACTGCTACTGCTAAGACTTATCTCTGTTGGGAGCCAAGCTGGGTGTGTCTATGACAATGTGGGGGTGGGGGTAGAATGGACCCTTCTGCCCCATTGATGTGAGGCTACAGCAGCAGAGCAGGACTTGAACCAGGGACTGCAGGGGTTTCAAGATGGTGCCTTCACCAGTTGGCTAGCCAGGTCCTAGTATCTAAGGTTACTATACCTTTCCTTTAAAACAGCCGCCCCGAGCAGTTCGCAGGAGGGGCGGGATACAAATTGAACAAAATAAATAAATAAATAAAATAAAAGAGGAGGCTGTCATGGGACATGGGGGGAAAATACATGGTGCAGGGCTGCACTGGTTCCAATGCAGCCCTGCACCATGTATTTTTCATAAGCCTCCTCTTTTAAAGGGGAGGTATGAGAACCCTACTAGTGTCTGACTGACTGTATTCCTAAGAGGCCAAGGCTTTTCTAGGTACATTGTTTGTGTTCTGTAGGTTCCTCCTCCCTGACTTCTCATTGGCAGCCCGTGGCCATATAAAGCACCAGCAGGGAATTGTCTGTGCAACACAATGGCTGCTCAGCCCACCAACTAGACCCAGACCCTGTGTGTGTTCCTCATCCTGTCTTCATCCTTGCTAGAGGTTAAACAGATATTCAATACAAATATATTAGCCACTGAATTCAGATGCTTCAAACCGAATCTGGCAGAGAGTGGATATTTGTCCCACTTCGTTTCAATATGTTTCAGATATTTCAGTTCCTCTGGTTGTTCAGTTTATTCCGTTATTTGGTTTATTATACATGGGCAATAGTGGTGTTGAAATGAAGTAACTGAATGAATGGATATAAGAATATCTGTTTCAGATGCAGAGATTATTCGGATGGCCACGAATATAAAATTGCTTACTCGTTTCTTTCCCCACAAGTCTTGCTTCCCAGTTCTTGCTCTCTGATCCTGAACCTTGCCTTCTGGTCTCCCCTTGTTCCTGACCCATCTGATTAGGCTCTTGACTGCCTGCATCCTGAGCTTCTTGACCTTGGTACCACCTCATGGCTACTGGCCTGGCCTCTGACCTGGTCCTCGCCCCCAACTCAGGCTATGTCTGTCAGGTCCTTGACAACTGCACTGTTGGATCACAAAGAAAATGATAAAATCTTTCCCCCACACTCAGTGAGGAGGAAGTGGATTTGTTTTGATTTCCTGGTATTGTCTTTTCATGGGTCCTTCTCTCTTTCTCTAGCCCTGCTTCTGGGACCCTGGTGGATCTGAGTAGCAGCTTCAGTGAAGTCAATGGGGCTGCAAGCAAGCAAATAAATGTTAGCCCTCAGATGTCCTTGTTTTTGTCACGCATTGGCTGATAGAGCTGATTCACTCTGGAACCATTTCTCCTCTCGTTCTTGGATGGCTGAATCCCTTCACTGCTAACAAAAGATTTTCACAGCTGTCTGACGAATATCCCTCAGGAGAGCGACCCCTCTGTGTGGCTGATGCAACGCTTTCCGTAACAGGCTCCCTGACTGACTGGAGACAGTTTAAAATAAACCTGATCTAAGTCCTGTAGGGCCTTTTGCAACTTACAGAGATGACACCGTTGTGAAAAACAAGTACCCCCTCCCTCCTCAGAGAGGAGTTGCGAGGTAATCAGGGACACAAAGGGGCTGTGGTGTATTTCGACCAGCCCTGTTCACTGAGAGCCTGCACTGCCTCAGTCAGATCTTTGAAACAGAAAGACTGAGTCAAGCCGATTTTGGGCCCTCACACTCTATGAGGGGACAAGTTGGGACTTTCTTTCTCCACAGAAGGACAAGAAGGAAGAACATGGGTGGAGCAGACCTAAAATGAATCCTTTGAAAGAAATGGGAGACTGAAGGCCTCTGTTCATGACAGAACAGGCCCAGCACAGTAGCTTAGAGTAAGCTCCCACTGCATGAGCTATACCAATGTGCCTCGGTGCAGAGGGACTATGTTCAGTAAAGAGGGGCAATCAGGAACTAGGGATTTTATCACCTTGGACAAAATTTGTTTCCTGCCCTCTCAATAGAGAGCAGGGAGCAGTCCCAATGATAGCCCCTAGCCTGGGCTTCACCAAAGGGTCTGTGTGACTCTTAGAGCTTCCAGGATGCTGAGAAGTGCCTTAAGAAACTGTAGGAGACATGTAGACCCTTTGATGCCATCCTCACAAGGCCACAGCCCTGGACCAAGGTTGTCCAAGAGACAGGTCAGCCCTTGTCAGGTCCTGTGGCCCAGTCAGCGCCTACTAGGGTTTCCACCCCGCCACCTTTGACTGCAGTCTCTGGGAGTATTGGGGCACCAAGGCAGGAGGTAAGGCCATGTCTGAAATGGAGGGAGATGGCTCTTCCACTCCTTTTCTGCTGTGGGCCTGCCCACTGAAGATTGTTATGACATCAGACACTCCAGAAAGGCGTGACCGTGATGGAAAGAAGCAAGAGATTTCCTTTGCCCCTCCCTCGTTCTGATATGGTCATGCCCTCTTCATAGAGTCACAATGCTGTGAAGGGGCATGGCTATGTCAGAAAAATGTGGGAGACACTATGTCTTGCCTACAGCTGAAATGGGTAACTAATTTCATATCCATGGGTAATACTGGCATTTTTGAGTGCCATGCCGGGTACCCAATAGGATACCCAAGCACCGATTGGGTACCTGAATACCCACCTCCACCCCCAAATGCGTGATTCCTGATATACCAATTTTCTGGTTACTGATTGGTAAATCAGGATGGAAACTTGAAAAACTGGGACTGGAAGTTGACATTCCAGGACACTGGGGGTACCTGAATCGGGTATCGATTAGTACCAGAACATTGAGGGTTGATTCAGGTACTGGAAACTCAATTAGTATTCCTGGCTTTGGGGGTACTTGTTTCATCTCTATTCCTGTCCCTTTCTGGGACAAAGAATCTGGAAAGATGTCAACCTTAGCCTCCAGTCTTCATCCTTAGGATGCTAACAAAGACAACTCATGGTGACTCTGGTGGCTTAGTATGTGATGTGGAAATCCGCCTGCTGGGAACTGCACTGAGATATCACAGGATCATCCTACCATGCAAGTTGCTGAAAAGCCATCGACGTGTAACCTCTTTCTGTCACTTTCAGGAGTTGAGGCAGCAACACAGAGAAAATGGCCTGTGTCTCTACTCCTTTTTATAATTAGTTCCCTGTCTTCCATTTTGGAAACGGGAGTCATACAAATGGTACAGTGTTGTCCCTTTAGAAGGAAGACACATATATGGGGCAAAACACAGGAAGGTAATGGACCTCAAATAGATGTAACTGGACTCACTGGAGTAAAGCCAGAAGGAGAATTAGGCCTGTTGTTGTTGCTAAGTTTCTGGTACGGGACACTGTTGGAGATAGCATGCTGGGCTAGATGGACGATTGGTTAGAGCTGATATCATTTCTTTTGTTCTTCGCAAGAGAACATGGAAAATCCTTGCACTCCTCTGTCATTACATTCAATGGAAGTTTTGCCAGTAACTTCAATAGGTGGAGGGTTTGCGCCTCTAGTAGAGAAGTCTATGTACTAGTAATCTAACTAGGCACATGCCGAGTAGGCCCCCAAGCCAACTCCATCACTGCAAAGCCTCCAGCTTCTACACCACAGATGGAGATCAAAGAAACTCATCTGGGTATCTGCCTGTATGTAAGACACATAGAGGCGTAATTGCCTCCCAAGGACCATGTTTGCAGAGAGAAAGCTTTTAATTAACCCCAGGGGGATTAGCGTGATATTGGATCTCCCATTCTATTCAAGGTTTACACAGCTAGGGCTCTGCATGCCAACTTCGGGAAGGACAATAGCTGCTGAAACATGAGCTGTGGCAGCTCCTATGCCTTTGCCATTCTCTCCCCCTTGTCATTCACTTCCTCTACAAAGGGGGGTATTGTGTTGGTGCCATACCCTGTGCCGCATACATTACTGCCACTCTGCATCAAGGGTTTGAGTGTTCACGCCACACTTTGCTGGGTAAGCCTCTGCTTTTAGCAGTGGGCCCACGAAAGCGAAATCCAGCAGATGGCTCATCGTGGCAGGTGGCTTTCTAAGAAATAGCTGCGTCAGAGCAACGTGATCGCGGTACTGATCATTGCATCTGGCTTAGATCCTTCTCTTCTCACACACCTTCACTTTGCTGACTTTAACTCACAATGTGAATTAAACATAAATTGACGATGTGGAATAAGTCAAACTTGCGTAACTCAAAATTCTGGTTCAGTTAAAGAAATTGGTTTTCTCCCGCCTCAGGTCTAACAAATACATTCCTTCTTGAACTGGATAAGTCAAATTCTATACCCTGGTAACTTGGTGTTTTAAGGCAATGGTGGGGGACCAAATCCAACCCACAGCTAGTTTTTAATGTGGTCCCTTTTCAGGTACTGGATCCAGTTTCTACTGTTGAGCATTGAAAAACGAAGTTCAAGGTAAGGCAGCAGAGATGAGATCATGCACTAGGGATGGGAAATCGTACTGAAGTTCAGGATCAGTTCAGAATCAGACCGACCCAACTTCAATTCGGATTATAGATTGTATTGTTTGGAATCAGGTCAGATTCTGAGCAATATGAGGCTAAATCCAATGTTTACCTCCAACTCTGCATCCCCTGGACTCCTGCCCAGCCCGGGCACTGGACAGGATCCGGGGGAGGCAGAGCTGGGGGTAGAGGAGCAGCGCAGGGGTGGGTAGGGGGGTAGTTGCTTACTTACCTTTTTTCCTAGGCTCTGGCCGTGTCACCTAGAGCAGCCTTCTCAGAACCGCACCAGGAAATTGAAACTAAGGCCGCTTTTAGATGAGCGTGCGACCCGCTCGCGCATGGCTTCAAAAATACCGCGAGGCGGGATTACACAAGATGCCGCCGGGGATCACGTGCATGGGAGGGGGATGCGCATTATTTTCTGGCCGCGAATCGACCGGGTTGGCGATTGAGGTAGGTAATCCGCGGCCAGAAAAGAATGCGCATCCCCCTCCCATGCGCGTGATCCTCGGCGGCATCTCGTGTGATCCCGCCTCGTGGTATTTTTGAAACCATGCACGAGCAGGTCGCGCGCTCGTCTAAAAACAGCCTTAATAAATCAGTTGCGCATGTGCAAAATAGCTACCATGGCCATTCTGCGCATGCACAGCCATTTCCCCAAAGACCTACTCATTCCTTCTTGGAAAATGGCAGTTGGTCTGCACATGCCCAGCAGGGGCTGATAGATCCTCACTGTGGGTCTCCGATGGGAGATTGCATCACATCTCCTGGTAAGATTGGATCAATACGAATTGTCCAATATCATCCAAAATCGTCCGATTCCGATCTTCCCATCCCTAGCATACACACAGGGACAGAGGATAGATCCATGGCACAGATCCATGATCTGGACCCTGCTCTTGCTGAGCCAGTGCCCCCAACCTCCATGCAGCCCTTGGAGCCTGAACGAATTTTCAAAGTGGTCTTTGGGAGAGGAAAGGATTAAACCCAGGCAGATGGCAACCCTATGTATCACCCATGCTTTTCACTAGTAAAAGCACTCTCCTGCCCAAATTCCATCTCCAGTTTCAAATAGATGAAGCATCCTTCTTCCTACTGAACTGTAAGTGTTGCCATGTGTTAGCATATTCCACCACAGAGATGTCTGCATCTCAAGGATGGGCAAACTGAACAAGAAGTTGTTTAGTACCTTAAAGTCTTCGTCAATCAAGAAGTCACAGCCAATGAGGTCAAAGTAGCCTAACTTGCAGTCCAGCTTGGACTTGACAGCCAAGAAACACTGCATCATGATGTCCTTCATTCTCTTCTGAAAGACACAAAATGTCAGCATCTTCAGATCAGTCCAGACCATGGCGAGAGTGGCATCTTACAGAGCAGAATGAAATATCTTGTGTTTGGTGTGTTTTTTTGGCAAAGTGATTGAATTACCTAGAGGGAGAACGAGGTAAAGTCACAGAAAAGGAAGTCAAAGATATTGAACACGGTGAACAAGTTGGATTCCTGGAATCACCTAGTGCTGAGCCTCATTGATCCCTTTCAGGAAACATGTGGAGTCCCCAAAAATGCAGCTTAAAGTCCCCTTTTAAAAGAAAGTTTTATTCACCTCAATAACAGTTGAATAAAAGGGGATCACTCACCCCTACCTCTGCCTCTCTCACTGAAAAGTCTTCAGCACTCATGCCTGGGACATGTTAATTTCAAAGGTCAGCCCGGTGTGCTTCCCCCCTCCACAATGGTCCATGGCAGGGGGAGTGAGAGACAGCTGCCGCAGTAGCCACACTGGGGGCCACCCATTAGAATCCTTCGCCACGCAGTCCACCTGAGCGGCTGCTCCACAGCTGTGCCACTCCGCGGCCACACCCCACGCTTCCAGCCTTGCTTGTTTAAAGTCATTCATAAACACACACTCTTGGAGATGTTGAGAGCCATTTGTCTATTCTCCCTCCTGACTTGGGTTGCCACCTCTTGTGGTTTGACTCTGAGACTCCCATAGGCCAAAATGGGAGTCTCAGGGTCAAACTGCAAAAAGTGGCAACCCTACTCCTCCTGACTTCAGGGAGCTAGGAGCGGAGCAGCACTCCCCTTACCAAGGAATTTTACTGAGTGAGCCATTACTGTAGTGACTCAGCTGTGGGGAAGTGGAGGGGTGGGGCTTACCATTTGACCAATCAGAGGTGAGTTTAGCCTCATTCACTTTCTACCCCTCCAGCAAGCCTGTGAGGGGGAGTGAGAGTGGGTGGAATGTGGCTCCTAGCTCAACTCCAGCAGCTTGGGCTGAGTCTGAGAGCTGTCTGTCAGAGAGGCAGGGGCTACAGCAGGGGTGAGGAACCTCAGGCCCAGGGGGAAAATGTGACCTGCAGCAGGTTTTTATGTGGGCCCTTTTCAGTTTCTGGATCTGGCCCTTGGATTCATTTTCCACCCCAAGCACTGGAAAACAGCTCAGGGTAAGGGAACAGAGATTAGGGTATGCGCTCAGGGACAGGGGACAGATCCAGGGCACAGATCCATGAGCGGGACCCTCTGTTTCTTGAGTACACCTCTGACACACCCCGTCTCACAACTTCTATGTTGCCCTCAGAGCTTGTACTAATTTTTAAAGTGGTCCCCAGGAGGGGAAAGGTTCACCATCCTTGGGCTACAGGAACAAGCTCTTCAGACTGGCTTTGGCTCCAAGGCTGAGAAACACTGCATTAAGCTAACCATCCCACAGCTGCTCTGTGCTCTTGAGTGGCTCTGCTAATAAGTCAATGGACTTTGGTGCTGCAATGTTTCTTGGGAATACTGATTCAAATCTCAGTCTGGGTGACTGTACATACTGCAGAGTCTTAAGGGATTTTGGGTTGGATTAGGTTAGATGATCCTTGATATCCTTACAGTCCTTCTGTGATTTACGGGGTTAAGTGACTGGCTGAATAAGTGAGCTAAATAGAGGTGTGCAGAAGGCATGCCATTTGTTTTTGTTTACAAAACCCCCTTCATTTTGGGGGTGTTTCATAAACATCTCTACTGGGTTTTTGGGGGGTCATGGTGGTTGATTTTATTAAAAATATATTTTTTAAAGTCACTGCGCATGCACAAAATGACTGCCAGGGCCATTCTGCACATGCGCGGCCCTTTTCCAAAATGGCACCAATGTTGCCAGCGCCATTTTGGAAAAGGGCATGCATGTGCAGAATGGTCTAGCAGCCATTTGGCGCATGCGCAGTGATTTTTTTAAATCAAAGAACACGAAAATGAATGAAATCGAATGTCATTTGCTCATTCATTCGTTTTCGTATTCTTAGTTACGAAAATGAAAGGAACTCCATTCATTTTCATAACTAATTAAAATGATACAAATTACACACCCCAAGAGCTAAAGATCAACGACCTTACTCCACAGTCTGTCAAGACTTCATCCTCTCTCAGTGCACCTCTGTCCACTATGAGGTGCCTTAGAGGCAAGCAAGTTGTGTCCTACCCAACACAATCCACCTATCATCTTAATTAGGACAGCACACATACACCGCTTGTCATGCACTCACAGTAAAGGCCATGAGGACCCAGTCCTTGGGGAGTCCCTTGGCCAGCCTGTACTTCTCATTAACGTAGCTGTTAAAGCGCTCCATGCTCCACACCGTCTCCTCCTTCACGTAGCTGTACAGAGGGTTCTTCTTTTGCATGTACTGAGATGGAGGATAGAGAAAGCAAGGGCATAGTTACTTGAATCCATTACATTAATCTCTTCCTCCCCCTCCCCACATTAGTGGGGGTGGAAAGAGAACTTAAGAACTGCCAGACTGGGTTAAAACAATGGTCCATCTAGACCAGCATCCTGTCGCTGACAGTGGCAGCTTTTGCTGTTTCACAGAAATGCACAACAGGTCATAATGGAGTGATCCATTTCCTGCTATTCACTCCCAGCCCTCGACAGTCAGATGTCTCATCTACTGACCATCTCGACTAACAGCCATATATCGACCCATCCTCTAAAACTTATCCAGTCTTTTTTTTTAACACGGCTATGTCAATAGCCTTCACAACATCCTCTGGCAACAAGTTCCACAGGTTAATTGTACATTACGTGAAAAAGTACATCATTTTATTTTAAATCCGCTTCAACTTATTTATTTATTTATTTTCCAATTTAATACCCCACCCCTCCTGCCATCAGGCAGTCCGGGCAGCTTAATTTCATAGGATGTCCCCTAGATCTAGTCTTAGGGGAAGGGATAAATAATACCTCCCTATTTACTTGTTTTGTACCACTCATGATTTTGTAAACTTCTATCATATCCCAGTTCACTCATCTCTTCTCTGTTCTGAAGGGCCCCAACATGTTGAGCCTCTCCTTGTGTAGAAGACAAAGGCAGAATGATAGCCAATGACCGGAAGAACAGCTAAACTAAATATTCTTTTTTTTTTTCCCCTTCAGATTTGCATTTGTGAATTTAAATTTAAATTTTGCATCCTCTTTCTGGAATCTATGAAGTTATCAAGGGAGCTGTCACATATTTTCATTAATTTGACAGTCATTAGTTCAGTATAGTATAACCTCTCTTATCTGGACATCTGCTATCCAGATCCTTCTCTATTCCAGATATGTTTTATGTCCCATGCTACTTTCATGAGCTACAAAATATGTCTGGAACTGAGAAGCACTGTCATTGCCCATTAACTGGTCAGTGCCAAACACCTGATAAACATTGACAGCTCTAAACTGCTGATTAGCTTTGTCAGCACCAAGAAGGATCAGTTTTCAACTTCACATATCACACATCTTTCATATGTAGACAAATAGCTTGTCCAGAAAAGTGCTGGAATATGGATACTTATTTATTTAGGTTTATATTCATGTATCCCCTGACAATCCTGCCCTATATATATATCTCTCTCCATGTATCCCATGATAATCCTGATATATATATATATATACACACACACACACTTTACAAGTGTACCTGGCACTTTACAATTGTTATTATTAGAGACAGGCCTCCCTGCCCAGTGGGCTTACAATCTAAGGCAGACAAGGGTGAGAGGAACAAAGGAAGACACACACACACAGACATACTCCCATTTGTTATAGGTGGGGAACTGAGGCTTAGACTTGCTCAAGACCACACAGTGAGATCAAGGCTAGAGCAGGATTCAAACCCTAGTTTTCCCATGCTGAAGCCAGCACTTTATCCACTACACCACACTGGCTCTAGCAATATGCCCCCACTACACCACACTGGTGTTTGGCACCGACCAGTTAATGGGCGATGACAGCGCTTTGCAATTCCAGTCATATTTTATACCTCATGAAAGTAGCACGGGACATAAAACATATCTGGAATAGAGAAGGATCTGGATAGCAGATGTCCAGATAAGAGAGGTTTTAGATATGCAGGGCCCAAGCCATTGAGAGCTTTATAAGTCAAAATCAGCATCTTGAATTGTGAGTAAAATAATATCAGATGCCAGTGCAGATTCTAGCACAGGTGTAATGTACTCTTAGTGACCCACCCCCGTCAGTATGTGGGCCACCGTGTTCTATGCCAGCTGCAGCCTCCAAACAATTGTCAAGGGACCTTGGGGTCTCCTGAATTCTGCACACCTGCAATCTCACAGCCATTTGTGTGGAAATTTACATTTGGCCAAATTTTCACAGAAATTGCCTTTGCCAGCAGAGAATTACAGCCTGAGTGGGAAGCACTGCAAGCCAGCCAATGAAATATCAGCACTGTGAGCTAGCCAATGGGGTGCTGGTGGTGTTAGTTGCTGGTACACATTCGGAGGTTTGGGCGGCCCTGTGCCATAGCTGCTGAAGAGGAGCAGCCCATGACTTCCTAGGAGAGAAAAGATCCACACACACCCCCTCACTGATAGGTCCATGTAGTATTGTGAGAGGATTTTTAACACATGAGATGTTCAAACACTGATGTAGTGCCATACTGGGAAATACATTCACATTCAAAATTTGCAAGAAGGAGTTAATTTGCATGACTTATTCTGGTTGCATGAATTGAGTTTCTTGGTTGCAGAATTCCAGATAAAAAACACAGAATACATGGGGCTCTGCTTATGCCATATTTGATGTTTGTTGATATTTGCTAATTTGATATTTAACAGTCATTAAATTGATAACTCCATCCCTTTCATTTCTGATTGGTCCCTGTAGTGACCAATTAGAAAAAATGGGCCAGGTGAGGCAAGGGGGCATTTTGAAGCTCAGGCCTTATTATGAAGAGGGGAGATTCCTCCCTTGGAAAGTGTACTCTTTCTCCTCTCATTACACCAGCGACAAGAAGCCTGTACCACATGCTGGCATTACTATCTAGGACGTGAGTGAAAGCAGCAATCTTCCTTTAATTGCACAGAATGGCAGTAAAAAAAAACACCACAGTTGCAGACCTGGCCTAACGCTTCCTGATATAATCGGAACAAATCCCTTTCAATCTATCATCTATCTGACAGAAGGGAAGGAGAAAAGAGGGGCAAGGAGTGCATGGGAAATATGCATTTGGGTGTGTCTCTGGAGGAAGCTGAGTCTAATCCTCAGGTCAGGTGGAGCTTAGACTGGCATTTGCATTGTCTGCTGCTCACCTGTGCCTCTCCCCTCATGAAAGATAAAGATTATCCCTTGCAAATGCATTTCTAGCCCAGCCACCGCTAAGCTGCAAACAGTCTGATTAGCAGTGTGGGGTGCCCTGCTTTCTGCCTGTCACTCTCTCCCACGGGCTTGGCAAGGGGAAAAATGAAACCCAGCCTGGGATTTGATTGTTAAGAGGTGTTATCTGGGGTCTTTTGTCCTTCTGGCTTCCTAAGAAAATAGAAATCCAGACGTAGAGTGCGGTCACCGTGTTGGTCCCAAATGACAGAGAGACAAAGTGGTGCAAATGAGATCTTTTATTGGACCAACTGTCATTGGTGGAAATAAGCAAGCTTTTGGGCCACACATGGCCCTTCCTCAGGCATGTAATGTAGTCAGTAGAAATATATAAACTGAGCAACTGTAGAGCAGGTATATATAAGTGGAAATAAGCAAGATTTTGAGCCACACAGAAGGTACATGACTGAGCCCTTCCTCAGGCATGTAGCACAGCCGGTAGAAATATATACATGCCTGAGCCCTTCCTCAAGCATGTAGCACAGCCAGTAGAAATATATACACTGAGCAAGTGTAGCAGGGAAGCTATACCTTGCTCTTGCTCTTGCTCAGTTTATATATTTCTAGCGGCTATGCTACACGCCTGAGGAAGGGCCGTGTGTGGCCCGGAATCTTGCTTATTTCCAACAACAACAGTTGGTCCAATAAAAGATGTCATTCGAACCACTTTGTCTCTAAGAAAATAGATGCACGTTGGCACCTAGTGATAAGTATGCCATGAGAATGAAAGGTGTTGTACAGGTCAAATAGCCAGAAGAATCCCTAAGTGGAAAAACAGTAGGGCAATGGAACAAATTGCCAAGGGAGGTTTTGGAGTCTCGTTTACTGGAGTTTTTAAGAGAAGGGTGGTTAAATATTTGTCAGGGATGGTCAGGGCTGGCCTTAGGGTATTTTCAAACAAGACAAGAGCCTCTAGAGTCCGTGTTTGGACTGTGCAGCCCCTACTCACATTTTAAGCATGTAGAACTAATAAACGGGCAGCCCCCTGCCTGCATTTCATATGCTGGTGGGTAGCCACCACTGGTGATGCCACTCAGTGCTTTCCCCCCAGCCCTGGCTCTGATGGAAAGTGGGGGTCACAGCCAGTGATGGCTTCTTCCCTGGTTGTGACCCCCCTTTCCATCAGAAGCAGCGCTCGCATGATTGGGCAGCTTCGAGAAGGTCCTTCCTGCACACTTCGCTCTCTCCTCTTGCAGCCACCCGAGTACACAAATTCTGCTGCTGATGGGAAGGGGGGAGGGGCATGGTCAGGGAAGAAACCTTCTCTGGCTGTGACCCCCTTTTCCATCAGACAGCTTTCCCATACTCGGGTGGTTGCAAGAGGAGAGAGAGATCAGCTGTGAAGCAGCTGCAAGAGGAGAGCAGGGGTGCAAGAAGGTTCTAATCGTCTCCTCTTGAAGCTGTCTGAACACACAAGCGCTGCTTCAGATGGAAAGAGGTGAGGGGGATCACAGCCAAAGAAGGCTTCTTCACTGGCCATGATAGTCCTTTCCATCCGAGCTCTCACATTATCTCACAGCTTCCTGTCAACTGAGAGAGTATCTCTTTTTTAGCAGCTGCACTAGGCGTGATTCTATGCTGCTTTTGGACTTGGATGCAGGTGAGGCTGCGGGTGAAACGAATGAATAAAACGTGGCATCAGCATGCACTGGCCCATGTGGTAGGCCCATGATGTCCTTGGACAATGCTATGAGTGGGGAGTGAATGGGGGCTGTGCAAGGGGGATGAGGGCAAACATCTGGCAAATACCTCATAGACAGGCTTGCGAACACCCACCTGGGTGGGTGATAATGTGCGCTATTGTCTCGTTTATTTTCATCTTTAGAATTTGCAGGGCCCAGGGTGAAGATAAAATGCAGGGCCCCAGGTGGCCCTACCCTTGGCAGCACCCTCCACAGGGCCCTAAAGGTGGTCACGTTTGGGTACCCACTGGGAGGGACTCAGGGAGTGAGGCCCCCACACTGCCATGGTGAAAACAGGGGCCACTGTGGGGCCTCCAGAAAGAGAGGAGTCTGGGGTGGTCACCCCAGGTTGCCCTGTGGTAAGGCCAGCTCTGGGGATGGTTTAGGTCTAGATCAGGGGTGGGGAACCTCATGCTTGGGGGCCAAATGCAGCTGATGACTAGTTTTTATGTGATCCCTTTCCAGTTCCTGGATCTGGTCCCTGGATCCAGTTCCTATCCCCACACACACTGAAAAACGGAGCTCAAGCCAATGTAGCAGAGATGAGGAAGGATATGCACACAAGGATGAGAACAGACTGATGGTACAGATCCATGATCTGGACCCTCTTCCACCCTTATCTTTTATATGGGCCTCAGAGCTTGTACTAATTTTCAAAGTGGCCCCTGGGAGGGAAAAGGTTCCCCACCCCTGATCTAGATAATCCTGCTTTAGTGCAGGGTTGTAAACCAGTCAATTGTTGTGGTATTTTATGGTTATTTGCTTTGTCAGTTGGGCATCATGGTAATCAGTTAATGGCTGGATAACTGCCAAACCATCTGGATTGGCAGATATTAGCTGCAGATAGCAAATTTACTATTAATTTCAGCTTTAGCTGGAAGTGAATAGCAGAGAATGAACCACTCCATTGTGGCCTGTTGTGCAGTGCACTTCTCTGAAGCAACTAGAAGTTGGCCATTGTTGGAGACAGGATGCTAGACTGGATGGAACACTGGGTTGACCCAGGAGGACAGTAAAACTATACTTCTCTTCTCAGAATCTCATTTTTTTTTAAAGCCATTCTTACGATTCTGGGGGCCTGATTATTTGTGGAGGTTGTCAAATCTGGGATCGTTTTTACATTTGAAACCTAAGAAAGAAAACAGTCTGCTCTTCTGGGCAGGATAGAAAAGGAAACCAGGTTGGAAGCAGGTCTAATTGGATAAGATCCTCTGTGTCGCCAGCTGCTCAGGTGAGTTCCCTCTCCCCACCTCCCCCCGTTTCTAGGTAATTGACGCTCTGCTAATAAACACCTGTCCCTTGTTTGATGTCAGTTGCACCAGGGGGGGTCTCGCCTGAACACCTGAATTCCCCAGTGCACGGCCCTTGCTCTGAGCAAACAACTCTGTTCCAGAAAAACAAGTAGCAGGTTGATAATAGCGTATATTGCAGGAAGCAGAGGCAGCAGCATGCTGTCCTGAGCTGCGATAATAATAAAACACCACCAAGACCTGAAACGAGTTTGCTTGGGCTATCTCCACCACTGGCACTTGGCCAGTGCTGGGGACAAAGTGTTATGATGGAGAGTAGACACAAAGAGCAAAGCGGTTTCCTTCTTGATCCTTCCTAGCTAGGCCTCCATTCACTTTCTGACTGACAATGTCAGGACTAGAGCAGCTGAGTACCCTCCTACTCGTTTTTGATTTTAAATGGGGGAAGACTGTGTGAAAATGCAAGTGCCCACTTATTTTATAAGTCAGCTGATAAAAGGGGGCTTGGAAGGCAGTGGACCTAAGACCCTGGGCACAGTTGCTCCAAAGCAGAATTGCTGAGCCACACCAGAAGGGCCCTTTCAACAGATGAACTTGTAAGCTTTCTTTTAGACTACTATGCACTGCCCATTCCAATGACCAAAGCAGATGGGGAGCTTTGGAAAGGAAATTGGAAGGTTAGAAGTTCAAGGCTGCTGTTGGCAAAGAAACAGTATGTAAGCAGCAGAGAATCAATCCACCAAGGGGGGGAGCCCTTGTGTTAATGTTCTGCAGAGTAATTGTGGAAGAAACCATGCCTTTATGCAAGTATTATGTCAATCTAGTCTCCATGACAGAATTAACAAAAGACAGTTGTTCTGGTGATAGAGCTGAGCCAAGGGTATTGGGCTCACACCTTCAGCTTACCACACCATCCACATTTGAACCCTTTACCTATCAGACTCTTGTGCCCTGTTCAACCATCAGAGCTATAGGAAAAAGGGTTACCTGCAGTGTTTCATTCAGTCAGCCAGAGGAGAATGCTACATAGTGCCCAACAAGCTAGCTAGCTGCTATAGGTGCAGTTACCATGTGGCTGGGGAGCTAAGGTTTGTGGCTGCTGTGCTATGTATTATGGGTTCTAATCTGCCCAGGGACATTGTGTTTCCTTCCTGCTATCTTTTTTAACAAAATGAACTCTCATCTCCTATTGACTCTAATGGATTTAGGATGTAACCTGAGCTGTGAAACTAGGAGCTGTTCCTTCATTATTAAAAGCAAAAGACACTAAAAAAGGAGCTTTTTTTGCTCCTCTGCGTGGTGGATTCTCTGCTGTTTACATACAGTTTCTTTGCTTACAGAAGCCTTGAACCACCAACCTTCCCATATCTCTACCAACAGAGCTGCCACTGGCTTCCCTTATCTTTGTTCATGGGGAAGGGTATTGCTCATTAGTCATATAAAGTGTTTAGAGTTAGTGCCTTGAAAGGGCCCTTCTGGTGTGGCTCAGTCACTCTGCCTTGGGACAGATATGGTCAAGGTCCTAGGTTCTGTGCAAGCCTCCTTCTATCACCTGGCTTATAAAATTTGTGGACACACACACAGTTTCTCCACATTTTAAATCCAAAATGTGTAATCATCAGATACTATGCAAGTAGCGCCTGTTACCCATAGGGGTGTGCACCAGGCCCCCATGTCATTTTAGTTTTTTGTTTTCATTATTCAAAAATGTCATTTTCATTATTGTTATTAACAACAATGTCATTTTTGTTATCATTTTCATTATCATTATCATTATCAATATAATTATCGATAGCATTTTTGATATTGGTACCATTTCAAATGAAGGTTTTATTTTTGGTATTGGTATCATTATCGATTCCCGTGCACAACTAATATCTATCTAAATCTAAGGGAGACGGGAAGGGAAAAGGAAAATTATCTATTATCTAATCAATTATCTATCTATATAACTATTCTAATCTAATCTCTCTCTCTCTCTCTCTCTCTCTCTCTCTCT
>QEPC01009251.1:186972-222223 GCA_003113815.1 Sphenodon punctatus
TAGCTCAGAAGGTGTTGGGAAGAGGGGGGGCAGATAATTTGTTTCATTTCTTGCAAGCCTCTCTCCACCCCTGGTGCCTGGAAGTCTGCTCCTCAGTGACTACACCTCCCTGTCATGTTTGACCTTCCAGTGAACCTTTTTTTGCCACCCGAACTCATCCAAACGCGATCCGAACTTACCGAACTGTTCAGCCATTTTGCTGTTTGGATTGTTCGGTTTGTTCACATTCGTGTTCGCGTTCGTGTTTGGTCATCCGAACAGTTCGAGTTCGGGCCAAACTCCGAACTTCCAAACCGTGTTCACCCATCCCTAGTGCTGCAGCCATCACCAATGTGAAGGAGCTCAGGGGGCTGAATGTAATTTACGTGTGCTGGCCACTGCTACAGGGTTGGATTGGAAGGTATATCAAGGGACATCTAGTCCAACCTCCTGCTCCAAGGCAGGATGTTTGTCCTCTTGATTCTTGATATATGTTGTGAGCTGCCCCGGGCTGCGTGGCAGGAGGGGCGGGGTAAAAATTAATTGAAATAAATAAATAAATAAATATTGGTTGGAATCTTATTCCATTGATTGACTGTTCTTACAGTTTGGGAGTTATTCCTAATGTTCAACTGAAGTTAAACTCCAAGTTCGCTTGGAGACTCTCTTTCAGCCTTAACTTGAGTGTTTGCTGAAAGCAGTGGCACAGGGACCAGGATGCAAGGAGGTGCTACTGTGCCTGGACCCTGGATGCTGAGGGGTCCCAGAAGGGCTAGGGAGATAGTACTTCTCCGTCTTCCATTCCCCACACATACTTCCTCAATACCATTAGCCACTGGAACAAACAAGTGCTTGGCTGTATGAGCCCCACCTGGGGATGCATGGCATGCTGGGAGATGTAGTTTGCTGTAGGCAGTGGGTGCCAGCAATGAGCGAGGCAAAAATACAGCTCCCAGCAGGCCATGCACTATTCCCTAGTTTTGAATTAGAAAGCATTCTGCTCATACTCTTAGTGAATGTCCCCATGCCAGAAACTCACAGGTCAGTTATCTCAGCAGGAGAGGGAAACAACCTCAAGGTTCTCCTTTCTACCACACGCACAGACTGGGGAAGCAGGGGTCTAAGCAACCACAGCAGGATCTGAGATCATCCCCGCCCCCCCCCCCCCAGCCACAATCAGGGGAGCTGCCCATAATTGGGATCTGACCTCAGGCCCTCCACAACCATGCGTCGCCCCTGACTGAAAGGGATGTAATCTTGCACTAGTCTCTCTTGGAGATAGTTGGGAAGTCTTGCTATCATTAAGGTGTGGTGTTGTCATGGCAGTATGATGCTGATGTCACCATGGTACAGCAAGCTAATGTGACCTGTGGTGAATTTGTTGTGTTGAGAGTGTCTTTCACCATGGTATTGTCATCCTGTGATTATCCATCCAATGCTATGTGACAGGATAGTTGCATGTTGTGCCATAGTAATGCTCTATTGGCCAGGGGCAGTCGCGGAGGATATTGCAAGGCTACTGTGCAGAACAGCTGCGTCAAAATTAGAAGATCACGGAAAATGGGATGGTTGGTGAGAACATTCCAAAAATGTGATCTTGTGGCAGCGCATTAAACAATGACGTTTCACATTTTTTATCTGAGAAGCTCAAAGCACTTTCCAAACATTAAGCCACTAATTATCACAAGCCTCCTATTATCTTGTCCTGTCTACACTCCATTTCTTGTCTTCTACTTTCTACAGACTGGTCTCCCAGCTCTGACTTTAGGTCCACCTCCTGACTCAGCCCTCCAGATTCTTCCATGTTTTGATTCTTCAGTTTGTCTTATGTCCCTTGGCTCTGACTTCCTATCCTGCTTCTTGATGTTTCTCAGGTTTGGTACCTTTTGGCTCATTGTTTAGTGTTTGATTCTGATTTTGCCTGGGCTTATCCTGGTCCTGATCCTGCACATACTTCCCTGGGTCCAGTCCTGCAAAGACCACCTAAAAGTCAGAGCCTATCAGGATCCGCCCCCAGGCCGGGCCGCGCCGCCGCCGGCCCCGCCGCATAGCCCCGCACCAGACTCACCTCCCAGGAGACCCAGAGCCTCCACAACAGGAACCATGCTCCCAGACAGCCCCGGAAGCAACAGCTGTTCCACAACCCGCTTCCCCGCTCACGGAGGTCCCGCAGAGTGCAGGGGCGGGGCCTCCAGCACGCCGTCGCTCAGCGCGGCTCCAGGCACGCCAGGGGGGCGTGGCCTGCTCTTTAAACACCGGCGCTGCCTGGAACACAGCGCCGGTGATCTGTTAGACTGGCCCCTCGGTAGCAGAGAAGGAGGACGCTAGAGCTCAGGCTTGTGTGACCCTGCTTATAACCCTTTCCCCTTTCCCCTGGACGCTTGTGTGAAGTGCTTCGGACGGTGAGTGTGGAGGGTGAGAGGCTTCCTCCCCCCTCCTTCCTTTCCTTTAGTTGTGTGGCGTGTGTGGAGTGTGGATTACTGGGACAGAAAGGGAGTGAGTCTGCCTTCCCCTTCCTGGGGCTCCCTGTCCCCCTTCCCCTCCCGGTAGGGTTGGATTCCCCTTATCCCTCTGCCCTGGAACCTTGCCCCTGTGCTTCCCCCACGGTGTGCACTCTCTCCTTAATTCCTGTGGTGTGTTTGGGGCGTGTCTGCCAGGTGGGTGGTAGAATAGGAGGAGTGCACAGCACAGGTGATCCGGCGCCTGATGATGAGGTAGGCCTAATCCCCTGTGGATTTCAAGGGCCAACTACTAACCTGACGGGCAAAAGGTCACCTGTGAGCATTCCCAGGGAGACTTGGGGAGGACCTTCCCCCCTAGGGGGCGCAGGAGAACGATTGGTGGCCAGAGACATCTTCCCCTTGGTCCCGGACCCCAAATTACCCCCTCCCCGTGACAGTATCACCGGCATATTAGCCTTCTCTATTGAGAAGGGACTTCCCCTGGTCACGATGGATATCGGCAGCCAGTTAGAGGAACTGGTGCGGGCTGTACGCTCATTGGCCATGGAAATGCGAGATGTCCAGGAAAAACAGGGACAGCTCGAACGGACCATACAAAATATCCCGACGGTAGCCGCCCAAGCCGCTCCGGCCGCTCCACCCCCAGGCCAACCCCCGAACCTTGAACCTCGAGGGGCAGGAGCTGCCACCCCCCGAGAACCCAAGGGCCCGAGAATTGAAAAATTCCTCGGGGATCGAAAGGCTTACCAGGGATTCATAGCCCTTTGTGACTTAACCTTTTCAGTCCAACCAGCGACCTATCCTACCGACGAACTAAAGGTGGCATTTGTGATTGGAAATCTAGGAGGGATCGCATTGGACTGGGCAACCTCTTTATTAAAAAGCAAGAGTCCGTTATTGACCCATTATGCAAATTTCCTCCGAGAGTTCGCCACCCTCTTTGATCACCCTCATCGGGCACGGGATGCCCAAACCCAAATCATGACCCTGAAACAAGGAAGAAGCGGGGTCCTGGAGTATACTACCCGCTTCCAGCAGCTAGCCCTTGAGTTGCAGTGGCCTGAAGATGTACTTAAGGTCCTGTTCCGCCGAGGCCTGAATGAGGACTTGAAGGACCAGCTCGCCTTCGCCCCCCTACCAGAAACCTGGGGACAACTTGCTACCTTGACACTACAAATTGAGGAACGCTTAATGGAGAGACGACAGGAACGACGACAGGGAGCTCGCCCCTTTTTTCCACGACCACCGTTTGGGGCCACATCGGGAGGAGAAACTCCCAAGATGGGAGAGGTCGAGCCGATGCAACTAGGGGCCGCCCGAGGACCATTGACGCAAGAAGAACGAGAAAGACGGCGGCGGTCGCGGGCGTGCTTCTATTGTGGGGACCCTACCCACTTTATCCATTCCTGCCCGGCCCTCGGAGGGCCATCCCAGAAACCGGGAAATGCCAGCGGCCGAGGCACCCAGGGAAACCCCCGGCCGTGATCGTTAATTCCCTGATGTTACCCGTAAAGAATTCCCACTTCCGGGTGCCCCTGACGATCCTCCTGTCACCCCGACGTTCCTTCATCACCTGGGCTCTCCTCGATTCAGGAGCCTCAAGCAACTTTATGGACTTGACCTTAGTGGCCACCCATGAAATCGCTACCGACCGGAAGCACCTGCCGGAACCAGTACATACCATCGATGGGTCCCCCCTGGCCTCGGGACCTATCACCTCCCAGACCAAGCCGCTACAATGTACTATCGGGGCTCATCAAGAGCTTTTGGCCTTCGATGTAGGATGTACACCCCTGTTCCCCGTTGTATTGGGGCTCCCCTGGCTCCGTAAACATGATCCTCGAATAGGATGGGCCCAAGCTCGAATCCAACTAAACTCCGAGCACTGTCAGCGCCAGTGCCTCCAGGTCCCTCCAACTCCAATTCTCGCGGCCACCACTTCTACCCCGGCAACTCAAACCCTCGCAGGACTTCCCGTCGAGTACCAGGCCTTCTGCGATGTCTTCAACGAGCAATCCGCCTCCGTCTTACCGCCGCATCGGCCCTATGACTGCCCCATCGAACTGCAGCCAGGGGCCGAGCCTCCCTTTGGGCGAATCTATGCGCTCTCGGCACCTGAACTAGAAACTCTGCGACACTATCTTGATGAGGCCCTCCGCAACGGGTTCATTCGACATTCATGTTCCCCTGCGGGGGCTCCGATATTTTTTGTGTCTAAAAAAGACGGAGGCCTTCGTCCCTGTGTGGACTATCGTGGACTCAATAAGGTGACGATAAAAAACCGATACCCCCTTCCATTGATCCCAGAGTTGCTCAACCGACTGCAAGGAGCCAGGGTCTTTACCAAGCTCGACCTTCGGGGGGCCTATAATCTCCTACGGGTACGCCAGGGGGACGAGTGGAAAACCGCATTTCGCACTCGTTATGGGCATTTCGAATACCTAGTGATGCCATTTGGACTAGCCAATGCCCCAGCCGCTTTTCAGCATTTTATCAATGACATTTTTCGAGACCTTCTGGATATCTCCATGATCGCCTACCTTGATGACATTTTAATTTATTCAGCCACCCTAGAACAACATATTCCCCACGTTCAACGCGTCCTCCAACGGCTTCGCACGCATCAACTCTTCTGTAAATTGGAAAAATGCGCCTTCCACCTCACTTCGGTGGCTTTTCTGGGGTTCATCATCTCCCCAACAGGAATCGAGATGGACCCAAGTAAGGTGGAAGCTATTCACCATTGGCCCCCTCCTAAAGCGGTAAAACCCCTGCAGCGGTTCCTAGGTAGCGTTAATTACTACCGCCAGTATATTCCCCACTACGCGGAGCTGACTACCCCCCTGACACGACTCCTGAAAAAGCATCAAGAATTCGTGTGGGGCCCAGAGCAACAACACTGCTTTACATGCCTGAAACAAGCGTTCCTATCTGCCCCCCTGCTTCGCCATCCCGATTTTGACAGACCTTTTCAAGTGGAGGCAGATGCCTCCAATCGAGCCGTAGGGGCAGTACTTTTACAACCATCAGACCTCGAGGGCCCCGGGCTACCCTGCGCCTATTATTCCCGGCAGCTCACCCCTGCTGAACAAAATTACTCTATTCTGGATCGAGAGCTACTGGCTATTAAGGTAGCCTTTGAAACGTGGCGACATTACCTAGAAGGAGCACGCCATCCGGTCACGGTCATAACTGATCATAAGAACCTAACCTTCTTACAGTCGGCCCACATTACGAATGCGAGACACGCTCGGTGGGCTTTATTCTTTGCTCGCTTTTCCTTTTCCATCCACTACCGCCCAGGGAAACTCAATACTCTGGCTGATGCCTTATCCCGATACCATGACACTACAAACGAAGGGAAACTACCAAAAGGGACCATCCTTGAAGCCAAGGTCTTCGCGATGACCCAGATGACCTCAGAGCAATTGACACAAGCTACGCAACAAGAGCTCTTACCCCTTACGGACCCTAGCTATCTCATGGACCAAGGGTTGCTTCGGCGACAAGGGCGCGTAGTGGTCCCCCCTTCGTGCCAAGCCCAAGTTCTCTGGGCACACCATGATGCCCCCTTAGCGGGCCACCCAGGTAGGGACCGAACCCTGCAACTAATCCATCGCACCTTTTGGTGGCCAACCCTGGCTCAGGACGTATCCCAATACGTAAAAAAATGCACAGTATGTGCTCGCACCAAGGTCCCGAGGCAAGCCCCTCAAGGCTTGTTACAAATTACGGAACCCCCACAAGGTCCATGGCAAAGAGTCGGTATAGATTTCGTAGTAGATCTCCCTCCATCCCGAGGATACACCACGATATGCGTGGTGGTCGATCACCTTACCAAAATGGCCCACCTAATCGCCTGTAAAAAGCTCCCCACGGCTCGACACACGGCCTTGCTATTCATCCGCCATGTAGTGCGACTGCATGGTTGGCCACGGGAGATTATCAGCGATAGGGGGTCTCAATTTGTCTCCCACTTCTGGCGAGCCTTTTTTAAGGCCCTCCAAGTAGAACTAAGCCCCACCACCGCGTACCATCCTCAGGCCAATGGTCAAGTAGAGCGTGTAAATCAGGACTTCGAACACTATCTACGTTGTTATGTAAATTACCTACAAGACGACTGGTACACCTGGCTCCCCCTCGCAGAATTTGCGCATAATAACGCACCGAATGCCTCCATTGGAAATTCCCCTTTTTACATTTCCTATGGGTACCATCCACGAACTTGCACTCCTGACCTTGTCCCAATACAGGTCCCAGCCGCCGGAAGTCTTCTGCAACATCTACATCGTGTCCAACAGCAAGCTAAAAGTACCCTCCGGGCCTCCCGCCAGCGCTATAAACAGTATGCAGATCGACACCGCAGGACGGCCGAACCCCTCCAGCCTGGGGACTATGTGTGGCTAGACCGCCGTCATTACCCCTCTACGCGGCCCTCACGTAAACTTGACGATCGATATATTGGCCCGTTTCCCATACAGCAACAGATCAATGAGGTAACTTTTCGACTATTACTCCCTTCTCGACTGAAAATTCACCCCACCGTTCATGTCTCTCTCCTGAAAAAGGCCCCGACGCCACCCGAGGGCCCCACGCCTCTCCCCTTAGACACCGCCGACCCTCCTGCCGATACGGAATTTGAAGTACGCGCCGTCCTGGATTCCAAATACCTTCGGGGGCGCCTCCATTACCTTCTGGACTGGGTCGGATACGGCCCCGAGGAGCGTTCATGGGAACCTGCCACTCGTGTGTCAGCGCCCCGACTCACTCGCCTCTTCCATCGTCGCCACCCTGAAAAACCGGGACCTTCTTGGGCCCTTGGGCGGGGGGCTCGCGGGGGGGGTACTATCAGGATCTGCCCCCAGGCCGGGCCGCGCCGCCGCCGGCCCCGCCGCATAGCCCCGCACCAGACTCACCTCCCAGGAGACCCAGAGCCTCCACAACAGGAACCATGCTCCCAGACAGCCCCGGAAGCAACAGCTGTTCCACAACCCGCTTCCCCGCTCACGGAGGTCCCGCAGAGTGCAGGGGCGGGGCCTCCAGCACGCCGTCGCTCAGCGCGGCTCCAGGCACGCCAGGGGGGCGTGGCCTGCTCTTTAAACACCGGCGCTGCCTGGAACACAGCGCCGGTGATCTGTTAGACTGGCCCCTCGGTAGCAGAGAAGGAGGACGCTAGAGCTCAGGCTTGTGTGACCCTGCTTATAACCCTTTCCCCTTTCCCCTGGACGCTTGTGTGAAGTGCTTCGGACGGTGAGTGTGGAGGGTGAGAGGCTTCCTCCCCCCTCCTTCCTTTCCTTTAGTTGTGTGGCGTGTGTGGAGTGTGGATTACTGGGACAGAAAGGGAGTGAGTCTGCCTTCCCCTTCCTGGGGCTCCCTGTTCCCCTTCCCCTCCCGGTAGGGTTGGATTCCCCTTATCCCTCTGCCCTGGAACCTTGCCCCTGTGCTTCCCCCACGGTGTGCACTCTCTCCTTAATTCCTGTGGTGTGTTTGGGGCGTGTCTGCCAGGTGGGTGGTAGAATAGGAGGAGTGCACAGCACAGGTGATCCGGCGCCTGATGATGAGGTAGGCCTAATCCCCTGTGGATTTCAAGGGCCAACTACTAACCTGACGGGCAAAAGGTCACCTGTGAGCATTCCCAGGGAGACTTGGGGAGGACCTTCCCCCCTAGGGGGCGCAGGAGAACGATTGGTGGCCAGAGACATCTTCCCCTTGGCCCCGGACCCCAAATTACCCCCTCCCCGTGACAGAGCCTTACATGCAAGGATGTGGAGCTTTCTGGATGGACACAATTCTGTCATTAAAAGCCACCAGTAGAGCAACCAGAAAAATCAACACCTGAGGAGCTGGAAAATGTTGGCTGTTTCAGGCTGCATTCCCATCTGCGGTGGCAGTGGTGGCAGCGGGAGGGGTGAGGGAAAATGTGGCAGCGCAGAGGAGCCGGCAGACAGGAAAAGAGTCAGTGTGAATGGGGATTTGCTGTGGCTTCTCTCATGCATGTCAGGGCGCAAAATCCTGCCCTGACATGCGCGAGAGAAGCCGCGGCAGATCCCCATTCACATCGGCTCTTTTCCTGTCTGCCGACTCATCCATGGTGCCGCATCTTCCCTCGCCCCTCCCGCTGCTGCCACTGCCGCCGCAGATGGGAACGCAGCCTCAGAGGGTGTATTCAGATCTGGACCCGGGGCTGGCCACCCCCAGGCCTGCTGCAGGACTGGCCAGCCCCACATCTCCCACATCCAGCTCCACCAGCTCTGGGTTTACATACACCCAGTGACTGTTGTGGCCCAGTCTGTGAATGTATATGACGTCCCCTCCCACACACCATAGAGTTATGGGCAGATCATGCAATGCTCTAGGCTGCTGCTTGCAACTCTATGGGGTTGCCCGGGGCAACTGCTGGCCAAAAGCAGAGCTGCAGCGGTTGTCTTCTGAGCAGATGGACAGCATCTCCGGCTGGTGCTCCAGGTTTGGGTGGTGCCTGGTCCACTGGCAGTGCTCTGGGTGAACCGCAAGTGGGGCTGGAGCATTCTGCTTCACCTGCACATCCGGCAGCCCACCTTTACATGGATGGGCCACCTGGGAATGAGGCAGAGAAGAGGCGGGACTACCATCGGTCTCTTTACACCCAAAGAGGCAACCAACTCAAGATGGAGATACGCTATTTTCAAAGGCAAACAGCCATGGAACCAGCTGAGGCTTCTCCAAGAAGACCAGCACCCTGTATAGTGTCCAGCCTAACAGGCCAACTGGCCCTTGATCTTTGTTCTTCAAAGAACAGAGGCCTAGTTGGCCTGGCCTGTCACAATACTCCATCACTTTTCAAATCTCAGCTAAAAAAATCTCTTTATCTATTCTATTCAGCCTCTTTTTGACTAACCTTTTCCTGCTAGTTTGTTACCCAGTTTTGCAAAGCATTCTGGGATACAGCTAGGGTTGCCATACCTCCCCCTTAATCCTGGGAGCTTATGAAAAATGCATGGTGCAGGGCTGCATTCGAACCAATGGACCAATGGAACCAGTTGTAACCAATTGGAATCAGTGCAGCCCTGCACCATGCATTTTTCATAAACTCCCAGGATTAAAGGGGGGGTATGGTATTGCTAGATACAGACAGCTTAGAAGACAAGCCACTCTGGGCTGTTGTACCATGCTAGGTATTCAGGAGTGTGATATGTTCAGGAATAGCTACAGCTGACAGAAATCATAAAGCAGAAAACCTTTGAACCGTTGCCCTCAAAACTAACGCACCGTGAGAGTCTTAGAAAGAAGGCCAGTTTCTTTTGTGGTGGCATTCCTTGAATCCCCACAACAGAAGCTCCCACTTGAGGTCAAGAAGCTCGCATCTATGAAGCTGACAAGAGCAAATATACAGGTGGCACAGGCAGGGCGGACTAGACACTGCAGCTGGAGGATGTGTGAAATCTTGGCACAGTATGACAGAAGCTGGGATAATACCTCATTTGGCTGTCTCTGCGTGAGGCCTTTGTCGTGCATCTGGCCCTTTGAAGTCATTCTTCCCTTTCCAGACAGAGATCATCTCAAATCTCCTAGAAATCTGTCTTCAGAGGACAGAACTGAGGGGGCTGGGAGACAGGCTAAAATGAGAAACATCTAGCTGCAATGTGAAGGAAGCCCCTTTCATGCTGGAATGCAGCAGAGAGTCCCATCAAGCAGATACAGAGGGCCTGGCTGCAATCCTGTTGGAAGTTGGGCCTAGGCTTCCAACCAGGAAGAGGAAGCAGAATTCCTGCCCTGTGGGCCCTGTCCGTAAATCTATGCCCCAATGGTGCCCCCTCCTTCTCTGCTCCTTCCAACCAACCTCCACCGCATCCGCAGCTGATGGTAACACTGCTAAGCACCTGGAAGTGCCTCATGCAGGACTGGCCTAGCAGCACCTGCAGAGCCTCTTCCACTTTGCCAGGCTAGCTGATGAAGCAGGACTAGCCAAATGCTATGGAGTGTGGGAGGAGTGGTGCCATCGGGCCAACCTGCTGCTCATGGTCAGTCAGTGGGTGTCTTTAGACGGACACCTGCTCCACTCCTGCTCCAACCCCAGGTGGTCTGACAGTGGCACTTGTAATGTTTATTGTTTCAGCAAACTTGCTATAACAAATTTTAAATAAATAAACATTAAAAAGGTAAAGAATTAAAAGGAGATCACTCTCCATATTAAAAGAAGTAACAATAATAATACTAGTAACACAATACAAACACCAGTTGTCATTATCTTAATCAAAGAAGAGCATTTCCAATGCTTAGTTCAAAAAATAAATAATAACATAATAGAATAATTTCCTTCAAAATTCCGGATCAACCGGGGTAGGCAAGGAAAACAGCAATATATAATCATATTTCACACAAATTTCTTAGAATTCGGTTTGTGCCAACTTAATCCTTCTCTCCACCAGAATAAGAAACATTGCAATGGCCTTAATTAATGATATCTCCATTGCAGTAATTAATATTTCAATTTTCTTACTGATTCCTAAATCTTTGTTTTCAAAAATAGGATCTATCCATATCCTGAGCTCAGCATATAATGGGCGATCACACATCACATGAGCCAGCATCTCAACTATCTGGGGACAGGCTTTACAGGTCCTTTCATCACGGGGAGTTTGTTCTCTTCTACCCTTTACAACTGCCATTTGGAACAATTCAAAGCGTAGGAGGGTCATCATTCTCCTGAGTCTTGGATCTAGGATTAGTACCAAATAAGGTTCTAATGCCACTGAGGATTTAACCAAAGGGTATTGTAAAGCAATTTTATTCTCTCTGAGTTCTTCCAAATCCTTCTTATGGGCCCAATCTTTGATTCTAAAATTGAGTTCGCCCCTTGGGATCTTACAATCTGGGATATTATCAGAGTTCAATGGAAGTGCCATCTCTAGAGCTAATTTGTTTATGTGTTTTCAGCCAGCAATACTGTGAAGCCCCCAAATGCTCTTTTTGCTCCAAATAGCAATTTCTCACTAATGGGGCAACATTTCCATTAGCAATTTTCAACCAAAAGCATAATACTCTGCTGTTTAAATGGGCGAGAACCGATGTTGTTCCTGTCTCAGCTCGAAGCATTACCAGAGGAGTTGCTCTTGGAGCGCCCAGAATATTACGTAAAAAACAGTTTTGGGGTATCTCTAACTTATTTGTATATCCAGCTGCTGTTATTTCCCCTCCATACAGTAAACGCGGGAGGACTTTTAGCATGAAGACATCAAGTAATTGCTTTACTGATGCCGTCGGAGTTGCATAGTATAATTTAAGTATGCCTCCCGCTGTTTTGGTCGCTTTAACTACTTGTCTCTGATTGTTGGCTTTCCACGATTTTGTAGATGAAAATACTACACCTAAATAGGTGTAGTATGTTGTATGGGACATCTCCTGTATGCCAACCTTCCATTTGTGCTTCAGTCGTGTAGTGCCAAAGCTCATCACCTTAGATTTGTTGATAATTGTCAAGGAATTCCTCATACAATAATGGTGTAGAGCTGTTAAGCACTGTTGCAATCCTTGTTTAGTCTGGGAACAGAGCACAATATCATCAGCATAGAGGAGAATTGAGAGCACTCTCTCTCTTATCCGCGGGGGGGAGGGGTAGTGTTAGCTGCAGAAATCTCAGGGATTAGATCATCTATATATAGATTAAATAAAAGTGGAGCCAGCAGGCAACCCTGCCTTACTCCTTGGTACAGAGGGAATGATCTTGTTGTTCTACCTCTGTCATCTAGTCTAACTACTGCCTCTGTCCCATCATGTAACTTGATTATTAACTCCAATAAATCAGTTGGAATTCCCATTCTCCTAAGCTTATACCAGAGCAGGTTCCTAGAAACTGAGTCGAATGCTTTTGCAAAGTCTATAAATGCCACATACAGTTTCCCGCCTTTAATATTATGGAGCCACACTAGTTAAGGCGGAGCCACCCATCACCCATCTCTCTCACCAAATGCCTGGCGGAACTTGCTTCTTCATTGAATGGAAGGGAGATCCGGAGCCAACCGGTCCTCCGCCGGGAGGGAGTTCCACAGCCTAGGTGTGGCCACCGAGAAGGCCTTCTCCAGAGTCGCCCCCTGGGATACCCCAGGTTATGCCCCCAGTTGGGCCTATATTGCTGGACTCAAACATCTGTTTATCTTAGGCCACTACCCTTAGTATCCAAGCACCTCAAAATTATTATTAATAATTTCTATAGCACTTTCGTTGCTCAAAATGCCAATCCTTATCTAGCTCGCCTCATCCTCACAACAGCTCCGTCCAATCATGGCTGTACAGTGTCAGGCACATTGCTGGCACTATTTAAAATAATAATAATTAATAATAAATAAATAATTAATAACTTAAAAGAATAATGGGTAGTTTTTTGGCTGAAACAGCCGCTTGAAAGTGACATTTTAATTTTTGCAAATCAAACCTTAAAAGGCTCTCTCAAAGCAGACCTGTGGTGGAGCTGGGAATTCAGTACGGCTTCCAGAATATTAAGCTAGCACCTAACCACTCACCCATCCATCCTTCTCGTAAAACACACCTGTGCTTAGAGGAATATCTTGAGCAACACTCATCTTCAGGTGAATGGTTGTAACAAAGGGAATAAGAAATCACAGAGCTTTAGTTTCCTGGCTAACTGAGGAACTTTAGAAATTCCAGATCCACAGATCATTCCTTAGTTTCCTGCAATAATCTTAGTAATCAAGGTGTGAGTAAGAGATTTGGGGTAGTTTGACTCAGTACTCCCATCCATAGGAAAGGTGTGCAGCGGCACTTAAACCCGTAGCTGAGGTTTTACCTATATGTTCCAGATTTCATGGTAATACTGTACTCCCTGAGACTGCTCACAGCAATGCCTCCTACAACTCTAGCCAGGGAAGCCAGGAACTGGGGATAGCGCTGCTGTGGATTGACCAGGAAGGTTCAGCTCTTGCTACATCTGTGTGGATCTGTCAAAGCCAGCTTTAAGGAGGGGCGGACAGGGCAGCTGCCCTAGGCCCCAAGCTATGTTAGGGCCCTGCCACCACTGCTCCTGAGGTTCCCAGGGTCCCACCACCACCAATCCTGAGACTGTGGCAGAGAGGGGGGGAGGGTTTGGGGTGGGAGGGACGACAGCACTCCCAAGGCCCCTCAGGCTTGGTGGTGGTAGAGGAGGTCTAGGGTCCTCTTAGGAATTGAGGTGGGGCCCCACTACCTTTGATTCTTGAGACTCCTGTGGCAGGCAATTCCTAGGCAGGCAGTTGAGCCCCGCCCCCACTTCCAGCGGTCTGTCCCCTTTCCCCTTGCAACTTTTCAGTGTCTCATTCCTCCTTTACTGGTGGCCTCCCCACAGAAATCCTGCCCACCCCTGGCCCTGCAAATTCTAAGGCTTGCCCTGGAATCCGAGTGCAAGTACCCTCCTGGTCCAGCTCCAGATGTCCCAGTCTTTCCACGCTATGCCTACTCAGGGCAGACTCATTTGCATGTTGCATTGGCCTTTAGGAGGCAAAGTCTAGAAGAATCAAAAATCAAATGCAAAAAGAGAGCTTGGAAAGACAGCTGACATCACCCTGTGTGACACTGGCAATTCTGGCACAACCCAGGTCTCGCACATCATGGGTTATCATCATCCCTTGACCATCAGCACTAACTATACTGCAGATGGTGGCCACATCATTGCATTCTCTACCTTTGCACTATCCTTGCCTGGGGAGCTTTATACGGCAGTTTCTTGTATATGGGGTCCTCATCGATGCTCTGGAGCTTGGATTGCAAGACATCAACTGCCTCCTGGTTTTTGAGCAGGAAGATCCCTCGGCCTTGGTTGGAACTGGTGGGTTTGCATATCCAAATCTGCGTGTCTGTAGACCAGAGATTCAGTCAGATTAGATTGCATTTATTATTAATGATACTTTCTATATTCATCCTGAGTCACTGGTTTTTCCAATGAACAGGTTCTGGGAGGGACTCATCTTTAGATGTGGCCACCCACATCCCCTAAGGAGTGTTGTGATGTCACAGTGCTTCAAAGAGGGTGTGGTGTGGCCATATTAAATTCAGGGGAACACAAGTATGAGTTCTAGGGGCCAGGAACAGCTACATCCCTAGGGGAAACTTTCAAAATGGCAGCGGACCAGCCCATTCTGGAACATGAATTCTGATCGATTCTGCAGCCATCAATAAAATGCATGGTCCACGAATGAGCAGCCATCACCAGTTTGGGAAATCGTATCAGCTCAGCAGATCTGAGCAATGGGAGTCATGAAAACAGCAACAACAGAGGTGTGGGGGATGGGGTTGGACAGGGGGCAAGAGAGGGAAAGATGAAGAGGTTGAGGGAAATAGAGGAGAGATAAGGGGAAGAGGGCAAGGAGAACACAGAAAGGGCCTGGGAGAAAGGAGAAAGATACTTTTGCTAAGGAGAGGCATCACATGCCACAGATGAGAGAAAGAGATGTATGGTCTGAAAAGTTTGCAGACCACAGGCCTAGATGAACTTAACAGGTCCTTCTGGGTATAAATACATGCTTAAACACCCGAAGTCATAATCAGAGAAAGGGGTGAAGCTAAACCTCAGATAGAAAGTTCCAAATTTGGAGCTAATTGGAGTCACTTGGACTCCATCCTGTCCTATATAACCGGCCAATGTATTAATATCAGGAACATATACTGATAACTCAGCATTGTGGCGTATCACCCACGCGGTGATCACAAGGGGACTGCCCAACAGCAGGGGTCCACATTCAAGCTGCTAGCTCAGTATTAAGCACCAGAGCAAGCAGCAGCCAAGAATGTAAAAGAAACAGTGTTCTCTGCTTCTGGGGGAGGAGGGACCTTTGTTCTACTTTCCCAGCTTCTCTTTACGGTAGTAGCTTTGGAGAATGGTCTTGCGAGCTCTGGAGAGAGCTCATTCACCTTCGTATATTTCAAAGAAGGCATCTCTCTCATCTTTTATGTCCAACCGGTAGGATTCTGGGAAAAAGTCTTCCATCTTCAGTAGCCTATGGAAACCGAATATAAATAATCAAACACATATGCATGCCCTTATGAGCTAGTCAGGCAGGAAAAATGGCGACCAGTGTTGTTTTTTATTATGAATATATTTCCATCATCTCAGTCTCACTTTAATTAGTTCATCTCTTTATTTTACTGAGAGATACGCCTTGATCTCTGTGCCAGACTCCAACCATGTTCCAACCAAAACAACATCTGATGTGCACACTGTTCAGCAGTTGGCTCGTGTCACCCTGGCCCAGAGATGAGTATACTTTAGTGAGAGTGATAAATAAATTACTTTCCCACACAACGCATATTTACCTGCAGGACTCATTGCCAGAGGATGTTGTGAAGGCAAAGAGCCTAACTGGGCTCAAAAAAGGATTGAATACGTTTGTAGAGATAGACCCATGAATGGATATTAGTCAAGTTGGTTGGGGGATGAGAACCTCAGCTGTTGGGAGCTAGGAGTAAATAGCAAGAAATAGATCACTCCATTATGATCTGTTGGGTACTTCTCTGAAACTGAAGCTGGACACGATCAGAGACAAGATGCTGGGCTGGATGGACCATTGATCTGACACCAATGTGGCAGCTGTGTGTTCTTATGAGTGTGATTCCCCCTACCTGTCTTATTCACCACAAGTGTATTAGGAGATCATCTCTTCAGGGCATGTCAAGAGACTCTCAGTGCTGGTTCCCAGGAAGAACTGCTCTGAAGTAATAACCCCTTCACTAATTGTATCTTGGCTTTCATTCACACAACCACAGTCTTTAACGCAAAGCGGTGTGTGTGTGTGTGTGTCTGTGTGTGTTACCCTGAGGGTATATCCTGATTAAAGAGGCGAATACTTGGGGCTTAATTTGTATCAGGGCTTGCCAGAGCCCCTATTCCATGAAACAGATTTGTCATCAGCCAGTTTGGGAGCGACAAACAATGAACCACATAGAGGGAGGCAACAGCCTCAACAGCAGCCCTCTACCGCTCATCTCCTTCATTCCTTGACACTCCTCCCTGCCTCTTTTTCTCACTGGGACTTGGAAAGACCTGAGAATTGAAGGTGTTGGAGACAGAAGTGTCTTCCTGGGGGGCTGAAGCTGCTCTTTAGGGAATCTGTGGAGCTCAAGCCCTGCAGCTTCCTTTCTCAGCTACGAGGTGTACAGCAGGTTGTATGAGCACCTCATCAAGCTTAATCTAGACCTGAAGGAGGGCAGTGAGCAGTGGTTGGAAGGCCCAGTGTGGCACCTTCTCCAGAGTGGTTCCCAGTGGTTGAGAGATGGGACTTCTGAGATGGGCTTGAGCCCGACACCTCTTCTTTTACAAATTAAGCACTGACTGAGTACTTACTCCAGAGCAGTTTACCCCAGGGGTAAGTGATCATGTGAAAAAGAAAAGGGTGTTAATTATGCGTATAAGTCACATAACCCCTAACATGCAGCTGTTCATGTCACTGACTCCTAGGTAGCCCCCTCCTGGACAATGACAATGTTTGTGTGAACAGCTGCAAAGCGGATTAGTACCAGAGTAAGTGCCCCAAGGTGGATTGTGTGTGAACCTCAGATCACAGGAATCACAAACGTGTCAATAGGAGGGCCAGCAGCACTGCCCTATGCAGTGCATCAAGCAGATGGAAGAGGCGTGTGGCTAGGAGTGGGACTGTGGGTATCATGTAACAGGTCTACAGAAATGAGGAGCATGTGTGACATGGTGGGTATAAGATTTCTTCTACATGAAGGGAGGGGCTGAGGCTGCAAGAAGAAGGGCATGACTGGTGTGATGGAGGCAAAGTTCCCCTCCTGCATCAGGGATAGGACCTCAGCTATGAGTATGGTTCTGGTGGCTCCAGTGGCTCCTGCTGCCCCCCCCCCCCCCCCATGGTGGGAGGTGGAGAACCTTCCCACGCGCAGGCATCTTTGAAAAGTAGTACAAGCTCCATGGACCGGATTAGACTTGGGGCGCTTTTAGACGATCCCGCTGAGAAGCGGGATCATTCAGAGGCGGGATCGGGCACCCGCCTTTCTCTCTATGCCGGGTCTGATGCTCAGAAGAGCATCAGACCCGGCGTAGAGACTCAGAGCACATGCGCGCCCTTCGCGCATGCGCACTTGGCAAAATACCCCGGAAGTGTGCCGTGAAGCCGGCACAGCGGCGATCCACGTTGGAGGGGGCAGGATCGCCTGCCCGCTCTGACGCGGGGAAGAGCCGGCTTAAATGTAAGTTTTCAATTTAAACGAGCGCAAAGAAACGCGGCTGATCAAAGGATCAGCGGCGTTTCTTGTCTCGTTTAAAAAAGCCCTTGGGGTGGCGGCGCTGAAGGGGTGTGCTCAGGAGGGGGAGAATCCAGATCATGGATCTGTGCCATGGATCCATTCCCTACTCTTTGGCTACATGCCCACAGCTCCACTCCTTTCCCCCAAGCTCACTCTTTCAGTGCTTGAGGGGAGGGGCTGGAGCCACAGGCCAGATCCAGGAACTGGAAAGGGGGCAAATAAAAAACAGCCATGGGCTGGCTTTGACTCAAGGGCCAGAGGTTTCTGACCCCTGGCAAGGGTATGGCACACTAGGTGCATAGTTCATTCAGACCTAACTCTGAATTTATGTTCTGAACTTAGTTCAGATCCGACTCTGAGCTTATATTGCAGAGGTGGGCAAATGGTGCCCCGGGAGCCGCATGCAGCTCTCAGGCACCTGTACTCTGGCTCTTGCCAAACGTGGTTGCCTAGGGGCGTGTCCCTGCAGCTCCCTCAGGAGCAAGAGAAGATGAGCTGCCATTTCTGCCACCAGAGCCTCCTGGGGGCTGTGGGAGTAGGGAGACAGTGTGCTGCCCTGCACTGATACTGATGATGGCCAAACCTGCCAGACTGCTGGGAAGCCAGAGGTTTGATGGAAGGCAAACTGTGCTATCCCATCCCCAGGATTGGGGGAAGCTGTTATCAATGCAGTGATATGAACATTTTGGTATGTGGCTCTTGGGCTTGGATGTGGGCAAAACTAGAGCTTCCCTTGCACCTCTGTATCATGGAAAACTAAAACCCCAGGAGTGTTTTCTCCTCTTCTGCACAGCAAGCATATTCCTTGAGCCCTAGAGAAACTGTTGGCCTTGGCAATGCCGTTCATACGCCAGGCTAATGGAATGGGTGTCAGGTAACTATGGTAGGACTTATTCCTTCTTGGCAGGTTAGGCTACATGTGAGTAATGCGCTGCATCTGGTATATTGACAGGCAGACTATCTTTTGACACCCCCCACCCCCCCACCGCCCAGTGCTTTCACAGGAGCCACATACCCGTGGCCCTGTTGTGCTTGGTTTGGTTCAAGTATCTCACAGTGCAAGTCCTTCAGACAGGGCCGGCCTTAGAATAAGCGGGGCCCAGGGCGGGGAACAAATGCGGGGCCCTTATTTTCCACCAGCGGCTAGCAGGCCTAAGGGCGCGCCTCGGCTTAGGGGATGCTCCCCGGCTCGGGGCGGTGTGCTGCCTGGGCCTGGGGTTGGGGATGGGTGATGGGGAACTCCCCTCCTCCCATCCCCAAGCCTGAGTGGCCATTCGGATCACTTACCTGATCCGCCGCCACCGCCACTGCTGCTACCGTCGCTGCTGCCACCACCACCAGCGCCACCTCCGGCCTGGGCCCCGCGCCAGACTCAGAGCTTCAGAGGGTGTGGGCACCACGGCAACAAATTATATCGCTGCTGCTCTGCCCGCCACCACCGGAAATTCTGCTGCCCCCCCCCCGCCCCTCCACTGCCTGTCACAGTCTCAGCAAGAGGAAATGAGGGAGAGAGAGGCAGGGGCCCCGCCGCTCCCTCATTTCCCCTGGCCAAAACAGCCAGGCAATGGAGGGGGACAGCGGCATGAGGGAGAGGCGGGGCCTCTGCCTGCTTCTCCCTCACTTCTGGCGGAAAGGAGGGAGAGGCAGGGCCTCTGCATCGCTCTCCCTCATTTTCCCTGGCCAAGACTGTGACAGGCGGGGGGGGGGACACTGCCTCTCCCTCAGTCCTGCTGTCCCCCTCCGCTGCCTGTCCATCGGAGTCGACTGGGGTTCCCGCACATGGGGTCCCCAGCTCCCGGCCACTGTCAGGCTGGGAGCTGGGGACCCCGAGTGCGCACCCCCCAGAAGCAGGGCCCGGAGCAGACTACCCGAGCTGCCCCGCAGTAGGGCCGGCCCTGCCTTCAGACACCAGTGTGTGGAGACGGGACAGAAGGAAGCCTACGCGAGGATGTGATTTACCGGTATTCGATCTCCTTGATATCAGATTTACCGGTATCCGCATACTGTTTTTTTTAACATTGACCGCTTTACCGGGTTTTTTACATTGCGACCATTTATTTCAATGCCCGCGATGTAAAAAAACCAGTAAAGCGGCCAATGTTTTAAAAACGGTATGCCGATACCGGTGACTATCAGATTAATTTGATACACCCGATTATCAGGTGTATCGGATTAATCCCGATACCGATATTCCCACCCCTAGTGACCAGATATCCTGCTTCAATTCTACGGTTTCACTTGCACATTGTACTGGTGTATTTGTTTGTTTTTTAAAAAAACGTATATAGTACTTTGTATTCATAAGCAAACTTTAGACCGACAACTGCTAAAAGGGGTGGGGTCAGGGGAAGAGGGTGGGGCAATAGAATGTACCGTATTTTGTATCCACTCTGGGCCCTGCAAATTCCAAGGCTGGCCCTGATTCCCCCTTCTCTTTCCTGACATCACCCCATCCCCCACAGCAGAGCCGGCCTTACAATATGCGGGGGACAAAGGCGGGGCCCAGGGACTCTCCCCGGATTGGTCTGGGGGTGGCACGCTATCCTCCACCCATCCACAAGCCAAGCCATTTCGGGATCACTTACCTGATCCTCCGCCGCTGCTGCCGGCCTGGGCCCAGCACCAGGCTCGGAGCCTCAGGTGGGGTGGGCACCGCAGCAGCAGATTAAATCTGCCACCGCGCTGCCCGCTGCCACCGGAAGTTGCTAGGGAGTGTGGGAGAGGCAGGGCCTCTGCCTCTCCCTCACTTCCGCTGGCCCCCTCCGCTGCCTGGCTGTCTTGGCCGGGGGAATGAGAGAGAGGCAGAGGCCCCGCCTCTCCCACATTTCCCCTGACCAAGACAGATGGGGAGCGGAGGGTGGGGGGCATGGAGGGTGGGAGAGGCGAGACCTCTGCTTCTCCCTTTTCCCTCACTCCCACTGGCCCTCTCCGCTGCCTGTCAGTCGGGGTCGAGTCGGACTTGGCCAGGGTGGCTCTTCGCTCGGGATCCCCGGCTCTCAGCCACTGTCAGGCCGGGATCTGGGAACCCCGAGTGCAGCCCCTCCCCCCCAGGAGCGGGGCCCGGGGTGGCTGTCCTGAACCACCCCATGGTAGTGCTGACCCTGCCCCACAGGACACTGTGATGTAACAGCACTCTGCGTAACGGGGCACATTACATCAGCCTTGTGTCAGTCCCAACACAGTTGAGTTTGGACCCCCCCCAGGAGCGGGGCCCGGGGTGGCTGTCCTGAACCACCCCATGGTAGTGCTGACCCTGCCCCACAGGACACTGTGATATAACAGCACTCTTCGTAACGGGGCACATTACATCAGCCTTGTGTCAGTCCCAACACAGTTGAGTTTGGACCAGGCTTGGGCCCTAAAATTCAGCCCAAGCAGGACTCTACCTACCAGAGGGAACCAAAGCAATACTATATGATGCACTGATAAAAGGAAGATTCTTTTTTCTCATACTGTAATGCTTAGGGTGTGGGATAGGGTTGAAACAAGCAGCTAAGTTGCTGCTCATGAGAAATTTTGCCATATCGGGAGCCAGCATTGATTTCCCCACCATTTCCCAATATCAACGTGATTTGTTTCTCGATTCTTGTAGTACCGTGAGATACCGTCCCGCTTTACTGACTTTCCTCTTACCATTTTCATATACCACTTACTGCATTACCAAAGGGTACCATTTAACTTCTGGCTTTGTTGTTTCTGCATTTCTGTGACATGGTGATTGCACTGTGCAAATAGCCCACCTTTCCCCAGTGCCTCTTAACTTCCACTCCAGTGCCTCCAATCAGAATTGTTGTTCTATGATGTTCCCTTTTGCTCTGACCAATCTGCAACTGGATTGCAGATTAATAAAAGAATCTGTGTACCAGCCTGTAGTACCGTGGCCCTGGCCTGGTTAAGTCTTTGCAGGATTTGGCTCCACTTATTCAGGTCCATACTCGGTAATTAGCTGTTTTATGGTTCTTTTATTCACCTTCTCAGTCTTCTCATCAGAGGTTCACAGTCTATGCTATTTACAACACTATACAGAGCCAGGAATCAGCCCCTGGGTGGCTCCTCACACAGTTCCTTGTTTGCCAGGCAACACCTTCTGTCTCTTTCCAATTTCTCAGCCAGGCTTCCCCAGCTCAGATTGCATCTCCAAGTCTCTCAAAGTCAAGCTGCTTCCTTTGCAGGCTCTGTTCTGTAGCTCTCAGATCAGCAGCTCCTCTCAACACAACAGCCCTCCTCAAGCTGAGCTCTGGGCCAACCTTTCAGCCTCTCTGGCTGGCTTAGGCCATTTTTAGATGAGCACAGCGTGCTCATATCTAAAAACCACACAACCAATGAGCGTGGGCAGGGTTTAGACATACAGGGATGGGCCTTATAGCGTTCGTGCATTTTTTAAAGGCGCCTATTAAAGACCTCGATGATTGAAAAATGCACGAGCACTATAAGGCATGTCCCTGCACATCTAAACCCCGCCCATGTTCGTTTTCACAGGCACGTGTTTTTTAGGCACACGCACGCTGTGCTCATCTAAAAACGGCCTTAGCCACACTCGAGTGTAGCTGCATCCTATCCAGTGCTGTTCTTCGCTTCATGTAGTGTCGGCAGTCCATTTGTCCCTGCTTCTAGCTGGCGCTAGCTGCGTTTCTTAAAGGGTCTTCATCCCACAGTGTGTCTGCCCTGTTACACAACCAATGAGTGACAAGGAAGTACAAGGGGAAATGGAGTGCAAGAAATGCGGCTTTATGTCAGTATTACCTCTCAGGATTTGAAATGGATGGCAAAGTGGTATACAAGATCCTGGCATGCAGAAGGTCAGTAAATCGAGAAACGAAATGTCAGTTGAGACATTACCAAGTATGAGAAGTTCCCGATTCGACCAAAACGGTATTGGGAACTGGGATTTCTATGATATTTCCTATTTTGGCAAAATGTTGTGTCAGCACTAGTGTGGGGAGAAATGTAAGGGCTGTACATTCAGGTTTTGATAAAACACAAATAAATGAAAAAAATAAAAGACCTTTTCAAGTTCTGTCTTCAAAACACAAATGCTAGGACTGTGTATTCGGGTTCTGAATGAACCCATTATTTCCTGGAAAACGGAATATCCAAGGTCTCAAGCTGGGCCACAAAACCTGGAGCACATAGCTATCTTGGATAGCTGTTCTGTGACTCTCAGTTTAGCTGGCTGCTTGGGGAGCCTCTATTCAGCCTTCCCTGCCTGTAGGGGCTGCTGCTGTCACAGAACTGCAGTCTCCGCAGCACTGCAACCAGCCCAGTGGAGACTAGCTTAGCCAGGGAGAATTGGTGAATCCCCAAGCCAGTGACTGACTCCCCCCACAACAAATGACATCTCTGAGCCAGCCATATGGCCCATTCCCCCTCTCCAAACCAGCAAGCCCCCCTGAACCCATTCCCCTTTCCCCCAAACCAGTGACCCCCCCTTTAAGGCAGATCCATGCCCTGTTTCTATTTCCCCAAGCTAACAACCTCCTCATCAAGCTAGTCATATTCTCCATCCTCTTCCAAACCAGTTTCCTCCCTTTTAAATTTGTAGTAGACTTAGGCCGCGTTTAGATGATTGCGGCAGCGCCCGCGCTTGTTTTTCAAAACTACCGGGAGGCAGGTTTACACGTGACACTGCCGCCGATTAAGCGCATGTGTGGGCGACGTGCATCCATTTCTGGCTGCATATGTCCACCCTTGATCGGCGATCCAGTCAGCTCACGGCCAGAAATGGATGCTCGGCGCCCACACATGCGCATAATCGGCAGCGGTGTCACGTGTAAACCCTCCTCCTGGTAGTTTTGAAAAACAAGCGCGGGCGCCGCCGCAATCATCTAAAAGCGGTCTTAGTGGCGATTTTAACAGCATTTTTCTTTCCTTATAGGCCTGTCAAACTGGCAGAGCCACGTTGCTCTTCTGCACGAAAATAACCCATACGCAAGGACCCATGTTCATTGTTTTCCACATTGACAGCAATGGGGAAAATGCAGGGAATGTGGACAAAGATACAAATGTAAATAAATATAATTAGATAAAAATACTAAAGCACAAATACAGATACAAATACAAACACTTGACGCTGTGCACAGCCCTAGTGTTTGTACTTCTTCTTCACCTGACATAATCAAAAGGTTCTTTTGGGTTCAGGAATCACCGTTGCCATCTGCAGATTAGGAAACCAGGAGCAACACAACTTTTCTGTCTCTGGGTTGTAGGGGTGTGCAGCACTTACCTCGTTGGTTTCCGTTTTTTGGGTTAAAAACCCATCTGTTTTGGGGGTTTTGTTAAAACCCCTTTCATTATCATGGCGTTTCTCATTTTAACCATTATAAAAACATTTAAATTATTAATATATATATATATATCACTGCGCATTCACAAAATGGCTATTGGAGCCATTCTGTGCACGTGTGCCCTTTTTCAAAATGGCAGCAGCAGCGTCGCTGTCATTTTGAAAAATTATGTGCATGCGTAGAACAGCCCTGATGGCTGTTTGCACATGCTCAGTGATTTCTTTAAATTACTTTTATTTTATTTTTTATCATTTTAAAAATGAAAACGAACAAAAGCAAAATACATGTCATTTTCTTATTCTTTCGTTTTCAGTAGGGATGGGTGAACAGATCGTGGTTCGGGTTCATCCATTCGGTTCGGCTGCGTTCGGTTCATCCGTTCGGTTCGGCTGCATTCGGTTCGTCCGTTCAGTTCGGCAGTTCGGTTAGTTCGCCGAGTTCGGGTTTGGCTGTTCGGTTCAGTCATCTGAACAGGCCATTCGGTTAGGCCGTTCGGCTGTTCGGTTCGGCCGTTCGGGAAATTTTGTTATGGGTGGTTTTTTGTTTTTTATATGGTTTTTTTGTTTTTTAATGGGTTTTATATGGTTTTCTTTTGTTTTTTATATGGTTTTTTTGTTTTTATATGGGTTTTCTTTATTTATTTTTTTAACCTAATATTATATATATATCTAGCTACACTAAATCTAACTGCTATTAACTATTCTAAATGATATGAACTAAATGGATTATCTAATAAGTACAGAGACCTACTCCTACAAACACTAAAACTAAATCACTAACGCTATCTCTATCACTAAGCTAACTCCTACAACACTCTACTATCTATCTATCTATCTATCTATCTATCTATCTATCTATCTATCCCATATACACATCCCATATTTATGGGATGGGGGGGAATCACAAACAGAAGAGGAGTCTGTAGTGAAATACATACATACTCAATAAGTCTGTACAGTGCATAACACAAGGTTTCAGTTTATGGTTTAAGTTTCATTTCAGTATAAAACTGAAATGAAACTTAAGGCAATCTAAAAATCCTACTCAACGCCTGCTGTTCAGGAACAGTGACTAGCTCAGAAGGTGTTGGGAAGGGGGGGGCAGATACTTTGTTTCATTTCTTGCAAGCCTCTCCACCCCTGGTGCCTGGAAGTCTGCTCTTCAGTGACTGACACCTCCCTGTCATGTTTAACCTTCCAGAGAACCTTTTTTTGCCACCCGAACTCACCCGAACGCGATCCGAACTGACCGAACTGTTCGGCCATTTTGCCGTTCGGTGTTTGGTTTGTTCGGTATGTTCGCGTTCGTGTTCGCATTCGGTCATCCAAACAGGCCGAGTTCGGGCCAAACTCCGAACTGCTGAACCATGTTCGCCCATCCCTAGTTTTCAGAACTTTAGCTACTAAAACGAATGAGGCTGTGTTGGTTTTAGTAACTCAAAGAAAACAAAACAAAGGCCCACACCCCTGATGGATTGCCCCTTTGTGACAATTTTTTTGAATGATGTCTGAAGGGATCTACCACATGGTGTCACTAAGGTCATTGATGGTAGGAGCATCATGAAATATATCAGTCAGGGTGTTCATGATTGTCAGGAACCTGTGGACAGCACCATGTGTAATGTTCTACAGCTTGTGTAGAAGTGCCAGTGTGGCCTGGTGACCTAGAAGACCAAGGTTTTTGAATTCCATCTTAGCAATGAACTCGCTGGGTGACTTTGGGCAAGTCACTATCTCTCAGCATCAGATCCCCATCTGTCAAATGGGAATAATTGCTATTTATAATTTCTATAGTACTTTCACTGTTCAAAGTAGTTTGCAAATCTTATCTAGTTCACCCTCACCACAAGACTGTGAGGTAGGCTATTATTATTCCCATTTTTCAAATGAGGAGCTGAGGCTGAGAGATAGTGACTTGTGCAAGACCACCCAGTAAGTTCATTGCTAGGACAGCATTTCAACCATGATCTCCTAGGAAGAAAATCCCTGGCAATTTTATCTGGGGATTTTTTCCATGGATCCCAATGTCAGAAGGGAATGGATTAATCAAGTGATGACTCTCCTAAGTCTTCAGTCTCTAATGTCTGGTGGTTCAATGTGGTGGTTTTGTCCAGTCTGCTCTATGGTACCTCTCCCTCTTGCCACGGGCTTCAACTGAGGTAAAGGGGAGCTCTTACCTGGGGTTCAAGGTCTTGCTGATCTTGTTCATCACCCGTTCGTACTCCCTCAGGTTGCTCAAAAGGCCAATCTTGGTTGTGAGGAGCTTATTGTTGGGGATCTGGTAGAGAAGCTGTTCTCCTGTGTTGAGAAACAAACAAACCCTTAATGGAACACCCAGCACAGTCTGGGGCAGGGGAAATTAACTCCTATCAAGAGGGTAAAACTCTCCCTCTCTTTAAGACTATCAAAGAGCTGGGATCTGTCCTGAAAGGAGTCAAATTGGTAGGACCAACTTTTCCTACCTTCTCACCAGCTAATATTGTCTAAAGTAAACCTACTCTGGATCAGTAGAAGCATTCTGCCACTTAGGGTTCATTCACACCATTTCTCCCCTGTGCAAACTTATTGTTTGTTCCCAAATCTGTGTTTGCCTTGCCCTGTAGCACTAGCAATGCTTCCACATAGCTGCTAATTTCCCTGGATTTCAATGGCTGACTCCTTATCAAGCAATAAGGATTTCACACAACACTCAGGAGTGTTTGTATTTTGTATTTGAGTTTGTTTTATTTTTTTCTTCCTTCTGCTGCATGTGTTTTAGTTGATTGCTGCATATTTTTTTCTGTGTGTATTTTAAGACTTTTCCTTTTTTCCTGCCTGTGGTTTATTTTTTTCATTTTTATCTTATTTCTGCTGCATGTGTCTTGTAGGGATGGCAATGCGTATTGATTTACTGACCTTATGGATCTCGGCTTTTCTGACCAGAGGAGAGCAAGGAGGCTATGGGGGACCCATAGCGGGAGTGCACACAAATCTTGTGCGCTGGAAGAGGCCTCCTTGCTCCCCCCTCGCTCAGAAAAGTCAAGCGTGGGAAGAACCTGGCTCAGCTTTAGTGGTGGGGGAGAAGGAGCAAGGGAGCAGCGGCGGCTGGAACTCAAAGGAGCAGCCAGCACTGCAGCCGCGAGTCAGCCCAAGGAGTCAGGCTATCCCTGTCCTCTGTTGGTCTATTGCCATCCAATAGCAACAAATTGGCCATCCAATTGGCCAACAAAGCCCCTCTGCCTGCTTCCCTCTCACCCCACAAAGCTCACTGGAGCGATGCTAAGCTAATGCCATTCCTGTTGCACCACTTCAGTGAGCTTTATGGAGATCCATAATCTGTGCAGGATTTACAGATTCATCCCTACCTGCCATTTTTGGGCAGTTATGGATTAATCCAAATCCGTAATTCCTATTCCCGATGTTTTGAGAGCGCAAGGCAAATAACATCAATAAAAACACAGTTAAGTTTCTCCATCTTCTGTGGGATACCTAGCATTTTCATTCAAAAAATCTCTTTTATGTGACAGGATGCTGTGAGTGCATGCTGCGAAGCACACTTGCATATTGTGAAACTGGCTTCATTATGCAAATGAGCCAAATTCAGCAAATTCTAACACTTGCAATGAACTTGCAGAATTTGGTTTTCCCTTTTGGTGCGGAATTTAGGATTTATTTGTGAGGAGGGGGGACACAGGAAACATGGGTCCCATCCAATAGAGCAGGCCATTAGAGCTGTAGGAAAGAGATCAGTATTCTGCATGCCAGGAATGTAGCTTCCTCCTTCCTCAGGTGCTTTAATGGCATGATGGCAATAGCCAGCATAACTGCAGGGATTTAGGGGCTGGCAAGGAGAAGGTTAACTAACTCAAGCAGCAGAAAAGGAAACAGGGGCATGCTATAAGCATTGGGATTGTCCTGGCTGTAGGTCGGGCCATCTGTGATGAGTTAAACAATTCCCCTAGTGCACCATAAGGAAGAGGTGTATGAGAAGAAGGCTTTGTTTGAAAGGAAGGTGTGGGAAGAACCGTGGGTTATTGTGGCCTAACATCTTGGCTGTCTAAAACCCTTCTGCTTGGAGTGAAATCAGAGGCATAGCTAGGTTGGAATGGACCGCAGTGCAGAAAGCGGAATGGGGCCCCCATGTCTGCTCTCTCAGTAACAGAGAATGCAGCTGCACCAGCGAGCGTTCCCTCCCTCCCCTCCTGCTTGTGGGCCCTGATACAGCTGTACTGTCCATTCCTATTACACCTACACCCTTGGAAGAGCTCTGATGACCCTCTGGGTTGAAAGAAGCCTGTTTGAATTCTAGTGTTAAGCAGGGCTGAAACAAGAATCCATTTGATTCTCACGAGAATTGAGAAACCCTAAGAAACCTCCACATTCTTGGGGACTTCAATATCCATGTGGATACCCCCTCTGACCCTGCTGCTTCCTGCTTCCTCTGACTGACAACCCTGGAACTACAGAAGTTCAAAGCTTGCACTGGCAGAGAATATTGTCCCTATTGCGAGAGTGGAGAACCCATAGGCCAAATTTGGCCCACAGCTGTTATTTTTTTGACCCATTTCCAGTTCTTGGATCTGAGCCATAGTCCCAGTCCCAACCTTCAAGCACCTAAAGAGTGTGCTCATGCCTCATGGGAAGGTGTGGGCATGCACTCATCCAAGGCCTCCTTCGCTGGATGGCTGGACGGCCATCTGTCAGGGATGCTGGAGCTGTGGATTTCCTGCATTGAGCAGGGGGTTGGACTAAATGACCTCTGAGATACCTTCCAAGTCTAAGATTTTATTATTCTATGGACCTTCCCCTTCCTTCCCACATCCTTAGCACACCCTGGAAAACCCCCAACTCCTATACGGAGAGCTTGTACTAATTTTCAAAGTCTCGCTTTCTAGGGAAATATTTCCGTTGCAACACCTTGTGTAGCATGGGGGGGGGGGAGAAGGTGTGGAGTTTTCAATAAAGGCAATGCCTAGTGGTTAGCGCAGAAGACCTGGCTTTCCTGGCAGGCTCTGCTGCTGATTTTGTGAGTTGGATACAAGTTGCATAGACCTGTGGATCCCAAAGCATGGGCGCAGCCACACAAGATGCCTTGGGCAGGCTACCACGCCTTGGGCAGCCTTAACCCACTCTGGGTAACATGCGATGTAGTGCATTGTGTGGCCGTCAGTCGCCAGATGTTCCCCCTGCTGCATGGCGGTAGGAGCAGCTGGCTGCTACACGATGTGTCCTTAGACAAAGGCTGAGGACGTGTTGCGTAGCAGCCTTAACCCAAAATGGTAGCCAAGTGGCCAGGCCTCTTCTGCCCTGCCGCGTGGCAAGTTCCACAGTGGGGCTTTGAGTGGCAGGCACTGTTGCTCATGGCTACGTCATGGACAGGAGAAGGATTTTGGGCAGGGCCAGGCACCCGCTTGAGTGACTGGCACCTTGGCCTGCCCCCAGCTGTGGGGGGAGATCTGACCACCTGCTCAGCTCCCCGCACTGGCCCCGTAGTGTGACAGCTGCACTTGCCCACTACTGGGCCACGTGGGGATCAGGCCCTCCGCAGCTTGTGTGGCTGCATCCTATATGTGTTCCTCAGAGCATCTGTGGAGAGCTCTCTCTTTCTGCCAGTTGTTTCCGCAGGGAGCCAAGCCTCGTGAGAAGTTAGCTCCAAGTTTATCAGTACGTGCCAGCTTCTCTCCTACTTTCCCCTGGTCTGTGGAGCCCTGAAGGGAACCCCATCTTGTCCTTCTATCTCTCCCCTCCTTGACCTCTTTTACCTTCTTTGAAGTTGTAATAGGTCTCCCGACACTTGGTCTCACACCATTTCAGTATGTAATCCTCCCTTTTGTTGTCATGGATACGCTGCCAGCCTTTGCTCTTGCAGTAGACATCCAGCCTGCATGAAAGTTTGGGGGAGGGGAATTAGGTGTGGATGGAAAAATAGCAAAGCAGCTTCTGCTGTTAATGAAGACTTAATTAACTAAGAGTCCTTGAATTCCCTGAGACAGTCTCCTCAGAGGGCTGACTCCACAGCACCTAGCAGCTCTAAGGCAAGCAAAGCAAATTCCCTCCCTCACTGGCTAATTAGGAGGTTTGTTTGCTAGAAGGACCCTTCCCTTCACACGCTGAGGTAATGGGGATTTGGAGACGAAAGGTGAGACGAAAGGACTGCGGCTTCTTAATAACTTCTGATGTTCTTGAACAGGATTATTTCAATTAGGATAGAAGTGGAACGCCCCATGGGCCCTGTAGCTTCTCCAAACTCAAGCTAATGCCAGGGCCTGGCTAAAAAAACAAACAAACACAACCCCAACCCTCAGCTGAAGTCTGCAAAACCCAGGAAAGCACAGGAGGAAAGTGAGAGCAGCCTCAGGGTAAACAGAGCTGCAGTGTTCATGTACACTCCCAGTTCTGAACTGGCGTGCTGAGGAGGGCCAGAATTGGGAGCCGGGGAAGGCAGAAGGGAACATGGCCTCCTGTAAGGTGAGAAGCTCCCACCAGTAATAGCAACGTCCCTGCCACTCAGCTTTAGCACCCATTCATCCATTGCCTGCATGCCCACACAGTATGGAGCCCTGTCATGCCCCACAGCTCCAGTGGGGTGAGTGGGGAAGGATGGGTCTTGAGAACTGTCTCTCTCCCTGACTAATTCTTCATCATCAGAGCACATCTCTCCACACTTCTATAAAATCTTAGGTGCCTTTGGATACAAGTACTGTGTTCAATTCTTGTGTATAGACCAGAGATGGGGAACATTCAGCCCATGGGGCAAATGCAGTCTGTGACCTTTTGTTACATGGTCCCTATCAGATTCATTAATCCAGCCCCTACCCTCGAGTATTCTCCCTCATCTCCCTCCTTCTCCAGAGTGCATCTTTTGGCCCCCACCCCCAAGCACACTTTGGGTAAAAACAAACACGACAGCGTGCCACTGTGGCCTGCTTTGATCTGCTTTGGCCTGGATCTCTCCTACACACATGTTCAAGCACTACAAGATGTTGGCCTGGGACTGGCCCAGGCTGTGTCAGCAGCTAGCCTGGGCTGTGAACTCAGAAAACCTCCAAGGTCACAGCGCAGGCTATTGCCCGCCCAACCGGGTCAAAGTGGGTCACAGAGAGCTATCAAGCCTGTTCCTGGGTCACCAACTTGACGCAGCTTGGAGTCATAATTGGCCACCATGGCCACCCATCATGGTGGGGGGCGAGGTCAGGGTCAGCCGGCTGCACGTTCATGGTTCTCCCCACCCTCTCCGGTGCCCTGGCCATGGGCACGTTTGTTTGGTAATGTGACCCAGACCGTGTCCACGGTGGTTTCCTCCCCAGGCCGGGTCTGGCCACCACTGCACCACAGTCATGTGTGTTTTTACCCTCTTTCATCTCCTGATTCCTGAGATGTGCTCCTCCTTTAACACCCTCTCTTCCTTCCCCTGTCCTGAAGGGATTTCCCCTCTCCTCCCCACACCAGACTCCCCCCAAATTTATCTGGCCCACAGGCAAAGTGGGCCTTGGAGGGAAAAAGGTTTCCCAAAACATGTGTAGACCTACGACTCTGAGTGTGTTGGTACCTAGATAGCTAATTGTGGAAACAAAGGCTGCTTTTAGACTCGTGGGCCACAGTTGCATGACGTGCTCGCATGGTTTTTCAAAATCCCACAAGGCAGGATTAGATGTGACAAGGGACGCAATCATGCACATTCAAGGTGGTCGTGCATTATTTACTAACCGTGAATTAAATACCTCACACATCGAGGTATTTAATTAGCAGTCGGTAAACAATGCACGACCACCTTGAATGTGCGTGATCGTGTCCCTCGTCACATCTAATCCCGCCTTGCGGGATTTTGAGAAATCGTGCAAGCGGGTCACACAACTGTGACCTGCTCGTCTAAAAGCGGCCCAGTTGAAACAGAGTCTCCTCTGCAGCACCTAGTTAGGGCCCCAAAGTTTGTTCAGATATCCAAACAAGTAGAAGGCCATGGGGGATGTACTTACAGCCCTGCTCCATTTGCTCCACCAATATAAAAGAATGGTCCTAGAGGCTCCTCTGTCTTTTTGTCTTCTGGCTGATCTGCTCCAGAGACTGCTTTCTGATTTGGTTTATTGTTCCCTTTGGCTTTGGCTTTGTTGGTTGGCTCTGCTTCAGCTGAGTTGGAAACCGCTACAAGGGATGGAAATGGGGAAAATATAGTCAATTTGATGGGATCTTCTTTGTGAACAGGAGCATCTTCAGACTCGTTCACTGAACACCCTTCATACTTACAAGTCTCTCTCTATATGTCCTGTTTTTGTACACTTTCCCTGAGACTTCCAGTGTTGGCTACTTTCAGAAATGGCATACCGGTGGTCAAGATGGACCATTTATTAATTATTTATCAGTATTAATTAATCATTGTTAATAATTAATTAATAGTATTGTTACTGTTGTTGTTATTGTTATTGTTGTGTTGTTGTTTGTTGTTATTAATTTATATAGTGTCTTCAGTGTACATTCCTCACTCTCACAGCAACCCTGCAAGTTAGGTCATTATTTGTTCCCATTTTACAGATGGGGAACTGAGACTGAGAGATAGTGGGCATTTTTACACACACCTTAAAGTTCTGGATTTTTCAATCTTCTGGGTTTACAAGTCCACAAGTAAGTTCCGGATGCATTCTTCACACAAACACTGCCCTGAGGCAGCCTAAAGTAGCCACAGCTGTAGACGTGACAGGCTGCCATGGAAATCAAGTGACCACAGCTGCCTGGAGCTATCACCACGGCCCGCCATCGTTACCTGCGGGGAGGGGGGACTGCAAAGCCACGGAGCTCGCCGGGGGGTGGCGGCGCCCCCGCTCCCTGATCTGGCTGCCGTGCTGCCTGTGGCCGAGCAGCAGCGCCAGCACTTGGTGAAACCCCACAGCAGTGGGTTACTAGGACAGCCCGCTACCGCACTGATGTCATAGAGTCCTCGACCTCACATGACCTGGGCTCCCTGCCTGTGCCGTTGTGACACTCCGCACGGCTACAGGAATGTCAGGGGGTAGAGCCTAACACTTAAAACACCAGCGCTGTGAGGCACACAGCGCTGGTAATCAGAGCAGAGAAACCGGCCCCGCAAGCAAGCTAAGAGTGATTTTTGGTATCTTTGTGTCCTTGTGTGTGTTGTATAATTGGTAGTGCTTTGTGACTGTGTCCCTTGTACCTTTCCCTGTGTATTGTCTGCATGTAAGGATGCTGAGGGTGAGAGCGGTGAAAGACCTTCCCCTTCCCTGGGGCTTCCTTCCTCACCCCCTAACAAGTGAGAGCCCCGATCCGCCCTTTCACGATCCTGGTACCAAAGCCCCCTATACCCCACTGGTCCGCCACTACTCTTACCAGACCCCCCTCCCTGTGTGTGTGTGAGTATCGAGTGTGCGGAGGGTGTAAGGCCATATTTTCCTTCCTACGCTCTGCGCCCTATTATGTTTCTTATTTTTGTGCTTCTTATTTTCTTGCTTCTGTTATTGGCCATGGCAAAAGTTAGAGCCTTAATACAATATATATATATATATATATATATATATATATATATATATATATATATATAAATTTTATATATCGATCGATCGATCGATAGAGATAAAAAACCGCTACCCTCTACCACTGATTCCGGAACTGTTAAATCGTTTACAAGGAGCACATATATCCACGAAACTAGACCTGAGAGGGGCATATAATTTAGTGCGCGTACGAGAAGGTGACAAATGGAAGACCACACTTCCGTACCCGCTACGACCACTTTGAGTACCTCGTCATGCCGTTCGGATTGTCCGACGCTCCCACCACCTTCCAGCATTTTATTAATGATATATTTTGCGATATATTGGATACATTTGTGATTGCATGCCTAGACGGCATCCTGGTCTATTCTACCTCTGTCGAGCAACATGTGAAACAAGTGCGACAAGTTTTACAGCGCCTGCGAGCACACAAGTTATACTTGCAAATGGAGAAATGTGCGTTCCACATCACCACTGTGGAGTTCCTGGGTTTCATCATTAGCCCAGCAGGAATTAAGATGGATCCTCAAAAAATTGACACTATCCAACAGTGGCCAGCACCCAAGGCGGTGAAACCTCTCCAAAGGTTTCTAGGCAGCACAAATTACTACCGACCGTCCAACAGTACATCCCCAACTATGCTGAAATTACCACCCCGTTAACCTGATTGTTGAAAAAAGGTCACGTGTATCTCTGGGGACCAGAATAACAATACAGCTTCAACTACCTGAAGAAAGCCATCATCACAGCTCCGCTTCTTCAACACCCCAACTTTCAAAAGCCTTGCCATGTAGAAGCTGATGCATCTAGTAGGGCTCTCGGGGCAGTGCTGTTACAAGAAGGAAATGGCAAGGCAAGATTGTTACTAGGGATGGGCGAACAGATCGCAGTTCGTGTTCGGCCGTTCGGTTCGGCCGCATTCGGGTCATGCGTTTGTGTTCAGCTGTTTGGGTGGATCGCCTGGTTCGTGTTTGCCTGTTCAGTTCGGTGGCGTTCGGGTCATGTGTTCGTGTTCGGTCGTTCAGGTGGATTGCCTGGTTCGTGTTCGCCCGTTTGGTTCGGCGGCGTTCGGGTCATGTGTTCGTGTTCGGTCGTTCGCTGTTCGGGTTGATCGCCGTGTTGGCGTTCAGCCGTTCGGCGTTCGGCCTAAAATATCACGAGCGCGCGAAGCCGGAAATCACGCTGGAAACCAGAAATTTGTGCACGTGTGGAGCTGTGAGGCGAGTGGGTGTGTGTTTGATTCGGTGGCTGCTTGTTTCGTGTATTTTGGCTGTGATTGTTGGGTTTGGCTGTGCTGTGTGTTTGGGTGGGTTGGTGTGTGTTGTGGGTGACTGTTGGTTGGTTTGATTTGTGCTGTGTGGGGTTTGTTTTTTTAAAAAAATGAAGAAGGTTGCTTGCATCTGCCGGCTGGGGGCACATTTGCCGTTGCCGGAGGAGGAGGAGGAGGAGGAGGAGGAACAGGTGGGGGCACATTTGCCGTTGCTGGTGGAGGGGGAGGAAAAGGTGGAGGTGGCCTCTGCCCCTGCCCCTGCTACACCTCCTGTGCCACCGGTGGCACTGGCTTCCTCCTCGGACGAGGAGGAAGCGGTGGGCTCTACAGTCATTCCTGCCAGGTTTGTAAACCTTTCTAGTTGCAATATCTAGCATCCCCTAGCACCTCTGAGCGGGCAGGATTTGCACGTGCCAGCCGGGGCGACTTTCTAGTTGCAATATCTAGCATCCCCTAGCACCCCTGGGCGGGCAGGATTTGCACGTGCCAGCCAGGGGCGGCTTTCTAGTTGCAACATCTAGCATCCCCTAGCACCCCTGGGCGG
>QEPC01009251.1:235153-256192 GCA_003113815.1 Sphenodon punctatus
CTCAGGAACAGTGACTAGCTCAGAAGGTATTGGGAAGGGGGGAGGCAGACAGTTTTGTTTCTTGCTGCGCCCGCCTCAAATCAAGCCCCATTGGCTCTGTGCAGCCTAGCCCGTGGCCAATCACAGACTGCCAAGCCAGTGGTCTGAGGCGAAAAGAGATGGTGATTCGGCAGGCTGGCTGCTACTCGAAGCCACTCTCCACCCTCCACCCCTGGTGCCTGGAAGTCTGCTCCTAGCTGAGTCAGATGACTTCCCCCTCCCTGCTACATTTGGCCTTCCAGTGACCTGAGTGACAGAGTGACAGTAGACCACGTTTTAGCCACCCGAACACAACCGAAAGCGATCCGAACTGACCGAACTGTTCGGCCATTTAGCCGTTTGGTGTTCGGATCTGTTCAGTATGTTCGCCATTTCGCCGTTCGGTTCTGTTTGGTATGTTTGGGTTCGGGTTCGCGTTTGGTAGTCCGAACAGGCCGAGTTCGGGCCGAACACCGAACTACAGAACCACGTTCGCCCATCCCTAATTGTTACCCTGTGCATACTCCTCTAGGCAACTAACCCCAGCCAAACAAAATTATACGATATTAGATCGCGAACTACTTGTGATTAAGGCTGCCTTCGAAACTTGGCAGCATTACCTAGAAGGAGCAAGCCAGCCAATAACCGTCGTAACCGACCACAAAAATCTTATATTTCTCCAGACAGCACACATAATCAATGCTAGACATGCTCGATGGGCCTTGTTTTTTGCACGGTTTTCTTTTGTAATCCGTTATAGGCCAGGGAAACTCAGTGTTTTAGCCGATGCCCTATCCCGATATCACGAGGGCCGAGAGATAGACAGGAAAGAGCAAGGGCCCATATTGGACCACCAGGTGTTTGCAGCTACATACGTACCCCTTGATAACATAAAAGATGCCACGGCTAACGAACGAAACCCCACCGATGATGGGGTTCTTCTATATGGAAGAAAATGGCCTAATAAAAAGGCAAGGCCTTATCGTGATACCTCCGTCCTGTCGAGAACACATACTGTGGGCACATCATGAGGCATCTCTCGCTGGTCATCCCAGTCAAGAACGAACTCACCAATTAATCCAAAAACCAAAGTCCCCAGAAGCAAGCCCATGGGCCCCCTCCAACTCACCACTCTACCTCAGGGGCCATGGCAGTGCATAGGACTCGATTTCATTGTCGAACTTCCTCTTTCCCGTGGATATAACACCGTGTTTATAATCGTAGACCACTTCACAAAAATGGCCCACTTTGTAGCATGCAAAGTCTTACCTTCCGCTCACAGAACTGCCCTACTCTTTCTTCGACATGTGGTCAAATTGCATGGATGGCCCCTAGAGACAATAAGTGACCAAGGGTCCCAATTCGTATCCCACTTCTGGAAAGTCCTATTCCACTCTCTGCGCGTTGCATTGAAACCCACCACCGCCTACCACCCGCAAGCTAATGGACAAGTCGAACAAGTAAATCAAAACTTTGAACAATATCTTCGATGCTATATTAATCACCTACAAGACGACTGGTACACGTGGCTACCCATGGCAGAATTTGCCTACAATAATGCTCCTAATGCATCTCTTGGCAACTCTCCATTTTATGTGACTTACGGGTTCCACCCCCAAATTGGAATACCAGATCTCCCCTCTATCCACATCCCAGCAGCAGGCATATTAGCCCGTCATATTCAAGAAATACAAGTTATAGCCAAGACAAGCCTTGAACATGGTAGACAAAGATACAAGACCTACGCCGACAAACACAAAATAGCGGCACCCCCTTTACAACCAGGTGACTTTGTGTGGGTGGATTGCCGACACTACTCTTCAGCACACCCATCAGCGAAACTGGATGACAAATATATGGGCCCATATCCAATCACCCGATGGTTAAACGACATCACCTACACAGTTCAACTCCCCCCTCAAGTCCGCATCCATCCTACCTTCCACGTCTCCCTCCTGAAAAAAGCAGAAGGCCGGGACGCCACCGACATGCCTAGTCCTCCCAAACCCATCCTCCACACAGCCCTTGGACCCGAATACAAAGTCCAGGCCATCCTTGACTCTAAATTTCGTTATGGCCGACTGCACTATCTTGTTGACTGGGTGGGCTACGGCCCCAATGACCGATCGTGGGAACCTGGCACTCATCTCTCGACCCTCAGCTCCTGCGTGCCTTTCACCGACACCCCGAGAAGCCGGGGCCTCGCTGGGGGGCTGGAGGGGGGTACTGTCCCATCCCCCCACCTCATCTCTGGAATGCGCCCATCAGGGAGGGACGGAGGCCCACCGCCTCCGCATGGAGCTGGCACTCGCAAGCGCTGGCCTCATAGCCAAAGTAGCGAAAGCTGGAGCTCAGACTCGCATATGCACCAGGGTGGGTATCCGGGCAGCACAGGAACATCTGCACGGCCAGGGAATGCCACAGGTCAGCTAGGTCCATGGTCTCCCAGTAGGTCCAGCTATGGGGGGAGCCAGGCGATCCGGGGTGCGGGAGCCCCAGGGCAGCACTGCCGGCCATGGTCCAGCAGCAAGAGGGTCTGTCCGGCAAGGGAAGAGGGGGCCCATGTTCCCATGTGGGCTGGGGAGGGAAGCAGGGGAGCTCCAAGGACACGCGATAAGCCCACAGGCAGCAACACAGGACGGCTAGCGAACGATGCGTGGGGAGCAGACCCAGCACAGCTGCAGGAACAGAGCACAGAGACTGTCCAGCAAGCACTGATAGCAGGGAGGTGATGACAACAGACAACCAGCTGGGAGCAGCCTTCCTGGCAAGCCGCTCAGTCCCGCCCGCCCGCCCTGAGTACAACTTACCTGGCAGCTGTGTGTCTGAGCGGGGGTGGAGCTGCAGACCTGCGGAGCAGAGACAAAACCCCGGTGAGCCTACGGCAGCGCCCTTGTGCACGTCTTGTGCACGGGCTGGAGTGGGCGTCCCTTGGGGCCTGAAGATCACAGAAGCATGGGCGGAAAAGGAAAAAGGGCTGGCATGAAAACCCGCTCTCAGGCTAAAACCCATCTGCACACCCTAGACCATTTTCTACGAGGTTCAAAGGACAGATCCACGCAGGCAGTGGTAACAGAGTGTCCATCTACCCCAAAGGTGAGGAGGGTTTTGTCGCTGGGCAATGCTACATCTACATTACCCTATCCGCCCCTGGTTGGGTCCCCTCCGGTAGGCCCCGAGGTGACACCATCAGACTTGGAGTCCTCACCGGCTATGCCCATGATATCTGGTCCACCCTTGGTCGGGTCCCCGCCTGGAGGTCCTGATGTGATCCCACAAGGCTCTATGCCTACAGAGGATCTTAGTGGTATTGAGGGGGAGAGGGAGGTACTGAGCAAGCAATGTGTAGCAGTGGGGGACCTAGTTGCAGGACTGTACACACAACTGGAATCCCTAAACATGCAACTGGAACTGCAAAGGCTCCAACTGGCAATTATAGTTGACAAATTATCCCTACAAGAATCAGTGCTTCAGTGGCAGAAGAACGAGCTATTGACTACTGTGGCCTCCAAAGGCACCCAGACTACGTGGGAGGGCTCCTCGGCGTCGCAGTGGAGTCCCCAGACCAGTCCTCTATCAGAGGCTGCCTTTGTTAGCTCTTCTGTTGGGACAATTCAGTTGGATAGACGGGCATTAGTGCTCAAAATTGCTCCATCTCCATATAGGCCCACACCTTTATGGACATCTAAGGGCCTTATTCGGAGGCATTTGACTTCTATCTCAGGAATCTCGATTCCCCCTTCTACTATTGACCAGTTTTTTCAATTGTCCACTTATGAGTACTTAAATTGTATCATATTGCACTTTTCTGATGCTAACCTTGTGACCAGTCTCTGGTCAAAGGCTCGGTTATTTTCTGAGTGGGGGGTTAATTTAGCAAAGGCCTATAGGAATGTTGCTATCACCCCCCTGCTGACTCTGGCAGGAAGAGGTAATCCTGTAGCAGGTTCTATATCTATTAACCACAGTGATAATCTGGTTTCATGTACACAAGCAAGTAGGGGTGAATCTTGTGGGGCCTTTATGGTCCAGGATTCCTGTGGGGTGGGACATTTACTGGATCAGCCTAAACAGACCTTTCTCCCAGCTAATACCGCTTTTGAGTCGGTGTCTGGGTGTCCCCTGGGAAGTTCCCCCACCAAAGGCTCGCCGATTCACCCACCTGGGGCTACAGTAGCGCAGGATCTTTCCCAGCAGACTCCTTGCGTTTTACACAACACTGGCCAGAATCCCCAGCTGGCTGGTTCTATGGATAGGCTCACCCCCCAGAGGCGATTGTGGTGCCGTGGAGTGGCCCAGGGGCAGGTGCCCTCTCCGGCTGGAGGTTTGATGATAGCAGCAACAGGCTCTGAGGTCTCTGCCCCTATGGCCGGAATTCCACTGGCTTCCGCACAGTCTGAGGTCCCCTTAGGTAACAACAGTGATAATAGGAACAGCAGGGAGGGCCAGGGACGTAGGTCCGTTTTGAGCCAATAACTAGTCCAGCCGGTTCCACCAGGCCAGATTTCAATTTTTTCTTGGAACATGGCAGGGTGGGTTAGGCACTCTAGTGATCCGGATTTTATCCAGTACCTCCGAGGCTTTACTATAGTCCTGGTCCAAGAGACCTGGTCTATGGATCCAGTAGATTTGGAGGGCTATACATCTTATTTCCTCCCAGCAGTGCAAAGGAACAGCAAGGGGAGGCCTAGTGGGGGACTTGGATGTTTTGTCTCCCGAGAGGCCCCTTTTACTATCATTGAACCATTTTATCTCGTGGGGTTACTATTGGGATTTGTGGCTAAAATAGCCTCAACCTTTTGGATAATAATGACCATCTATATTCCCCCATGTAATGCAGGCTCTTTTCAACCAACGATGTGGGATAAACTGGAGGAATTTTTGGAGGACAAATTACTTAAGTACCCGGCAGGTCAAGTTGTTCTTATGGGAGACTTTAATGCATGCCTAGGCTCAGATAATCAAGCTTTAGCCCCTTATTGCGATGGATTACCTGTTGCCCCAGCTTCTTTTTTGGGCCAACGGCATTCCAAGGACACAGTAATTAATTCCTCGGGGATCCGGATGGCCCAGATGCTGGTAGCTAAGGAGTTATATGTCCTAAATGGGTCCTGTGGTAAAGACTTGGAAGGGGAATTTTCATTTGTGGGACCGCAGGGTCTTAGCACAGTGGACTATTCTGTGGTTTCGGCCGGGGTGTTACCATATTTGGCTAATTTCGAGCTGGGGTTCCCATTAGTAGGGGACCATCTTCCTGTGGAATTGACTATGATAATACCCACCATAACAGTAGCCTCTGTTGGTTTGAATAATTCAACTGGCTGGTCTTGTACCAGCTCGGTTGCCCCTGAGCCTGTTACGGCCCCCCGTTGGGAGGAGGGGATATCAGAAGAGCTGGGTGCATTTGTCAGGCAAGAGCATATGGTCTCCACGCGCGAGAGACTAATAGGATCCTCCGACCCTTTTGTAGTGCTGGAGGCCTTTGATCTCATAACATCGCAGTTAAAAAGTAGAATTTTAGCCAAGGCTCGATTGCCGGTACGAGGGCCGACTAAAATCAGCCAACCTTGGTTTGACGGGGAATGTCGACAGGTCAGGAAACAACTTAAGGCCATGCACTTTGAGTACAGGAGCTCCAAGCAACCCAGGTTACCAGTACAATATATTGCCCTTCGGGCTAAGTACAGGAAGCTGATCAGTACTAAAAAGAAACAATACTGGGACTTTAGATGGACCTCTCTCCAGCAGACAGCTAATTCTGGGGACTTGAAGGGCTTTTGGCGGTTAGTGAATTCCTCAGTTGGGAAAAGGAAGGCGCCCCTGGCAGCACAAATTACATCTGAGGGATGGGTGGATCACTTTACATCTCTATATAATCCCCATGATCTGGACAGCGAATTTGATAGCGAATTTAGCAAGGAGGAGGGTCAAGTATTAAATACGCCCGATGGGTGGATGTCTGAACTCCCCCATTGGCCGCCGGTGCAGGAGAAGGAGGTCGAACCCTTGGTAGACTCATTACGGAATGGACGGGCCCCAGGCCTGGACGCAATAAGGGCGGAGTTCCTTAAATCTCACAAGGCTTGGTGGCTCCCTATCCTGGCCGCCCTTTTTACAGCAATTAACAGCGTAGGGCGGGTCCCGGTGGCCTGGGCGACCGCTCTGGTGGTCCCTATCTACAAGAAGGGCACCAGAACGGATCCAGCAAATTATAGGCCAATTAGCCTTCTTTCCACGCTATCTAAAGTGTATGGAAAGTTCCTTCTGGGGAAATTGATTGCCTGGATGGAGCAGGATAAAGTGCTGTCGATTGAACAGGCGGGCTTCCAGCATGGGCGATCTACGATAGACCATTGTTACATCTTGCAGTATTTGGTTGCTAAATACAGGGCTCGGCGGGGAGCCCTGCACGTGGCCTTCCTTGATCTCAAGGCGGCTTTCGATTCAGTTGATCGGGCCGCCTTGTGGGGGAAGTTTGAGAACTCCTCGATTGACAAACGTCTTTTGGGACTGATCCGTTCACTACATGTTAACTCAGCCATGATAGTGAAGATGGACAACCTGGGCCATGTAACACCCACGATTCCAACTAGGAAGGGGGGTCCATCAAGGGTGTGTGTTGGCTCCGACCCTTTTTAATTTCTTTATTGATGATATAATACCCCTTATGGCAGCCCCACAGTACTTCCCCCCGAAATTGGCAACTCGGGCGGTCGGCTGTTTATGCTATGCCGATGATGTGGCCTTGCTGTCACAAACAAGGCTAGGGCTGATTAGGCAATTGCAGACCTTTCAAACTTTCTGTCAGGCTAACCACCTCACTATTAATTACGGAAAATCGAAGGTCCTGGTATTCTCGTCCCACGCCAAAATCCAGAATTGGCACATAGGGGGCATTGTTATACAACAGGTTAGGGCTTTCAGGTATTTGGGCATTTTGTTTCACGAATCGGGGCGTTGGAAGGAGCATGTCAGCAGAGCTCTGAGATCAGCCCAAGCAGTGGCTTTGACTATCTCTAGACTCTTTGCCAAGCAGGGTAGAACGGCGGTTCATCACGCCATGTTGGTGTTTAATTGTAAAGTGAGGTCCCAATTGCTTTACGGGGCTGAGCTGTGGGCCCCCCTTTTTTCGGGGTCATTGGATAGGGCCCAGTCCAAGTTTCTATGAGGACTTCTTGGGGTTCCAAGAGGCACCCCCCTGGCAGCCATCCGAGCGGAACTGGGACAAATATCTTGGACCCAAGCAGCTAAAGAAGCCAGCTTTAAATACTGGTCAAAATTACAGCTAGACCAGGAATCTCCTTTAGTGAAATCTATGCTGGATGACCCCTTTAGAGACCCCTGGGTAAGGGAAGTTGAAGTACAGTTGGAGAAGATGGGAACCCCTCCTGTATATTTAAAGCATAAACTCCCGGTTTCCATCAGGACAGAGGTCTCCACGAGGACCAGGGATATAGGGCGTCAAATGGAACTTGGCCTCATATCCGTGAATATTTACACTATGTTCCACCTATGGGCCAGATGGCTACTTATCTAATTACCCACATATTCGGTAGAGCAAAGCAATTGATGGCCGGTGCGCGGCTCAACGCGTTCCCGTCTCGTGTCCTGGAAGGGAGATTCCAGGGTATACCATTCCTTGACCGATTATGCCCCTTTGACAATGCCGCGGTTGAGACTGTCGGGCATATAATGCTGCACTGTTATTTATATGATGAGTCCCGTTATGACCTCCTTGATCCAATAAGGGACCAGTACCCTGGCACGGATGATTCTGTGATTCTGGCCATACTGTTGAACAGTCCGGACCCAGATATTATTCGAAGGGTTGCCCTCTTCCTGCTGGGGGCTGTCCATCTTAGATCCCAGTTTATTAGTAACCATTGAGTGAGCTATTTTAATTATTGCCCACTATCATTCATAGGGAGGCACTTGGATTGTTACTGTATAATGCTGAAATAACTTGTTTTGTATTTGTCTTGTGTTGTGGCTGTTTGATGCTGTACAATGATCACTGATCACGTAATAAATGATATTGATTGAGACAACCAGCTGCAGACCGCAGCGACAGACGCATGCTGACCCGGGGCACAAGCCCCCATAATGGGAGCGCAGGTGCACCCGGGGGAGGGGGTGTCCCAGTAGAGACACACCAGCCGGCAGGCAGGTGAGTGCAGCCAGCATGAGGAGGCCTGGGAAGGCCCCACCGGCACAGGTGAGTAGCCCCCGGCCAGCTGGCGGCGAGGCGGGCAGCCGAGGGCGGCCAATATGGATGCGCTGGGGCCTGCCCCACAGGTGCACGAGCAGGGCACAGAGCAGGGGCGGGCCCGGGACACAGCCAGGAGAGCCGCATGCTGGACCGCACCGTGGGCTTGATCTGCCATGGATGTGGGCCAGCGGAACACATGGCGGCTGCTCCTGGGGCTATGTGCGGAGTGGTACTGGAAGCACTCCAACCTCCTGTGGCTCTCCATGGACCTACTCCACCTGAGCACCCACATCCGGGGGTGCCTAGTCAGGAGTGCTGTGGCCACCCGGTGTGTTCACCATGGGTGCTGGCACTCCCAGACCAGGCTCAGGGCCCTGTGGTCATCCAGGGTATACCAACGGGCCCTGCGCCTCACCCGCGGGTGCCCTACCGCTCTTCGGGAGGCAGCCGGCCAACACAGTTGGCACCGGGCAACCATGGAAAGCGCTGTCATGCTCGCCATATCCACACAAAGGCAGCTCTGGGTCATGGACTGGGCACAGGAATGGTGGGCTGGGGTCTTGGCATGGTGGGATGATGAAGCATGGGGGGCACACTTCTGCATGGACAGGTGGTGCCTCCTGTGCCTCACTGAGCTGTTGGCGCCCTGGCTGGAGCGACTGTGCACCCCCATATCTATAGTCCAGCACGTGGCCATAGCGGTCTGGGCACTGGCAACCCCTGCTTCCTGTCGGTCCATGGCACAGCACTTTGGTATGGGACTGAGCACCATCACAGGCATCCTCTGTGACTTCTGCGAGGCCATGCTCCTGGACTGCGCGATCCAGGTCATGGAACAGGAGGTCATGCAGGCTGGCTTTGAGGCCACCGGCTTCCCCAACTGTCTTGGTGCTGTGGATGGCACCCACATTGAGATCCTCCGGCCCCCCAATGGGGATGCTGCTGAATACATCAACCGGCACAGGTACCATTCCTTGCAGCTCCAGGCAGTTATGGACCACTGGGGCCACTTCATGGACATCTTCACCAGCCACTCCAGCTGCAGCCATGATACCCAGATCCTCGCCATCTCACCCCTCTGTGCATGGATGTATGGGGGGACTTTGCTGACATGTGGATGTCCAGGATTGAGGGGGTGTTGATGCCCCCCTGCATCCTGGGGGATCTGGCCTATCCGCTCCTCTGCTGGCTCATGAAGGCATACCCGGTCCACAGGAACCCTGTGGAGGCACTGTTCAACTCCTGGCTATGCGCCGCGTGGACAGTGGTCGAGAGGGCCTTCGGTGCCCTCAAGCAGCACTGGAGGTGCCTTGCTGGTTGGCTGGACTTTGCTGTGGAGACCTCGACCCTCGTGATCGGTGCCTGTTGTGTCCTGCACAACATTTGTGAAACTGATGGGGCTGCCTTGTGTTCCCCATGCCCCAGTGGCCACCAGGACCCATGCTGCTCTATGTGAAAGCGGAGAACCCGCGGGAATACTGCTATGCCAAGCGGATCCACGCTGCCCTGGCGAGGCGTATGGCCAGTGAGCCCGGGGGCTGAGTGCGCTGGGCCAGCCCCGGAGCCCCCCCCCCGGGGCTGCCATGGGACACCCCCGGTTCCCATGACCCCGCTCCAATCATACAGGCGGGTCCCAGAACGGGCAGCCATCCCAGAACCTCAGTTCACCCACAGCCATGTGGGGGCCTCCCCATGGCAGGACCCACCTGTCAGCATGTCGCAGCTGCGGTGCTCCCCAGGCCCGTTCCCGATACCCTAAGCAGACAATACAGCTGTTGTTAGTGAAAACCCATGTGTTTATCGTCACTTCCATTTACCCTGTGCCCTCCCCTCCCCCCTGCTGCTCCCTGTAGTGCCCTACCTCCCCCTCCCCCATCCCCTTTCTCCCCGACCCTGCTGCTTTCTGGGTTGTCCCCTCGGCCACCTTGTGTCCGCCATGAACCTCTGGGAGCTCCCCTCGCCCCCGCTGTCGGTCTCCCCGACCGTGTCCTGGTCAGCCTCCAGGTCCGGCCCGCCGTGTGTGGCCGGGATGGGGGCAGTGCCAGAGGGGTTCCCCTGGGTGCCTGCTGTCTCCTGAGGCCTGGTGGGACCGGGAGGTGGATGCGCGGGCCCTGTGGCCGTGCCGGTGGCTGGGGCAGTGGGGGGAGGGGGTGCAGGAGGCTGCTGAGGCTCTGGAGCCGGTATGAGGCTGGGCGGAGCAGCTCCCACGATGTAGGCACTTGCTGTCCCTGCATGCAGCAGCAGTGAGGTGCCAATGTCCAGGGACCTGTCCATCTTCCTGGAGTGCTCCGTGTCCAGCCACTCTTTAGTTTGCTTCAACCACTCCAAGACCTCCATCTGCCTCATGTGCTCTCGTTGCTCCAGCCTCCTGCCTCCGTTCCTGGTGCATTTCCGCCACCAGCTGCCGATCTTTGGCCTCCGCATGCTGCAGGGCCCTCTCTGTCCGCTCCCCCTGCTCCGTGCTGATCCATATGATCTCCTCCGCCAGGTCCTCCCTCTGGCGCTGTGCTCGTGCCCAGCGCTACCACATCCACTGTGCCGGGGGCATGGGCTCAGCTGCTGGGGGCACTGCCGGTTGACCTGTTGGGAAGGCGATAGGGGACCGTTAGTCGGGCTCAGTTGCATACCACCTGTCCTGGAGCAGTGCTGGGGGTGGCCATTGGGCCACCCGGCACATGGGTGGATGCGGTCCATCCCATAGGGGCCCCCCTGTGGCCCGCTCGTCCCCACCTTCCCACCCCCCACCGAAACGGGGGGGCGTGCCTCACCCGCCCGTCCATGCCCTCGGTGCACCCCCATTGGACATCCCCCACCAAGGTTGCTCACTGTGCTCCACCGGCAGCTGCTGTGGCTGTTCACATTCCCCCTCGCCTGGCAGTCCCGCATTCTGGGGCATGTGTGCACCTGTTGGGGAATGGAGGTGGGGGGATGTGGTACCCTTGCATGGGCCCGGTCACCATCCCCCTATAGCCCCCAATTGCTGGCACCAGGGGCCAGTGCCCCCCAGTCTTCAATGCCTGTCCCCCCTGTTCCATGCCCAGGTGGGCCCCCATGCACCCCACCACCTTCCCGCATTCCCTGGTGGCCGCGGGGCATGGCCCACACCCTGTGGGGGTCTCCCAGCCCTGGGCATGCCCCCTATGGTCCATTTGCCATCCCAATGGCTTGCCTACCTTCTATGTCCATCTTGGAGTCCTCCAGGGCTGGCTCCTCCGTGGGGCTGTGCTCCCCCTGCGTCCACTGGCTGAGGGTGACCAGTGTGGTGGCATTGGACCTGCCCAAGTCAGACTACGGCCGTGGGCTCCTGGTGCTGGTCCACAAGGGGGGCCTGCTGGTACCCGAGGTCCCGGGGTGTTCCTCTGGGGGGGGCTGGGTCCCCAGAGTCGGTGCCAGTGGGCGGGGCTGCCAGAGGTGGGGGTACATATGCCTGTTCCCTGCCCTGGACCACGGCGCTCCCCACAAGCCATGGGGTGACTATTGAACACTTCATGTGGAGGATGCAGTCCAGTCCAGGGCATCATAGTAGGGGGTGGTCCGTGCTCTGTGTCTGGACTGCCGGTTATTGTATTTGATGGCTTTATACCCCTTCTTGAGCTCCTTGGCCTTTGAGCGGCATTGGGCTGTGGTCCTTTGGTGCCCCGCTGCCTCCATTTCCTGCACTATCTCTGTGAACACGTGCTCGTTCCTCTTGTTCACAGCTAGCTCCACCTGGTGCTCCAGGCACCCCTAGATCCTTATGAAGTCCTGGGTCTCCTTGTACCCCCATGCCCCCCTCACTGGTACTGGTGTCTCCTGCGTGTACCCTCCTCCTACAGTTCCTTCTCCGCCTCCTCCACCATTGGTCTCTTCCAGGGTGCCTCCGTCCCCTGGCCAGTTGTACCCACTGGGGCGGCCTTCCATGGCTGCTGTTGCTGCTGCTGCTGCTCCGCCACCTCCTCCTCCGCCTCCTCCCTTCCTCACTCACCCTCCGCTCTCCTCACCCTTCTGCTTTGCTCCATCTTGCCACGTTCCCCTGCTGCTGTGTGCCCTTTAAATCCCCCTCCCTGGTCTGTGTGTTGCTCATTGTCTGGCAGCGACGCTGTGTGCTTTTGCCGTGGCTGGGGATCATTTTGTTTGCTCCCGCCTGGTGGTTGCCATTCAGTCGTTATGTTCGGCGGTTTCCCTGTGGGAATCTCTTTGACCACAATTCCAGGGATGGTCCCGTCCCGACCTCCAGAACCGTGGTTGGCCTTAGCCCCTACCGGTGATTCATTTCATTTCATTTCATTTCATTTATTAGATTTCTATACCGCCCCATCCTGCACAGCAGCTCGGGGCGGTTTACAACAATAAAAAACATTTAAAAACATTTAAAATACAACCATAAAACATATCAATAAAGCTGGTGGTATATAAAAATAAATAGACAGGTGGGGGATTAAAAATCACCCCCCCCCTCCCTCCCAAAGGCCTGGGCAAACAGCCAGGTCTTACAGTTCCGCCGAAAAGTCAAAAGGCTTGGGGCCAGGCGAGCTTCCTCCGGAAGGGAGTTCCACAGCCGCGGCCCTACCACCGAGAATGCCCGCTCCATCGTGGCCCCCCGCTTAACACGGGGGACCTCCAGGAGGGCACCCCCGGCAGACCGCAGGAGTCGTTCCGGGGCGCGAAGGGCGAGGCGGTCCCTAAGGTAAGAGGGGCCAAGGCCGTATAGGGCTTTATAGATCATTACTAGGACCTTGAACCTGGCCCGGCACACTATCGGCAGCCAGTGCAGCGCTCGGAGCACCGGTGTAATGTGCTCCCGGCGACCCGTCCCCGTAAGAAGACGGGCCGCCGCATTCTGCACCAGCTGCAGCCTCCGGGCCAGGAACAAGGGAAGCCCCACGTAGAGCGCGTTACAGTAGTCGAGTCGCGAGGTGACGAAGGTGAGTATCTGGATGCCACCGAACAGATGTTCAGGGCTCATTGGTCGCGCTAGGGGATTGAGTGGTTCACTGTGGTTGACTGTGATCATCTCGTAACATCTGAAATTACCCTTTGACTTTCCCCTAATTTTTTGCCAGAATTTTTCTGCTTAAGTTTTCATTTTTGAAAATGAAAATAAACTTTCCCCCAATTCTTTTTTCTGTATTTCATTGTTTTGAAGATAATAGAAAGTTTCCTATTTTGTTAATATTTTTATTAAATGGGAAATATTTCCATCTCAAGAGCAGTAAAACAAAATGTTATATTTTCAAAATTCTACCCACCCTCCAAACTCCAACAAAATATTCAATGAGCTACAATAGAAACCTATAAATATTGTTTTTAAAAATCATTTGTATCTGCAATGCAGAATCACAGAGACAGCATTGTTATGATTATTATGTCAGCAACGTGGCTGGTGCTGAACAGTTATGATTAGAGACAGGTCCCTGTCCCAAGGGGCTTACAATCGAGGATGGATAAGGCAAGGGAGATAACAGGGTGGCAAACGTAGGAAGAAATGGGGATACATTCATGAAGCTGAGAAGATGTAGGTACATGTGTTTATCTTTGTTGCAAGGGGAGAAAGGAGATCTATAAGATAGATGATATAAGGAGAAGCACCAGTGGAGATGAGGAACTAGGAAAACCCTGAAGGCAGAGCTAGGTTAGAATCACAAAGTTGGATGGTACCTCAAAGGTCATCTAGTCCAACTCCCTGTTTTGATGTAGAAAGTCCACAGCTACAGCATCCCTGACAGATGGCTCTCTGGCCTCTGTTTGAAAGATTCCAGACACAGGAAGCCTACATCCTCTTTAGGCAGCTTGTTCAATCAGCAAACAGCTCTTACTATTAGGAAGTTTTTCCTGTAATTTAACTGAAATCTACCTTCTTATACCTTGTGCCCATTATTTCTAGTCTTGCCCTCCGTGATGTTTGGGTGTGCTGTTTGACTGGGGAGTGCAGAAGAGGTCCCTGTGACATTGACACTAACCTGCCGAACCGTGCTTCAAGGCAGATGTTTATGTGTCTGTTTTAAAACCTATAGAATTTCACAGAGCAAGCAGGGCATGATAGTTCCATTCTCAGGAGGCCAGGAAATGAGAGAGCGCAAATTAATTGGGGCAAAGAGGACTGAGGAAGAAAAAAAATCTTGTGCGAGTGGGGGATGAGAAACATACTGGCTGCTCATTCAGACATCAGCTTGAGGCTCTGTTACGCATTCTCTGGCCTTGATGTTGATGAACTTGCTGGGGTGATAATGATTTTCACAACAAAGCTAATAAGATCTTCCCAGCCTTCAAGGGCTGCACTTTGATTTCCTGGAGAGAATGACACATAGCTGGTAGCTGTCATTGTCAACAGACTAAATCATAACTTCTTACCCTTCTAGGCTTTGTAGTTAAGGTTCCTGACTGGGACTTGGGGGAAATGGAGATTAAATTCCATAGCTATATGCTATATTCCACTTTCTATAGCTGAAACAGATCTTTCAGGTGGATTCTGTCTCCAACAGTTCTGCCATTCTGATTCTGGTCCAGTGAAACAGACTGGCCACAATCCAGTCCTCATTTTGTTGGAGATACAGATTGGCTTTTCTTCCTGCCAAACTGTGATGTGGTGCCAATTCGTGCATGTGCAAAACAGTCTTTTGTGTACTATGCATTTGCAAAATGGTGCTACCTTGCTGTTCAGAAGTCCAAGCAGCAGGATTGTGCCATCTTGTGCACATGGCATACTCAAAAGAGTGTTTTGTGCATTTCAGGGCCGGCCCCAGGGTTTGTGAGGCCATGTGTGAAGTCTTGGTGTGGGGCCTGATTTGCATAATTAAGTCCACCTAATTATGCAAATGTGTACATTTACATAGGTGTAGGCAGTTCCATGATCCACCTGCAGACCATTTTCAGGACCTCATGGACTACTAGTTATCTGTTGATCACAATTATTTGTCAACCACTGTTTTACAGTAAACTTGGTTAACTGCATCCCCCTGTTCTCTCAATCCTAATTGCACAGTATGGCCCTTTTCACACAGACATTCTAACACTGATAAAATGGGTGTTACATTTTATTATACATGTTACAGGTTGCCACGGGGCAACACTGCAGCCCTGCAACATGAGCCCTTTTCACACAAGATGCCTCCACCCAGTTTCATTGGGTGGAGATGGGTGGAGGCGTCTGTGTGAACACCATGGGTGGTGGGTGTAGGTGTATGCATGCTCCCGTGCAACACCCATCTCCACCCACCACCCACCCACGGAGGAACCGGCATTGGAGTCCATTGCTCCAATGCACCCTATCCATCGCCTGCGGTGTTCACACAGACGCCTCCACCCAGTGAAACTGGGTGGAGGCATCTCAAGTGAAAAGGGCCCATGTTGCAGGGCTGCAGTGTTGCCCTGTAGGTGCCCTGTAACATGTATAATAAAATGTAACACCCATTTTATCGGTTTGGGTGTCTGTGTGAAAAGGGCCAATGTCTCCCTACCCTCTGCCCCACCTTACACTCTAGAGGTGGAACTCCAGGGGGAATTTCGGATTTGGATTTTTTGAATTCGGTTCTTTAGGAATTTTGAATCTCAGTTTGGATTCAGATTCAGTTTTTTTGCATACATTTTCCCCCATTGAGTTCAATGGGACCAAACCGCAATGCAAAAAATCAGAATCAAAATATCAGTGTTAAAGATCTGAATCATCCAAAATGGAAAAAGATCAGAATTTTCAGATAGAACCGAATCAGCCATTTTCGGGTAGATTTGATTCTAACTGAATCTGAAATTCCCATCCCTAATGATCACTGTCAGCCTCTTAGAACTTAGTGTAGAGAAAGTAGGGTTTGCCGTGTTGGTCCCAAAAGGCAATAGAGGGTAATTTCAGACGTGACGGGCCCACAGGTCCACCATGCTGAATCCTGGTCCGGGATCTCTCTCAGATCCCGGTCTGTGACGAAGCCGGCCATCCTTTAGACGTGCCAGCTTGATCACGCTGGGGAATCCCAGGGCGGACGGGGCTGCGCGGCATGACGTGCGGCTGCACAGCCCCAACCCCCTGTGCTCCCACGGCCATCCGCCCTCGGAGAGACAGGCGGCCCCAGCGGCCAATGTGGCCGCTGCACCCGATCCCGTATCGCAGTCGGGGCCACGATCCGGGCTGGGCCAAGGTAACACATGTTACTTTTGGCCCATCCTGGATCATGGCTAATCTAACCATGGTTCTGGACCTCCGACCGGTCGGAGGTCAAGAACCATGGTCAAGTTTGATCCCAGCCAGGTGTTCACTGTGGTGAACATCTGGCCGGGACCAAACAGACGTTCATGGAGATGCTGCCACCACACGGGATCCACTGTGGTGAACGGCATTTTCATAACATCTGAAATTAGCCAGAGACTGTTCCAATCCTGAATGTGTTTGCCTTGCTCAGTGGCAATGTAACCATTTTAACAAATCCATGTGATAACTATGTTTTATTATTCACGCACCTACTAACTTGAATGAAAGAATGAAACAAAGTTAAAAAGGAAGGGGTGCCTACTGCTTTCGTTCATAATGGGGATGTTTTTCAGCACTTCCTTTTCAAACATATGCATGAACGCGTCCTTTTTGCTTTCTATATATGCAGACTCTGCAAAGAGAGAAAACAAAGTGATCCTGTTAATGCTAACTTCCCCTCGCTGTTGGTGATAACACTATTGGGGTGGTGTTGGGACCAAAACTTCTGATATGCCCCCTGACTCCAAGCAGGCAACACTGATATCATCCAGGGAAATAAGTGCGATTGATACAATTCTGATAGAAACCAGGTCCCCGAAGTCCAGTAGGGTTCAGAGGTTGGGTTTTGACTCTGTCCATCTTTAGTTGCTTACTGAAGTCAATATGACCACTAGAGCTGAAATGGGTACCCACATAACCAGGTATAACCATCAAAATTGCGGTACCCAAATTGTTTTTGGTAGTTTTGGTACTAAAGGGTACATATTTAGTGCCCAGTGAGTTATTTCAATTACTATTACTGAGTTTCTGGTTTTCCACTACTGTTATTCCATTTTGTACCATTTTACCAGTTATCAATTATCAATTTACCATTTTCTGTCCATTTCCATTCATAAGCCCTGGATGTATGGGGGCTTCTCTGAATACATCCAGGGCTTAGGAGTGGGACTTCCAAGACAGGCTTGGAAGCTGCACAGCCCCCCACCATGACTAGATCTTGTGTGGCTCGTAGGCTGGCTCAGTGCTCTCTGTGTGTGACTGTGTGCTGCAGTCTTCAACCTCACTGTAAGTGCCCATAAAAGCAGAACTCTGCACCTACTCTCCCCCCTGTTTGCCCCCACAGACTTTGGAGTGCCAATGACTGACGGTGAAGCCTGTGCCAGTGCCTCTGGCACCTGCTCCTCCTCTGCTCTGCCCACCTTCTCCTGCCTTCTTCACCCTTTCTACAAGTGCTCCAAAAAGCAGATCTCTGCATCTAGTAAAACTTCTATAATTTAAATAGAGGCAACACCTAAAAGTGTTTTAAGGAAATTTGCAACTTCTGTTAAAATCACAAAACCTATATTGCTCTTATAAAGTTGGGACCCATTATCCAATATTTCTGAAATTTGGCAAGGATGATCCCTTTGGTGAGGGGAACAACCTGTCCAAATTTCAAACCAAATTGGATTGAAACAAAGATGTTACAGCTGGACATGTGTGTGCAGACCATTAAACTTAAATTGCTTATAAAATTGGGACCCTTTATCTGAAAACCCATTTCATATTGAAACCAATGGAAAAGGAAAAGGAAACTTAAAAACAAAATTTAATAATGAAAATTACAACGAAATTTTGTTCAGGCTAGAGTAACCTGAACCTTTCCATCTCATCATCTGTTTCTTTCCAGAACATTGTCCGTCCATCAGTCCGTAGCCTCACCTGCTCCATAGCACTGATAACAGCCGAAGCCTAAGCGAAGGGCAGCTGCCTTCCCACAGCTTTCCAAAGGTCTTTCATCAATCCATCCTATAAACCAGAGGCAGCTTTATAAGAACTGGTCACTCTCCCTCAGAGAGAGTTGCAGGAAGTATCAGAGCAAGAGGAGAGAGGAATACTGAGGAAAGACAGGTCTTAGCTACATAATACAGGTCTGTGTTTTTTAGAAGCAGCCTCTGATTTTCGGTGTTTCCAGTTTGACACTTTAAAGTGCCTTCTTGGGTTACCTCAGTTTGAACAACTCAAGCGTTTGACTGGTCCTACACAGACCTGTAGCTAATGGGGGGCACTGCCCCTCCCCCTAAACTTCTCCCCCCTCTAGAAATAAAATATGTTCCATGTTTCCCCCCTCTATTTCTTAGTATGAAAAAATTGCTCTCCTTGTCTTTCAGACTCCCTTCTCCACATGCCAATATCTTAGCTACAGGCTTGGCTTAAGTGTCAAGCTGACCTTGTTTCCACTGAATGCACCGTATCCCCAGAGCTATGGCTGACTTCCAAAACTGGGAGTGGGCTTGATTATATTGAAGGGGACAGATGGGGAGAGACCTGTCTAGAATCAAGTATAGTGTCACACACCTCAGCCTGTCTCCATGTAAACCCACTGCTTTTCAAACCTCTCTCACCTATAAAGATCTGGGTGCACCTCAATTCCACCCAACCCATTAACCTGCTTTTGGGGTTGGGGGTGGGAGGTCAGAGGGCAACACTTACTTTGTCTGGAGGAGTTGAGTAGCTAGACCCAACCTCACAAAGGATAATGATTTGTAGGAATGGGAATTCGGATCGATTTACAGATTCAGATTAATTATGGTTTTGCATTTCAAATTTTATGGATTTGTATTAGATTAATGTTCCCATTGACTGCAATGGGAAACCAAACTGCCATTCATTTAAATGGGCCATTCATTTGAATAGCCACATTATTACAATGAATGAGGGAGAGAGAGAAAGAGAGGTGAAGGCCTAGGTGTGGGGTGGTGGAGGGATGGCAGTTGGGGGTGGGGGCTAAGGGTGTGGAGGGGCTGGAAGTGGGGTGAGGAATTGGGGGTCTGGAAGTGGGCTGACAGGGTAGGAGGTGGAAGGAATGTGGTTTTAGTTGTAAGTGACAGAGTGGGAGTTTTATAAGATTAGGTTTGGTTTTGATGTTGGTTTAATTGTATTGTGAGGTCTGCAGGGGGAGAGAGATTTAGGAACAACCAGCAGCCCACTGGGAGAGAATAAAGATACATAGGGACAGTGGAGGAGGCCACAGAGTGAAAGTTTTGATGCGACTTTTTCAGCAGGGAACGGTTCAGAGGCAGTAGAAGCCCCTTATTGTCCTGTTTTATGGGATGAGTTTTGGGCGGTGTCGCCCTCAGATGTAGGGGATGCCCTTGGGACTGTTCAAGCCACCTATTGTGAACTAGATCCTTGCCCGTCCTGGCTGGTTAAGGGTAGCCAGGAGACATTGGGGCCGTTGCTGGCGGGGATAGTCAACGCCTCCCTTGGTGAGGGCGAGGTGCCGGGCTGTCTCAAGGAGGCGGTGGTGCGGCCCCTGCTCAAGAAACCATCTTTGGACGTTGGCACCCTTGCCAGTTATCAGCCAGTCTCTAACCTTCCCCTTTTAGGGAAGGTTATTGAACGAGTGGTGGCTCAGCAGCTTCAGGGGCATTTGGACCGGGTTAACTTTCTTGATCCCTCGCAGTCGGGCTTTTGTCCGGGTTATGGCATGGAGACTGCGCTTGTGGCCTTGGCCAGTGACCTCTCCCGTGAGTTGGACCGGGGTCATTCGACCCTGCTGATCCTATTAGATCTCTCTGCTGCATTTGATACTGTTGATCATGAGTTGTTGGTGACTCGGCTGCGGGACCGGGCAGGGATTAGCGGGACTGTTCTTGAATGGTTCCACTCTTTTCCTGGCCGAAAAAACCCTGCGTGTGGTGCTGGGGGAGTTTTCATCTTCCCCCCGGGGCGTCACGTGTGGAGTACCACAGGATTCCATCTTATCCCCTCTCTTGTTCAATATGTACATGCAGCCTCTGGGAGAGGTTGTTAGGGAGTATGGAGTGAGATGTCATCAATATGCTGATGACACCCAGCTATATCTTTCATTTTCCTCCAACTCAGGCCTGGCAATCTCGGTGTTTGTTCGCTGTGGGTAATTGGATGGAGGCGAGCCACCTGAGGCTTAATCCTGACAAGACGGAGGTGATGGTTGTGGGGAAGGCCAAGGGAGTGGTGGCCCCCATCATTGATGGGGTCTGCCCTCCCCTGGTTTCTCAGGTCTGGAGTCTGGGGGTGCTCCTGGACCCGCAGCTCTGCCTGAATGCCCAGGTGGCGGCTGTGACGAAGGGAGCATTTCGCCAGTTACACCTGGTGCGTCGGCTTAGGCCGTATGTCTTGGACTTGCATCTGGCCACGGTCATCCATGCTTTTATTACCTCAAGACTGGATTACTGCAACGTGCTCTATGTGGGGCTACCTTTGGTGTTGGTTCGGAAGCTGCAGCTGGTGCAGAGTGCGGCAGCCTGCCTCTTGACGGGGACGGGCCAACGCGAGCATATCACACCGGTGCTTTGCTTTCTGCACTGGCTGCCGGTAGGCTTCCGGGTCCAATTCAAGGTGTTGGTGCTGACCTTTAAAGCCCTAAACGGTTTACAGGACTGCCTCACCCTCCGGGTCCTGGAGTGGCCCCTGCGGTCGGCTGGGGGTGCCCTCCTTGTAGGGTCCCCCATGTTTCCCGGGTGTCCACTATGAGGAGGGTGTTCTCCGTGGCTGCACCGCCCCTCCTGTCTGAGATCCACTTGGCTGCTGGCTTCCCCTCTTTCCGCAGACAATGTAAGACCTGGCTGTTCCGCCAGGCCTTTCCTTAGGGGGATGGGGTGGGTGGGTTGGGGTAGGGTAGGGTAGGGGG
>QEPC01009251.1:288339-301831 GCA_003113815.1 Sphenodon punctatus
TGCTAAGATCACCAACAATATTCTTGTGGCTAAATCCAACCACCTTTACTCTATTCTTGTCCTCCTTGATCTCTCTGCTGCCTTCAACACTATTGACCACTCACTCCTGCTTGAATTGCTCCACTCCCTTGGATTCCAGGACTCTGTCCTCGGCTGGTTCTCCTCCTACCTTTCTAACCGCTCCTTCAATGTATCTCCTCCTAACTCTTCCCCCTCCTCCTCCCTGTCCTTTCTTGGTCGGGGTTCCCCAAGGCTCCATCCTTGGCCCTCTCCTCTTCTCTAGCTACACCCAATCCCTAGGCAAACTCATTGCCTCCCACCGTTTCCAATACCACCTATGTACTGATGACACTCAACTCTTTCTCTCCACTCCTTCCCTCGCCCCCTCTGTTCAAGCTCATCTCACCAACTGTCTCTACGATATCTCCGCCTGGATGTCTTAACACCAACTCAAACTCCTGTTCTTCCCTACCAATCTAAACTAAACTGCCTAACTGAGGCAGACCAATGGTCCCGCTTAGCCCAGTATTGTCACAACCTGGCACAGCAGCAGGGGTTTCAAATTCAGGTCCAAATCCGGCTCCTCTAGGGTCTCCAGCAGAGGCCATCCTGGCGTGCTATCTGAGACCTCGCCAACCCCCAGCAGAGGCGTCCCTTAAGCATATTACTAGAGGTCCTGAAGTGGAAATGCCAGGGATTGAACCTGGGACCTTATACATGCAAAGCATGCGCTCTTACCACTTGAGCTATGGCCCTCCCTTCTCCCCCTTCCCTGTCAATTACCATTGATGGGGTCTCCATCCTCCCTGTCCCCCAAGCTCACAGCTTGGGCTTCATCTTCGACTTGCACCTTACCTTCAAACCCTACATTGACTCCGTGGCCAAATCCTGCCACTTCTTCCTCCACAACATTGTCCCTTTCTGTCCATCTCCTCTGCCAAAACTCTCATCCACGCCCTAGTCATCTCACGCCTTGACTATCGTAACCTCCTCCTCGCTGGACTTCCCCACTCCCATCTTTATTCCCTCATCTCTGTTCAAAACTCTGCTGCCAGGATCGTCCACCTAGCCCGTTGCTTTGACCACATGCAGCCTCTCCTCTCCTCTCTTCACTGGCTCCCTCTTCCCGAGCGTGTTCTGCACAAGCTCCTTGTCTTCACCTACAAAGCCCTTCACAACCTTGCTCCCCCCTACCTCTCTGCCCTGATCTCCCCCCAAACCCCTGCTCGAGCACTCCGCTCCTCTTCCATCCCCTCCCTCACCCTCCCACGCCTCCCCTGCTCCCCCAACTGCCTTCGTCCCTTCTCCCTCGCTGCCCCACATGCCTGGAACTCCCTCCCTGCCCTCATCCGCCTTGCCCCCACCCTCCACACCTTCAAGTCCCTCCTCAAAACCCACCTCTTCCGCTCCACCCTTCCTAAATCCTGCTAAGCATCCCCACCCAGGTTTATCCCCCACCTGTTATCTGCAAACTCCCAATTTACTGAAACCAAGCCAAGAATGTGTACCTGAGCTCTCGCATTCTCATGAATGTTGCATCCCTTGTCTCTCCCTCTATTCCCCCTTGCCTGTCTCCCCTCCCCCTGTCTTTAGATTCTAAGTCCTTGGGCAGGGACCATGTCTTATCTTATTCTTTGTAAAGCGCTGGGTACATCGCTGGCACTGTATAAATGCTTATAATAATCATAATAATAATCTTTATTTATTAGCATATGCCATAATCCGACTTGGTATTATTACTATTTTTCAGTAATTTCTGGTATATCAGTAATACTGGAAATTATCAGAAATTTCCAGAAATCACCAGAAATTACCAAAAAATAAGGAAAACAACAAAAATGATTGTTTTTGTTATTTTTGTTGTTATTTTAATTTTTGTTATTACAGTAAAATGAAAATTACATGGTGGGTAGGCGGGCCAACCCAGGGAGTGCCCTGCGATGCCCTAGAAATCTCCTGACCCCATGTGTTCCCCTGATGACTAAAATGTCATTTTTGTTTTCATTATTGTAATAATGAAAATGAAGTACACACTCGTAACAGGCTGCCTGAGTTGACTCACCCACCTGGCTGCAATGCTGCTTCTCTGGCTGCTGCTTAGCTGAGCTGGGTGGCATGCCACAGTCCCTATAGCAGGGGTACATGTGGGGCTGGAGGAGCAGCAGGAGCAGCAGCACAGTTCGGCAGGTGGGTCAACCCAGGGAGTGCCCTGTGATGCTCTGGGTTCTCCCCAGGTAACTAACCACCCGGCTGCACCACTGATTCGGCTGCTCCTCCGGCTGGTGCTCCCAGTGCTCCTCCTGGCCCAGCTACTCAGTGGAGTTACGTAACATGTCACAGTCCCCATGGCAAAGGTGTGTGCAGGTTCCACTCAGGTTGTGGCACCGGAAGAGGCCTGAGGTGCTATGGGGAGTGTGGCACATTGCCCGGCTCAACTGAGCAGCAGGCTGGGCTGGGAGGAGCAGCGAGAGCAGTAGCTGGAGGAGCAATGGGAACAGCGATGCAACCAAGTGAGTCAGTCAGCCCAAGGAGTGCGTGGGGGCAGGAGATTTCCAGGGAATTCAAAAAAGTCCCCCAAAGACCCGCATTTTGGGGCATCCAGGCACCTGATTGGGCTGGGAAAACCTGTCATGGGCTTGCTGAGGGTGCCCGAAAATGTGGGTATTACCCACAGGTAGCAAATGAGCTACCTGCTGCACCCCTAACCATGACATCATGTCAGAAAGGGATGTGGCTAAGCCTCTTCCTTTGCCCATCTATGATATGATCCTGACCCTGGCAGAGCATCACATCATCACAGATCTATGTAGGGTGTGGAACATTTCAATGTCACGGTGCTCCATGGGGGAGGCATCAAGATGCATCAGCCACAGGCTTGGAAGGACCCAGATGTATTGGGGCTGTGCTGATGAAGTCAGGATGGGGTTCTGCTTAGGCCTAAATTTCTGACCCAAGTAAGACTCTAAAAGACACATCTAACCTTGTGCACGTCCAGTGCTTTAAGAGATCCATGCATAAAATTCCACGGACACAGTTCAGGAGTTTTAAATTGTTCAGCATGTGGTTGCCATGTTGGTTCCAAACAGGAGAGAGACAAAAGACAAAGTAGTTAAGATGATCCTTCATGTAGAACTAGGGAGGTAGCTTGATCTCAATTTTCTCTCTATTCTCACCGAGAATCACAGTTCTTGACTTGTTTTTAGTGAGAATCGATAATCGAGAAAACCCCTGGTTCTCAACACTTTCTTGGTCAAAGATTTTTCTCGATTTACCATTTACCGTGATTTACCATGTACCATATACCGATTTACCATGTACTGCTTACCGTGTATCACGTTTATCCCGGTAATGCACCTGCTCCAAATGGCTGACCTTTGCCAACATGGGGGCAACACTGCCAGTGCCATCTTAGAAGAGAGCTGCGCATATGCGGAACAGCTGCGATGGCCATTTTGTGTATGCACATTACCAGGACGAATGCAGTCGATGGTAAGTAGTCACGGTAAATTGGGATACGGTACATGGCAAATCACTGTAAATAGTAAATGCTGCCAAGATTCTCGCTGAGATCTCAAACCGTTATTGAGAGCTTGCCGAGATCTCGGTAATGGTTCTCGATTACCATTTACCATGAGATTCTTGAGAGAATGAAAACTCATTCTTGCTTGTTCAGCACTATGTAGGACCAATCTATGTTGGTAGGTGTATTCTTATGAGCTTCACTGAACCCTTCCTCAGGCAAATGCTGCAAGGGGAACTATGTGAAACTGAACAATCTTTACATTTGGATGAACTTAATGATTACGGACAAGAGCACACTCTTCCACCTTAAGAGGTGGATGGGAGGCCTATTGTGTCCATCTCTATGACAGCATCCTCTCAGACCTAGAACTGAAACAAGTATCTGCTACTATCCAATATTTGGCTGGTTGCCATGGTATTCATCAATATTTATTTATTTTATTAATTATAAATCTTGCTACCCCGCCCCTCCTGACACAGCAGCTTGGGGCAGCTTACAATAACATTAAAACATATAAAACCATTCATTAAAAGGAGAATAAAAAGAAAAAAGAAAAATCCCCCCCTCACTCCCCCTGCCCTTCACCCATCTTCCCCACCAAATGCCAGGCAGAACAGCCAGGTCCTACAACTACGCTGAAAGAGGCGAGATCCGGGGCTAATTGAGCCTCCACTGGAAGGGAGTTCCACAGCTGCAGAGTGGTCACCGAGAATGCCGTCTCCATCATGGCCCCCCCGGAAGACTCAGGGGACCTTGAGGAGGACACCCCAGATGACTGCAGGGGCTGATCTAGAATCCGGGGGGTGAGGTGGGGTATTTTCAGACGTTACGAGATCACAGTGAACCACGGTGAATACCCACCTGTGGTCACTGTGGCTCGAACGTCTGTTTGGCGGCCGCCAGATGTTCACCACGGTCAATACCCGCATGGGGTCAGTTTGAACCACGCTTCCCGGGCTAGCCGGGGGAATGTCCCGGGAAGCGTGGTCAAAAAGATCCCCAGCGGGGACCCAAAAAAAGTAAGTCTGGCCGGTTGCCACGGTCCGNGGGATCCCCGGCGGGATCCCGGGCCACGGCACATCCGGCCCGACGCGGCGGCCGCAGTGGCCCCGCCGCCCGCCCGTCTCCCTGGAGGGCAGGCGGCGGGGTGCGTGGAGGGGGCGGGGCCGTGCGGCCGCACGTTGCGCCGCGTGGCCCCGCCCCCTCCCAGATTCCCCGCCGGGATCCCCCTGGCACGTCTGATATGGCGTGATGGGGTGACCCTGGCGGGGAATGAAAGGGTTGTTTTCGGTACGGGGCCAAGTGGCCCCGTAACGTCTGAAAACACCCATGGTCCCACAGATAGGTAGGACCTAGACCGTTTAGGGCTTTATAGGCCTAAATATCTGGTATCTGGTTGCATACAGAATGGTATCCGGCTAGTATCTGATGAATTTACTGCTAGCTTTATCATTTACTGCTTACCATTTACTGAATTATGATTTTGATTACCGTTTATTAAATTACCATTTTATGATTATCGTTTACCAAATTACCATTTACAATTACAGTTTACCAAATTATAATTTATGATTACCATTTGCCTGTATTTTTATTCTTTTATTTTTTACTCCCTCTCTCCCTCTGGACCTGGTTTAGTTATGTCGTAATTCCACTAAACGGTAATATCTGGTATTCTGGTCTGTCAGTTAGCCGCTGCAGTAACCAGATAGTTAGCTCCACAGGTGAACTCATGTTTATATTTGGGGATTACCTTTTCCAGTAATGGTCGTTGGGAACGACATAAAAAGCAATTAGTTGTGAAAGCCTCTGCAATTGCTAAGGGCATACTTAGACTGGCAGGTAGATCTGAGGGAGTCTTCACTTCATGTATTCTAAAAGTTTACAGAATTAAGGTTCAGTCTATGCTGACCTATGGCTTTGAGATAATTTCGGATGACTTAGGGTGTTTTCAGACATTACGGGGCCAGTTGACCCTGTCCCGAAAACAATCGATTCATCCCCTGTCGGGATGACCCCGTCACGCTGTAGCAGACGTGCCGGGGGATCCCGGCAGGGAATCTGGGAGGGGGCGGGGCCGCGCGGCGCAACGTGCAGCCGCATGGCCCCGCCCCCTCCACGCTCCCCGCCACCCGCCCTCTGGGGAGACGGGTGGGCAGTGGGGCCAATGCCGCCGCAGCATCTGGCCGAAATCACCACGGCCCGGGATCCCGCCGGTGATCCCGGGCCATGGCGCCCGACCAGACGTGACTTTTCTTTGATCCCCGCCGGGGATCACTTTCACCACACTTCCCAGGGAATTGGTGCGGCGTGGTTGAAATTGACCCCATGTGCCGATTGTGCATGGTGAACATCTGGCAGCCGCCAAACAGACGTTCGAGGCACAGTGACCACAGGTGGGTATTCACCGTGATCTCATAACATCTGAAAATAATCAATATGAATAGTCTTGAAGTGGTGCAGAATAAATTTCTGTCAACCTATTGGGTGTACCGCAAGGTGTCCCGGGAGCTGTCATTCGTGCTGAAACAGGCACATTAGCAATTTCTGTATTATGAAACAGATGGGTATTCGATACTGGATCAAACTTTGTACCACCAACAGTTCCACTCTGTCCTCTCTTTGCTTGAATGAAGAATTGGAATGTAATCATGCTCCTTATTATCCCTGGCTGACACAAGTCTCATGTTATCTGAGGGATTTAGGTTTTTCATTTTCCTATTTGTTTGGAAAAGGGGTATGAAGTCAGAAGACCTTGATAATGCAGGGAGCAATAGACTTAAACAGGAGGATCTTGCAGTGGTGTCCACATGGAAAGCGGCTCCTTATTATCAACATCTAAAATGGGTGCATGAATTTGAGGGGTACCTAGATAAGTTAAAGAGCAGGTGCCTTCGTCGAGCCTTTACTCAGCTTCATATGCAGCTGATTAAATCCGTGGTTACCGCTGGTCGTTATATGGGTTTATCCTAATCTGATCAGTGCTGCCCTTGTAATAACTTAGAGGTTGAGGATCTGAACCATGTTCTCTTTATCTGCCCAATCTATGAGACGTTAAGGCAAAGTTGGTTAAGTCCAATTTGGTCTGGAAAGGAGTTTCAGCAATCATTACCAAAAATAGAATTTGTATTGGCCTCAAAAGATGAATCAGTCATAGTTGCAGTGGCAACATTTGCCTTGCTAGCAGTTTGAGCACGGGAGGAGTTTGTGAATTAAATTTAGTTTATCAAGCCTGGCCACTGTTTAGGAATGAATTATATGGGAATTTTTTTCTATTCTTTATCTGAGTTTATTGTATGTTGTTCTGCATACGGTATATTGTATTGGTTGTATGCCGTTTTTGCTTTCGTTTTTGTGTTGTGTTGTTATGTATGTAGGCGATGGCAGAAGCTAAGCTATATTGATTCATAGTGCCAGATAGTTAGCTACTGGATAACCACCAAACAATCTGGAATACCGGATATCAACCGTGAATAATACATTTACTATCTGTTTCAGCACTACTCAGACCCCATACTATTGGGTGGACACTGGGGGGCACAGCTATGGGGCTTTGAGGCAGGAATACTGAGAAGTGGCACCCCACCCACCCACCTCATAGTATTCCCACCTCAGACCCATATAGCTACCCTCCCCTTCTGTCAACACTCCTAGAGGCCAAGGGGCTAGGCTTGGCCATCCATAGACTGAAGGGCTGATTCCATCACTGTGATTCTATCTCTGTCAGATACCTCACCCCCATCCCACCCCCCAGTCCCTGCACTTCTGTTATGCCTGAACTCTGCTTGAGCTCAGTGGAGCATAAAACCATTGACTTCACTATGTAGACACACAATTTCCCTCAGGATCAGAACCCTGGGTACACAAATCTTTACACAGCTTAGCCTTAACTCTTAATACACAAGCATGGATTTGCCATCACATTCTGTCGTCTGTGTAATTTATTATCAGGAGACACACACACACACAAAAACACCATGAATTTTTTAAAATTTTTTTTACCATCACAGAAATGACAGTCAACAGCCCGATATCTCAATGCCCTTTCTGTGGAATTCAGAAACTAGATCTATCTGAAATTCTCCCGACGATTGCATCAAAACATCTTTCTTACAGACACAACGTATCCCCAAATGCTGTTTCTCTCTCAAAATGTTTCCCCTTTGCAATGAAACAATATAAATTTTATTGCCAATGTCAGCATTATAAGACTTTAACAAAGAACATGTCAGAAAATAAAATCCAATTTTTGTGGCTTTTATCACAGAAAGATATTCATGGCATTTTCAGCCAAATTACCTATTAATGAACAGATTATATTCTTGTCAGTCCAACTGCTTGCTAATGGAACAGATTACATTTCTTTTCACGTTTCCAATTTAGTACTTAAAAGAGTCATTTAGATTATTTTAATTTCACTACGCGTTTGTCAATGAGTAACAGTAAGATGAAACACCATTTTCAGAGCCAGGGGACATGCTTGTATTGTCAGAGTATTATTAGTAAGAGCGTACAACTGTATCCATAACATCATGGACCAAATCCTCATCTGGCGTAAATTAGCTTCATTGACTTTAGTGGAGTCATGCCATGCTAATTTACGTTGTCACAGCAAAATGTCCTCTCTAGTTAAATATGCCAGTTCTGCCATCTTAACTTCTGGCACTGCATGTATGGGAGCATATTTTGATGGACCCATAAAAATGTGTCCCTCTCCTGGAAATCATTTAAATCCTAGTGGATAAAAAACTGTCCTGTCAAAATATGTCCCCTAATTTGAGAAAATGAAATATTTACTGAGGGGAAAGGGGAAAAGGCCTCAGTGAGATTTCTGTTTTCCCACTGTAGACGTGCAGAAAACCCACACATGCTCAACAGGCACGTTCAGAAATTGTGTAGCTGCTCAGTAATAAAAAGAAAATGCGATTCTATGGAGGACATATCTCACTCTGACAACCCCAGCCAAGGATGTCCTCGGACTTTGTATTTACATTAAGGAGCCTGGGCTCCATGATTCACCTGTGTCAGATGTTGAAGATCCAACCAGCTGCTGGTCTCCTCCTTGTGTCGTGGCTTTGGCTTTCTTCTTCTTCTTGCCTGTTGCTACGTTCCCTTTGAAGTTTGGTTTAGAATTGGAATGGGCACATTTAGCTGTTTCACCCGAATCCTGGATGCCCTGGTAAACTCTGAGGCCAGTACATTTCTCCTTGCTGTCACTCGCCCTTTTGGCCTTCAAGACAGCTTTAGCTTTTGTCTTTGATTCTGTGGCTTCCTCAGAACATCTTTCTTGGCTCATATTTGCCTCTGGAGAAGAGTTGCCATCTTCCACATTCAAAGTGGCTAGGCTGGCCTCCAGTGACGTGTCTGCTAGCAACTGTCCTGTGCTTTGACCACCCTCTGTACCTAACTCCCTTTCCACTTCATTCTTTATGGCAGCACCAGGGCCAGTCCTTGGGAAGCCCTGTAAATCTAGAGCAGTCACTTGACTGTTCTCGCTTTTGCTGATGTCTTGAGCTGCATATTGCAACCTGAGGTCCATCTCTTCATTTTTCAGCTGCATCATGTGTTCATTTTGTGGAACGCCTACATCTTCTGCAGGCTCCCCCACTTGGTCATCCTGAGCACAGAAGATAGATTTCTTTCCAGGGAGTGGTCTAGCAGATGCCCATCTGTGATCCGGACAATGGCTGTAAAGAGACAAGAATCAGGAACTTTCGTTAGCCATGGGAAGCATCATTGGGTTTTCCTCTATGCAGAGGCTGGACAGCGGAATCTTAGTGCCCTTGAAGAAGAATGGTTTAGAAGTCAGAACTAGTCAATGTTTTAGTCAAAAAGCGGATGGTGACATCACAATGTCTGTAGAATCTGAAACACTTATAAGGGCAAAAGCAAAATATATCCAGGTTTTCAAAGTAGGAGTAATAAATAAAGCCCAAGATTAGTAAATGTTATAAAATTCCTCCAGGTGGCACATAAATGTCAGGGCTAAGTAAATACACTATGTTATTTCAACAGCGTAGGCAGAACTGATGGAAAATTACAGGTGCTTGTTTTCAAAAATGCTTACAGAGCCAGACTATTGAAGCTAGAGGGGAAATGCAAAGCTAATAGGACCTACTTTAAAGGAAATGTTGCTTCTTAAAGAGGAAATTGTGGTCTGTGAGAGTGATCATCTGGTAGCAGAAGCAGGCAAAGGAAAATTCAGGAAATCTGGGTTCTGTTATTGGCTCTGCCACTGACTGATGGTTTGTGTCTGGTCCAGTCACCTTACCTCTATGGGTATAAACCAGGATTGGGAAACCTTTTCTATCCTGGGGGCCCATTTGGGATTTAATACAAGCTCAGAGGGGCACATACATGTTGGGGGCAGGGGTGCTTAAGGTGTGTGCTCAAGGAAAAAAGGGCCCAGGACAAGGATTTGTGCTATGGATCTGCTCCTTATCCTTCTGTGCATGACCGCATTTCAGCTCCCTTAACCTGAGCTCAGTTTTTCAGTGGTTGGAGGTGGGAACTAAATCCAGGGGCCAGATCCAGGAACTGGAAAGGGGCCACATAAAAAACTTGCTATGGGCCGCATTTGGCCCCCAGGCCTGAGGTTCCCCACCCCTGGTATAAACAGACGGATGGCAGCCCCGCCTCACCCCTGGGTGGCCTATCCATCTAAAGGCAGCTCGCCAGATGTGCAGGTAGAGCAGAGGCGGCATGCTCCACTCCAACCCCACTTGCAGTGCTCTGGAACATCCCAGAGCTTCACCAGTGGAGTAGGCCAGCCAAGCCTGAGGCACCGGCCTGAGATGGAGCTGCTGTCCATCTTCCCCACAGACGGTTGGTGCAGCCCTGCTCTTGGCCAACGGTTGCCCTGGCCAATGCCACAGAGTTTCAGGCAGCAGCCTAGATTGTTGGGTGATCCGCCCACAACTCTATTGTGGAGGAGAGGGGGGCACAGTGTGGGTGGATGGAGCATGAGCTGTGGCAGCCACCTGGTCCATATAACCCCAACCGAGGTGGCTCTGGATGCGGGGGACATGGAGCTGGCCACCCCCGGAGCAGCTCTAGGGGTGGCCAGGCCCAGGTCCCTCTAAAAACACCCTTTGTGTCCCACTTCTCCCATCTTTCAAAGTGGGATGTGGGAGACAGGTTATGTTTGCTGGCCTTTCTTAAATATGTTGAAATCTATGGATGAATTATTAATCTACTTACCACAAATCCTGTGTACTCAAGAAGAACGCTTAACTCAGGGGAAAACCAACCCTTGAGGTAAATAACCATGCATTCCCCAAAAGGGATGTATGGGCTTTGTCACAAACTCTTCATGTGGCTGCTGCTGGGGAGTTAGTCCAGGGGTGGAGGAATTTTGCTCAAGGGTTAGTATTTCACGTGGACAAGCCCTATTGTTAGTGTCCTCTGAACCCTCCTCTTTCTCCCCCTGCTGCAGACAGTCCTCCGGATGGGTAGCTCCTCCCTTTGACCGACAGGGGGCAGAAGATAATAAGACAATCTGCACATGCCTACTGAGCTACCCCTGCTCTTATCACCAGTCTGTTCTTCTGCCTCGGACTGGCAGGGCGCGTTTATCTTCGCTCCATCGGGAGCTGCTGGTGTTTTGAAGGGCACTCCCAGTCCTGAGACAGAATAGACTGGGTGCTCTCGATGGGGCCTTAAGGGCAACTTCTCCGTGCCGAGTCCCTGGGACCGGCACTAAGTCCCTGGCCAGCTCGCTCACAGTTGCCCGTGAGCAGGGAGCCGGCACCAGGACCTGAGGACTCCCATTTGCAGTTGCGCCTCAGTGAGCCCGTGCCTCCCCCGTCCCGAATGGACTATTGCAGGCCAGTGAGTCCGTTCCACCGGTCCCCCCCATCTCTTGCACGAGGGCGGCACTCCCGGCTCCTCTTCTCCCACGCAGCTGCGGAGGGAGAGAGGGACAGGATCATGGGAGCCTCAGACCTGAGGTAGGTTCTTTCCGTCTGTGGGGGATGGCGGTATATAGGAGTGATCCTGTGCCACAGGGTCCCTCTCTTCCTCCCTGGGTCCTCATTTTTTTCTATGCCTTTTGTCTCCCCTGTAGGCTTCCTCACAGAGAGACCTGGCTGCTACTGGCTTACCAACCCCGGCTGAGATGCCGTTCAACCAGTCAGACCCCTTAATTGCCCTTAATCATACTATGGGCAAAATGCTGGGCTCCCTGACCTGGCTCTGTGACAGACAGGGCAGATCAAAGAGAAAAGGATCCCAGGGAAAAGATAAGGCTCCTAGGTCAAAGAGGCAGTTAAAAAAGGCAGGAAACCCTCTTCGCCCAGCAGGTGGTGCTGCTCTCCGCCCCTTGGAATCTCCTCAGCCTTCAGACAGCTCTGCTGAGGAAGGGGGGAGGAGTGAGCTGGCCGCTGATTCCCTCAGGTTTCGTTCAGACTCAGAGACTCCCAGGAGTCCGAGTTGGAGGAGGGGGAGTGGCAGGCGCCCCTGGATAATCCTAGAGACCAGGACAGACAGTTCCCCTCTCAGTGTAGAAAGCAACTTCTGTCTCAAGTCATAAAATCTCTCCACCTGCAGGAAAAGCCTTCTAAGGGGGATTCCTTGGACTCTGGGGAGGAGGATGACAGAGACCTTATCCCCTCTGTTCAGGCTGGGGATAAAGGGTTACAGAGCCTTTGAAAAATTGGTTCTGTCAGAGTGGAAGTCTCCTGGAAGAGTTTTTTAAATGACCAAAGCCCAGGAAGTGCTCTATTCTTTTTCTAGAAAAAAGGAGGGCTTGTTTAAAAACCCGAAGGTGAATGCAGCTGCTGCCTCCCTTGCGAGGAAAACAGTGTTTCCTACTGAAGGGGACTGTTTCCCTAAGGACCCCACGGATAGGGCCATAGATGGGGTCCTGAGGAAGGTTCTGCATTCCACCGTGGCCTCCCTTAGAATAAACATCCTTTCCTCTTATGTTGCCCAGAGCTATGATGTCCTGGACGCACGAGCTGCAGTCCTCAGACATTTTGGACAAGAAGGCTAAGGTTCTCTCCTCCCACGTCATGTTGGCAGTTCCTCTTTTGACGGATGCCACCACGGACTCTCTCTCCTGGTCGGCCCATTCCGTTGCTCACACCATAGCAACAAGGAGGAGAGTTTGGCTACGTTCCTGACAGAGAGACCCCACAACCAAAAACTTGCTTGTAGAGGGCCCCTATAAAGGGTTTAGATTATTTGGATCTTCTTTAGACCTCCAACAATTTGGTACAAAAAGAAAATCCTTTCGCGGCCCAACCTTTAAGTTTGGCGGCCCCTCTTCCCCCTTTCCCAGGAGGAATCAGTCAAATGAAAGAGACTCTAGGAAGCCCTTTTGTTTCAGAGGGCAGAGCCAAAGTGGCGCTGGAAAATTCAAACCAAAAGAACCCACCCCCAGTCAGTCCAACAAACAGGCATGACTGGCAGGGGGACATGGAGATAGTGGGCAGGCTCCAAGCTTTCTCAGCCGCAGGGGCGGATTGGCCATTGAACCCACCGGGAGGATTCCTGGTGGGCCAGGCCAGCTGGGAGGGCCGCTCCCGCCCCGCGGCTTTTTATTTTTTTTATTTTTTAAAAAAAATGGTTGTTGGTCCCCCGCGGGGAGTGGGGAGGCGGGGCTCAGGTCGGCCCATTCCAGGCCACCACAGCCTGGAACAGGCCGGCCTGAGTCCCCTCCACCCCTCCCACAGTTTGGCCCCAGCGCTCCCTCCTGGAAGTATAAAAGCAACTTCCGGGAGGGAAAGACTTGTGGCCAGAGCGTGCGAGCGAGGAGAGGAGCAGGAGGCTCAGAGTGCTCTACGCAGCTGCTACAACTTGCAGCGGCAGAAGAAGGCAGCAGGTGGGTTCTGGGGCCACCTGGCTGGGGGCTTGGAGGGTGCGGGCGCCTGCTGGGGCTGGCTGTCCTTGCTTGGGGGGCGCAGCCTGGGGGAGCCCGGCTGGCCTTGCTTAGAGGTGGGGGATGGGGGGGCCTGGCCTGGGGGCCGG
>QEPC01009251.1:307291-328820 GCA_003113815.1 Sphenodon punctatus
AAATCAATAATGACTGTCGTTATTGTTATTGATTTTGTTATTTATCTTTGTTATTATTATTGCATTAATAATAATGAAAACGAGAATGTCATTATCATTATCAATATAATGAAAACAAAGTGCACACCCCTATGGGTTAGCCAGGGGTGTCCATGGCTAACTCAGAGAATTGGGGTTTCTGGGGAAGGCAAGGGGCAATCACACCAGAAAGGGGACAGGCCATAGGCAGTTCTCTCTCCCCTTTTCCAGTGAGGCCTCACCCCTATTCTAGAGCACTATGATGTCACAACACTGCACAAGGATGGGGTTACATCAGAAAGAACTGAAATGAGTATCCTCCACTAGTACAATTCAGTATCCGGCAAGATATCGTGGTATTATCCACTGAAGTCCAGTATCTGGTCGGATACTGAATGGTATCCAGTTAACATCTGGTAGCCATAAATGGTAATCCAGTAAATGGTAAGTGGTAAACGGTAATATTTAGTATTATGGTTTGGTGTTTAACCTCCGCAGTAACTGCACAGCTACTGGATATCCACCAAACTCTGTGGAATACCAGATATTAACCATGGATAATAAATTTGCCTCTGTTCTAGGATAGACGAGGGGAAAGGGAGCATGGAGACAGAGATACATACATTCCCATTTTACAGATGGAAAACTGAGGCTGAGAGTGCCCCAGACCACCCAGTAAGTTCAGGTCAAGAATCGAGCATGTGAGAATCAAAAAATCATATCATTATTGGGAGATGATCAGGAAATTGATCCCAGTTCTCAAGATGGCAAAATTACTTGCAAGTACAACTTTCGTTGCTCATTTCAGCCCTATATTGCAAAAATTGTGACTTCAGGATTCAGTACCCTGTTCCTTCAATTTACTACTCTATCCAGTATTTTATTACACAGTACTTTTGCAGTTTTCTTCTGCCTTACTTCACTCAGATGGTCCAATCAAATCCAAATCGACATTCAAAAATTCAAAACCACCCACTGAATAGTTCTGGCAAAGTTAACAAACAAGATGCTAGCTTGCTGCAGTCCAGGTTTGGTCTGTGCAGCCCCCACTCTTGTGTTTAGCATGTCCAGCTTATTAAATGGGCAGCTCTTGTTGGGTCTTTCATGCACTTGCAGGGAGCCCCCACTAGTAGCTCTAGTGAGAGCAAGAGGAGAGAGAGGGTCAGGAAGTGGTCACTCCTTGGATGTTCTAGAATTTCTGCCTGTGATTTTATGTTCCTGGTGGACCTGTACATGCAGAGGTGCTGCTCGCAACCTAATTGATGGGCCGCGGATACATTGGCAAACATTAGCCCAAATTCGCCCACATGGTGGCCTCCACGTTCTCCGAGAACCTGCTGTGAGTGGGGACTGTGGGTCTGGTGTGTGAAGGCCATGTTGCCGGTGGGTATGAACACCTAACAAACAGGCAGGTGGACAACCACTTGGTGTGGACTAATGTGGGCTAAAGTCTTGTTAACAAACAAAGAAGGCACCATCAGAAAGTTGGGTTACAGTGCCCTGCCCAGAGCTCCGATGATTGATTCTGGGAGGCAGGAGGCCCAGTTCAAGAATTCAACACTTTTTCTGGCTCCGAGATGTCTGCTCCCTCCTCCCCTCTTCACATTTCCCTCTCCAAAACACCTGCCAGGCAATAACAAAATCAATAATGACTTTTGTTATCATTATTGATTTTGTTATTATTTATCTTTGTTATTGCAATAACAATAACAAAAATGAAGAATTTTGTTATCTTTATCAATATAACGAAAATGAAGTGCACACTCCTAGTGTAAGCCCTTAGCCCATTGACCTGTCTCCATTAATAACAATTTAAAGCACCAGGTACACTTCTGGTGTTATATAAATGCTTAATAATAATGTCCCTGTTGGACTCCTCTACTTACCCATTCTGCGTGGCTTCTTTTTTTTTAGGCAACTCTGCTAAATAGAGCATGGCTGTAGTGGGAGGGGACTAATGGGCACCACAGCAGCTAACCATCGATTGATGATCCTGCTAGGTGCCCGATTCCACAGGTGACAGAATTGGGTTTTTTTATATCTGTTAGCATTCTTCATCTCCCTTTCACCCCAAACCCTTTATTATCTTTACTCTTTTGTTTCTCTCTTCCAAATCTTCTCCAATTTGGCTACATCCTTTTTAAGATGTGGACGTCCCAAGCTAGGCCTCTGCTGGAGTATTGGATCCATTAGTGTGAGTCGAGTGGCACCATTATTTCTGTGTTTTGTACACAAGGCTACCCTAGAATGTCATTTTCTTTTTGAGTAGCAGCTCCACAGTGCTAACTCCCATTCAGTTTGTGAGCCACTTTAACCCCTATACCATTCCCACCCTTGCTACTGCCTTAGTAATTTATCTCCCGTTTTGTATTTGTATTAGAAAGGTCAGGGAAAAATCAAACTTCAAGACAAATAAGCATTTAAATTAAAAAGTGATTATAATTTCTGCTTGCTTCCCTCCCAAAAATTGGGGTTAAACAGAAAGTGAGGATCAAATCCTGCTCTTCTAAATGTGCTTGAAGCATCCTTGATTGGGATTTTATGTGTTCTGGCTATTATAAGGTTCATTGGAATATCTGAATGAATGAATTTCAATTGAATTTCAGATCATTTGTTGCCTATTTGTGCAGTAGTAGCAGCTTAAATGCATCTTTCAATATCAGTCAGGGCCTTTGAAGTCATAATGACACCTTTGATTTTCAATCTGCAAATAAAGTCCTGGATACTAGGGATGGAAGACATCACACAGCAAGAAAACAATTGTGCGTGAAATATTCCTTTGGGGGCTCTGTAAGGCGATACGGTACAAGCCCAGTGCAATAGCAACAATAGCGTAGCAGCTCATAAGGAAGCTACTTAGAGGAGGATAGCTAAGCCTCGACTGATGAACATGATCAAAAAAATATAAATATACAATCTCTATTCAGCTGAAATATGTGAGTCTCCTCTTCAGTGTGGTTTTGGAATGAGCTAACAGAGGCAGCACTTGTATGAGCCAAACCCATGCTATATGAGAAAGCAAGATGGAAGCCACTGCTGCCACTAACAGACTTGCGCACTGGGGCATGCAAGGGAGGGGGAAGGATGGAGCACTTAGGCCATAAATGAATGGTGTTGCTCAGTCTCTCTTTCCCACTCTCTGGGGATCAGAGATTGCTTGATCCCATGTTGGAGGACCCAGGGGCCGATCCAACATGTGTGCACACACCAAACAGGCCGTGCATGCACCAAATGCAGAACATGCAAACTGTGCATAATATGCATGCCTCATTGGGCATGGTGTGCACATTGTGTACACATCCTGGGCATGGTGTGCATTCATCTTGTGGCAGTTGTGCATGTGCAACCTGCACATGATGTTGTACCCTGTTTTTGTGGTACTACTGAAGCCAACAGCCACAAAAGATGGCTGGAACTTGTGGTATCTGCTTCAGTTGAGGCTTTGAAGAGAAGTCTGGATGTCTCCTGCTTGCAACTCACATTTCCTGTCCCTTCCTCAGTACCCAGAAGAGGGGGCGGGGGGAATGTGTTGCCTTGCGGTTAGAGGACACAGCTAATGGGTGTGGGTTCTGGTTTTGCCTTGGTGGTGGAGGGGCTACAACAGAGTTGCTGTGATGCCTGAATTGCTGCCATGGGTACAGTGGTGGAAATGTTCCCTGTACTGGGTCCCCATACTGGATCTAGGAAACTTCTCAATAAACCATTGGTTTATCATGTCATATAGCTGTTCGGATTATTCACTGCAGATACTGTATTTGTTGAATTAGTCTGCTTTGATTTGGGTCTGGCAAAGCAAATACAAAGCACTTTTCATACCCACTTCATTTGAATAGTCAGCTTGAGTTTTTGGTTGGTTTTTCCATTCTTTTTTTCAGTCAATAACCAAACAAACAGTGTTTTCAGATATGACGGCTGCCGCCACGGCCACAAACAGCTCTTGGCCATGGCTGGAGCCGTCATTCCGGCCGGAACTTGACCCGGCTAATAAACAAACGTTACAGTGGTCAGGCCAGGGAAGGGGCGGGGAGGTGCACAAACGTGCATCCATATGTCCGCACCCCCGCGGTACGTGGAGTAGCCTGCCTCCCCCCAGCTGACGGGTGGCCATGGCAGCCCCCGCCGCCACCCTGGACCACAGCATATAAGACATCCTAACACACGTTACGGCACACTTTACACCCGGTCGGGCAGCTGTTCCCAGGTGGTGGTGGTACTTAACCTGAGCTGTGAGTTGGGGATTTCCCCAACTCACAGCCTGGGCTAATGCCAACGCCATTCAGGGAATGGCCCAGGCTAACATCTGGTGGCTGTTTTTGATGTTACGATAGCCCACATTTCCACGCAGGTCAAAGCATAGAAATGTGGGCTATCGTAATGTCTGAAAACTCCCAAAATGAAAAAACAGGGTCTTAATGGATGTACGGATATTCATTTTGGTGCAAATTTGGCTGATATTCAGAGTGCTATCCAACAATGTAAATAATATTTGTAATATACTGCGGGTCAATCATGACTCCAGGCTTAGGGACAGGCGTGCACATGAGACTTCATAACAAGTGTAATCTGTATTCAGGGCCGGCCTTAGAATTTGTGGGGCCCAGGGCAAAACTAAAATGTGTGATCCCCATGGTCCTGCTCTCCATAGCGCCACCCCTTTAACTTCTTCCTGCAAGACTTTGCTCCCCTACCCTAGTAGGGGTTGGGGGTGGGTCAGTACCGCACAGGAAGCAGCTGCCCTGGGGGCTCAGAGTTGCAGGGCTTCACAGAAATAGCCCATCCTGAGGCCCTAGGAGCTCTGGTTCTGAGGCTACACAGACTAGCCTTCCTCCAGGGCCCCCTTCAACCATAGGACGCGGACCATGGGGTCACTGCCTGTCTGGTCCTGCTTAAGGCCAGCCCTGTCTGTATTGTATCAGCAGCATCTCAGGAAGTATGTAGTAATCAACACACAAGAGCAGGTTCATCGTAGGCAACTGCCTAACTAAGGATCTATAGCTACAGATTCATATATGCAGAGCCAAAGTCTCCTTCAATACATACACAATATTTATGTATACAGAACCTGGTATTCATTTCAGCCCTGGTTCGGATGTCACCGCACCCTCACTGTAACCTCCCCAGTGTGTTCCCTTCAGCTGCTTCCTGTGGGTATTTTGGATATCTGAAAGCATCCTATGTTGCTATACAGCATCTAGCAAAGAAACAGCAATGCTTGCCTGACACAGATTCCTTGCAGCCAGGTTTCAATGGACTTGAAGTGATATTCCATGTCTCCATAGGTATTGGAGACAAACCTGTAAGAATCAAAGACCTGCACCGAGCCCCTTTTCCACCTGGCCCCGAGGGTACGTTCACCGTCGCCCAACCAGATCTCCACATGGACTATATCGTGGGGTTGCCTCTTTCCTGAAAAGATGAGAAAAACAAGATTCTTCAGAGGTGCCTTTGAAATTGCTTGGTGAACAGGACTGGTCTTCGGAAGAGGCAATAAGGGCCATTGCCCTGGGTCCTGCAGTTTGTGGGGCCCTGCAGGAAGTTCTAACCCTGAAGACCCTTCTCCTCTGGTCCTGAGGGGCCTCAGCTGTCCCATCAACGGTGCTGTGGTTCCTGTGGGGGCTTGCCTCCACTCCTGAGGTTTGTAGCACTGATGGGTTTTCCAGGGGCACCTGAAGAGCCATGTCAGGCAGCAGCAGGAGCTCCTGGGGCTTTCAGGGCCCACCAGCGGATGGGTAGCTAGACTGTGTTGGGGCAGAGAGGTGTGGCCTGGCAGTCAGGAAGAAGCACTGCTGGTGGAGGAAGTAGAACTTTCTCCCACCCATCGCATGCATGCACCCAGCCCTCACTCTCTTTCACACATACACAAAACTAGCCCCTGACCCGCCCCTCACCTCCACACAACCAGTACCCCACGTTCTCTCTCTCTCTCTCTCTTACACACACACACACACACACACACACACAACCAGCCTTCTCATTCACCCCTCTGTCACTCGCACACAACCCATCGCCTCTCACCTCATGGTTCCATACTTTTTAAAACCATGCCCCTTGTCAGTAGTAGCCGAGACCTCTCCCCTCTCACACACACATCAATACACGTTCCTCCCTCCGTCCCCCTTCTCACCCTCCTATTGCTTTCCTTTTCTTTCTCCCCTGTTCTCTGACTCTCTCCTCCTTGCTGCACCACCATTAGGGAAATTCCCCCTAGCTCAGACAGAGACGGGATAGGGGTTTGCCAGCTGTGCTCTTTATCACACCTCCCAGAAAAACATTTGTGCCCACCCACAGTTTGAGAACCACTGTCAGGAGACCCATAGTTAATTTCCCTGCTGTGACACAGACTCCCTGTATAACCTGGGCACAATGCTTCTCCAACACTAAACTCATTTGTAGTTTTGTCATTGATTTTAATGGTGAAAGATTGTTCCTTTAGTCTCTCTGGGGCCTCAGTTTCACATCTTTAAAGCCAATATTAAGAGTGGTATTGATAAGATAAATGCATAAATGGTCTTGAGGTGTTCAGATACAACTGCAATGAGAACTGTCAAATTACCTACAATAGATAAGGGTTCACTATAATGCGGACACTTTTCCACTCTGATTTTGGAATGAGGCTGGTTGTATGGAGGCCATCAAGGAGCCCATCCAGTGGTAAGAACTTTAACAGAACATGCTGGGTGGTTGTTGCTGTTTTTTTTATCAAAATATCACTGATGGACTTCAAGAGTGATCACCTACGCCTTCTTTCTCCAAGCTGAAAATGAATAAATTAGGGGGGGGGGGGAACCTGTCATCTAAACTGAACCAGGTATCCTTAATTTATAGTGCAAGAGGGCTGTAGAGTTTAACATAGTAGTTCATAGCTGGTGTACATGTGTAGTATACCCTCTCTTAGATTGGATGAATGGATGGAGTGCCTATAGAAATGAATTGACAGCTGAGTAGATAGAAGTGTACATGAGGTACATAAAATAAAGGAGGTATATGTAGGGTTAGATAAATAGGTAGATGGTTTGTGGGGTTTCGTGGGGGTATAGATTAATAGATAAACATTAGGGCTGAAACAAGCAGTGAGCAGGAGGATGCGGGGTAGAAAAAAATTGAATGAATAAATAAATACAATTTTTACTCATGAGTACTTTCACCATCTCTGAAACCGGATTGATTTCCCAACCATTTCTTGATACCAATATGATTTCTCTATTCTCACAATACTACAAGATACCGTCCCAATTTACCAATTTTCCATTTACTGTTTACCACGTACTATTCATTTACCACTTACTGCATTGCTGAGGGTACCATTTTACTTCTGAGTTTCTGTTTGTTGTTTCGGCATTTCTGAGCCAGTGTGCAAACAGCCCGCCCCTTAATACCCCCTGCCTGTCCAAATACAGTTTTTAAAAACAGTGCCTCCATTCCAGTGCCTTCAATCAGAATTGTTGTTACCTTTGCTTTGACCAATCTGCAACTGGATTGCAGTTTTGTAAAGGAATCTGTGTACTAGCCAATGAGTGACAAGAAAATACAAAGGAAAATGGAGTGCAGAGAAGATAGAAGAAATGCAGTATCAAAGCAGCAAATGGTAAATGGCAAAATGACAAGTAAATTATCAGTAAATTGAGAAACAAAATATCGATTGAGACATTCCCGAGTACCAAGAGGTTCTCAATTTGACTGAGACAATATTGGGAACTGGGATTTTGACGGGAATTCCCATTTTTCCAAAATCTCGTTTCAGTCCTTGAACATACATGGAAACGTATAGGTCTAGTAGACGGATAGAAAGTGGAAGGAGGTTAATATGGATGGATGAGAACACATGGAGATAAACAAGTTGATAAGTAGAGGAGAGCATGTGGGGATGGATAGATGTGAACACAGAAATAAACGGGTAACTCAATGGTCAGAGAAGAACACAGGAAGAGAAAGAGAGAGGCTGATGGGTGGGTAGAGAGGGGATACAGGATGTGGGGAGACATGGTTAAATAATTGTTTGTTGACATTACTTTCTACATTGAAGTACTTTCCCTAAACAAAGATAAGGTCTCCTGGCTTTATATGCTCCTCACTGGTCAGAGTGATGGGGAGGGTATCGTACTGATACGCCTGGTTACCGGGTCCAATATGGAAGCCCAATTCCAATTTTAAATCACGTGCTACTCTTCGAATCAGCCCACAGCAATCCAGGAAGAGAGGGGACTCATACTCTGGAGCTAGAGAGCAAGACAAATGCAACATCAACAGAGCAGGCTTTGGCATAAAATGATAAAACAACCTGTCCTCTTAGCACAAGCCCCAGGGTTGGTGATAGGAATAAAAGCAAGTAAAGATTCAATAAAAAACAGCTTTGAACAGTGAACCAGTTTGGTCTGTCAGCAGACAATCTAGACTGGAGATAAAAGGACTCCCACCCACAGGCCGCACCGTTGGCAATGCACAGTGGGGGCACATGCTCACCAGATTTTCTCTCAGCTGTTCTTCCCAAATGCCAACTCACTGACGCTGAGGAACAGCTAAGGGAATCTAAGGGAGCACTGTGAGGTAGTTGGGTGGCCTGCACAGCACTTCCTCAGATGATGGTTCTTTAGCAGCAGAGGGCACAGCTAAGAGGGGCTAAGGCTGGAGCACTGTCAGTTGGTCACAGTGCTGGATTCTGAGAAGTTGAGGACCCATGCGAAATGGTGGTGTGGGCCTGCTGCTAACATAGGAAAGTTTGACAGGCACACACTAACTCGTTCATTAGGAAAAGGAAGGTGGTGCTGTAGTTAATTTGATTCCCGTTGTTCAGTTAATATAACACCCCCTTCAGGCCAGGGCTGAGGCTCTCTACATTGCAGGCCCATACGTTTTACCTATGCTGTTATTTTTAAGTTTACTCCTGGGCCCAATGTGCTGGGGGCCCCCTCCTGAATCACTGTGGGCCTTCCACAGGCTGGGGCTCTTCGCCTTTGAGGCCCCATGGGCCTGTATTTTAGGTCAGTGCTTCGTTCTCACACTCATGTTGTCATTTTAAGTTTATTCATGGACCCCGTGTATTGAGGGCCCATATGGAACAGCTGATTACACAGAGCCTTGAATGATTGCATAATCTGCACTTGACAGAATCTGGTCCTTGGTGGTCAGGCAGCCCTTCCATTCACTTGGCAGAATTCTGGCCTCTGATCCCCTTTGCTGTGCCCTTGAGGGTGTGCTGATGGGGAAGTGGGAGAGGCACAGTTCAGTGTGTCAGGGATGAAGGAGCACTTGAAGGTGGACCGAAAACCCAGTAAGTGATCCCTTAAACACCCCTTGGGAATTCAGTTTGGGTACTGGAGGAATATTCAAATTCACACCACCTGCAATATCCAAATCCAAAGTCACCCCCCTTGCAATGTTGGCTGAATTTGTCACTTCATTGCTCATTGACATTTCAATTCGTTCTTTAGCAGCTTTGGCACTTCACATGACCTGGGTTAACCAATCAATGCTTTGCAAAAATGGTCCCAAAAGAATCACCAAATAAAGAATTAACCAATGACAAAAATCCAAGAAACAGCAAGCAGTCCTGAAGACTTAGAAAGAGGATCTCATTTTGAATTCCAATAATTAGTTGGCTTCAAATTCAAACTTTCAAATATGGTGGGTGAGTGAATTTGAAGTTTGCTTTGAGTTTCTGTTTTAGCCCTGGCAATAATGCTGAGGTACATGCATGGGGCAGGGCTACTGAGAGTTTGTCAGCTGAGCTATATAAGCATACATAAGATGTGCAGTGCTGGGTCAGACCAATGATCAATCCAGCCCGGCATCCTGTCTCCAATAGTGGTTGACTTCAGTTACTTTTGTTAACAATAGGTCACAATGGAATGATCCAATCCCTGCAATTTTTCCCCCAGCCCACAAGAGTCAGGTATCTCATCCCCTGACCAACTTGACTAATTGCCATTTATGAACCTATCCAACTTATCCAATCCTTGAACTCAGCTATGATCTTGGCCTTCACAACATCCTCCGGCAATAAGTTCCACAGCTGATAAAAGTGAAGAGCCTCCAAGGGGAAGGCGGTTGTTCTTTACCTATCCTGATGATGAACAACAGGAAGGAGCAGCCAGCAGCCCTTTTTGAACCTAGGTTTCTCTTTTATGTTTTATTTGCTTGTGTCTTTGTTGTGTTAATTTGGATGCATTCCCTGGGGATAAAGAAAACCCAAGGAAGCTGTCTGTCTCAGTGTGGTGTCTTTCTGGAGCTGATTGTCAAGCCACATGTCTTAATTTTCAGCCACCTACAATCCCTTCCCAGAAAGGAAATCTGGCTAGAATGGGCAGCACTTACTGCCAGGCTCATGGTACTTCTTGATGTAAGGCACTCCAATGTAACTCCTTGCCAGCTCCAGAAATTTCATCCGCAGCTGCCACCGGATTTAAGGATGCTGCAGCCTTCTCTGTACAGACAGCTTCCTCCCCATGAGCAACTGGAGATCCTCCTGAATACCAATACAAAGAATACAAAATACAGCTGCAAAACACTGCTGGTTTTCTTTACCCCTTAAGATGAACCCTTTTTCCCAGATAGTCTCAGAGTCAGTGTGAATCTGGCTGAGCCTCAACTTTGCGATCCTGCTTGGCCCTGTTTCTCTGACCGAGGATGTGCTAGGTTGATGTGAATGCCCAGGCGGTCCTTCCTGGAGGTCATGATGACCTTCAGGAATTTTCTCTGTACTTTTTTGTTCACATAGAGTGTGTCTGATTGGTTTGAACAGGCTCATTGTTACAGCTAAACGGCTTTCTCTTTAGTAGTTTCCAACTTCCTGGTTTCAAGAGCAACCTACTGCAATTGTCAACTATAGAGTAGCACAGGAATCACACAGGGTGGGAGGAAAAGCAGTCTTGCAATGTGAAGTATTGAAAATATTTGCAGCTGGTTCTATTTTCTCTTAGCAGAGATTCCTAGTTGTAAGTACTGGGAGGGAATGTCAGGATTCATAGAGTCTATTTCCAGCTCTGCTGTTGTTCTGAAAATCACTTACTACCCTGCTAATATATATATCCCTGAGAACTCTGGGAAGGCTCCCTATGATCAGGGACCTGTATTCTCATGGTGTTTTCCCCATTGGCGACAATGGGGATATTGCAGTGAACACAGGTCCCAGCCTTTATGATACAGATCCACCTTGTGATTAGATGTCCATTGTCATACTCAGTGGCTTTGGAACTGAAAGAGTAGTTTGTTCACGTAAGAGATAGGGATAGAGGCTGTGATCCACAAACCATTATTCCAGAGTAGTAAAGGCTTCAGTGCGTCTATTCTGGAGGAAGTGGGTTGTGGATTGTGGCCGAAGTAGTTCAGATGATCTCTTTTATTTGACCAAATTCTTTTGGTGAGAGAATGCAACCTTGGTCCAGGCAGCACAGCTGTTCCTCTGCCGTGTAAAATGTCAGAACTGCAGACGGAGCAAATATAGGACACACATATATATATATATATATATATATATATATATATACACACACACACACACACACACACACAAAGGCATTGCAATTACATAGGAGGGAATGGAACTGTTAGAGAACTATAAGGCATTAGCATTTCAGACACTTCATTACAGCGAGGGAGAAGCAATAGTGAAATGGTAAGCAAAATAAGTGTAAATTAGATATCTAGATAATAGCAGGCACTTGAATGGGAACACTTGTAGGCAGCTGGCCTTTCAAAACATTTAAATACAATGTGAAGGAAGTGCATCAAGGATAGGTGTAAGCAGCATGCTGTCTGTTACACCCTTGTAGAACAGGGGTAGGGAACCATCCTCAGGCCCAGAGGCCAAATGCGGACCACAGATTAGTATTATTTTATTTGCCCCCTTTCCACTTCCTGGATCTGGCCCCTGGGTCCAGTTCTTACCAGCAAGCGCTGGAAGACTGAGCTTGGAGTAAAGGAGAAGAGAGGAGACCATGCACACAAGGACAGGAGGGGTCAGATCCACGGCATAGATCCATGATCTGGACCTTCTTCTTCCTGAGCACACCCCTTAAACCCTCCCACCCCAACCTCTATGCAGCCTTTGCAGCTTGTGCTAATTTTCAAAGTGGCCCCTGGGAGGGAAATGGTTCTACATGCCTGGCTGCTATAGAGGTATACAAAGCCCAAATCTTTATTTAGCCCATTGGTTTTTGTGTCCAGGAGAGTGATGAATTCTGGTTCCCAGGCCTGTCTTTTTGAGGTGTTGAATAGGTTCCTTTTCAGGGCACGGATTGAGAGATCAGAAATGGAGTGGTGGTTCTGCCAGCAACGAAATAAAAGGCAGAGACAAAGTAGTTCAGATGATCGCTTTTATTGAGCCAACCTCTGTACTATATTATACAAGATTTTGAGCCACAATTAAAGCACTGAACAATTGAATTCCATTGTTAGCCACTGGGTGGCAGTACAGAGTTTTTTTTAATCCCCTCACACCAGTCTTGGGAGCGCCAGGCTATCTCCAGAAATCTCTTTCATTCAAAGATATTTTATTAGTGACTCATGCAGTTCATACATCCTTGTTGCCCTCTTTTTTTGTTGCTAACCTAAGGGCTTGTACTGCATGTTTCTCAGGGAACAATGTTTTACTAAGGCTTGGAAGCTGGCCACAGACACAGAATAAGAGCCAAGCTAGGTCTTGCAGCTAAGGAATGGTCATTTGTTTTAATTTTTCTAGGACTGGGTTTTTATTTTCTAACCATTCTATGCAGACGTGCCAGCTCCATTGCTTAAACATACAGGGGGAGAAATTAACAGGTACTCAACACCCAGAGGTGCTGGGTCACTGCTGTCCCTCAGCACTGTGTGTGTGTGGTGTGTGTGCATGCGTGTGTGCATGCATGTACATGTGTGGAACCCAGCCTGAGGGCTCATAGGGCTTTCAAAGCACTACACCCAAATTCCTCCAAACTTCTAGCAGCTCACAGCATGGAGGCACGTAAGCAGGTTCCAGGCCCCATCTCTAGGGCACTGTGTGTATGTGTAATGTACATACATGTACATGTGGGTACGTGTGTGAACATGCACACACATGTGTTTGTGTAATGCACAGGAAAAGCAAATTGCCAAAATGTCATTTTAATTTAAAAAACAAAAAACAAAACATCTGATCTCATGATTTCCATTCCAGTCTCATGATTTCACAACCTGGACTCGTGATTTTTAAAAAGGGGATTATAGACATACTGAATTCTTGCACCATTCATTCCCGATGCCTTCTCATTTGCTTCCATCAGCTCCAGTGTGACCCTTTTTGAGACATATCAGTCCTTGAGACAGGAAATACCTTTTCTTTCTTTCTTTTCATTTAAAATTGAGAAGACACAACAAGCTCCTGGATTTTGGGATGTAACCCAAGAAGCCCCAGCTCACTGGAGTCATGTCACATCCAGCCTGCCAGAGAGGCTTAGGTGAAATCAAAATCAAAGTCTCAGGTGTGGCTGGCGGGGGGGACGGGGGAGTAAACAACAAAAGAACCCAGCCATTGTGTATTGCCTTTCCCACTGCTCAGGTTTCTGGCAGCCAGAGGTTTAAAAAAAAAAATCCTAGTAGCATTGTTTATGTGGGACTCACCTGCCTGCCTGTCTCCTGGCAGATACACATTTAGGCTCATATTCCCATGTGGCAAAGCCTCATAGCAACTGTTCTTTGTCACCTGGTGCGCATAATCACAGGGCTGGTGCAGAGGAAGCAGGAAGCAAAGCAGGTGTTTGTCCAAAAACATGGTTGCAGGTCTGAAGAAAACCTCCACCTCCTGCTTATCCAAGCTTGTTACGAAAAGAGCTCATTATAAGCTTTCTCTTGCACCCCACCATGGAGGGACTGACTTCCTTTCTCGTGCAAGTACACATCACAGCCACGCATTAGTTATTTGGCTCTTGGTCCTTTGTTAGCCTGTTGGCTTACAGGAGGGGAGGGATACGGGGATTGGCCTTGAGGCCTATGTAGTCCTATTTCCTATCTTTAGTCAAGGCTAGAGGAAGATGCAGAAACCTGCAGTAAGCAGAGTCTTCTGGGAGAACTGTGAGATACCATAGAGATATGGACGGCTAGAGGGAAGATAGGTCTATCTGCAGCACTCTATGGTGTCTGGGACTCAGTCTGGATGCACCATTCAATCACTAATTTGGACAGAGCTTAATCTGAATTAAAATAAACCCTTGAAAATTAGGTTTCCAGAACCCAGTTTAACTTGGAATTCAGTTTTAGTAATTTGGACTAAAGTGTTCACACAATCTCCTTAATAAATAAAGAGCCACTTAAACCGAATTACTGCATGTGTAAAAACACCCTAAGAGCGTTTTCACATGTCCATTTAAATAGGAATTAAATGTCAAACTAATCCTTGATAGTGTCCATGTGAACAACTATCAAGAATTAGCCAACTAATCTTTGTTTAAAGCCACAGAGTTCAGCATAAAGACCTGACATCATCTCTGGGCATTTCCTGCTCTATTGTACATAGGGGCACGTGACTGTGGAGCGATCGTATTAGCTCCGTCATCGTTCTGCAATGCATGGCGGAAGCCAAGTTTAAATACCTGCAGAACAAAGGGATGAGTTTCCATTTTCTTCAACTCAGAAATCAGAAAAGTGAAGAAAATCAGATTTTCTTCAATCCCAGAAATCAGTGCGCTGAGCACAGACGAAAAGCACCATGGGATTGAAATTCCTCCTGGAGACTAAAACCTGATTAACAACACGGTTGTGTTTAGGGATGGCAAACCAAGGCAAATTATGGATTTGGATCCATTACAGATACGGATCGATCATTTACAGTTTTTATTTCGGGTACAGGTTCGGTTTACCCATAATAAAAACTAAAAAGCTCATTGGAGCAGTGCTGGCACCGCTCCAATGAGCTTTAGTGCAGGGGAGGGGGAGCAGGTAGGGGGAAGGGGCCGGGGCTGAGGGGAGCATTCTGGAGGACCAGGGGGCAGTCCTGGTACTTACCCAGCACTGGTACTTACCAGGTGGTGTCGGCGCCATCTTGGGAAAGGGCACCCATTCTGAGCATGTGCAGCACTACTGCACACATGCTCAGAATGGGTGCCCTTTCCCAAGATGGCGCCAACACCACCGGTGCCATCTTGGGAAAGGGCTGCACATGCGCAGAATGACCATTTCGGCTATTTTGCACAGGCGCAGTTCTTTCCTTTTTTTTAAAAAAAAAAGTGGCACGCAACAGGTGGCAGCTGAGCTGAACACCGCATGAGGCGAGCACAGGCCGGAAGAGTGGGGAACCCACTGGGTAAGTACCCACACTGCCCCTCGGCCCTCCAGACTGCTCCCCTCAGTGCCCGGCCCACTCCCCAGCACTCCCTCCACTCCCGCTGATCAGCGGGGCCAGCCCCTACAGTGCTCGAAAATTACAAGTGAGGGGGCTGTTATGGATAATTATGGCTGTTATGGATAATTACAGATCATTATCTTGTAACCCCTAGACTCTGAAATAAAGGACAGTGACAGTAAAAATGTGGGACATTTGTTGGATTTATGCAATTTTATGCAAATGTAATATAGTTTCTATAAAACAAACTTGCTGAAAGTCCTGGGAAATACAGGACACTCCAACAATTGGTGTTTTTAGACTGACGTGGGGCTACCTGCCCTTGGAGCTGCTCCAGGGTGCACCCCCACATCTGCATACTCCCCGCCCAGGCTGGGTCTGCTTGAGAAGGACCCAGTTAGTTCCCCATGCCGTGGGCCGCCCATGCAGTGCACCTAGGGTCGCCACCTATGCACATTTCTTAAGGAACACTTGTGAAAAATACATGTTGCAGGCCCTGCATTAACACCTGAGGTGCCAATGCAGGCCCTAGAACATGTGTTTTTCATAAGTGTTCCTTAAAAATGTGCATAGGTGGCAACCCTAGGTGCACCCCACACACACACACGCACAATAGAGTTGCGGGCAATCACCCAATGCTGTGGGTTGGCATATGTGTTGTCCGGGGCAATGAACAGCTGGAAGCGGAGCTACAGCGTGGGTCCGCACATGAGATGGAAAGCTGCTCTGCTTTGGGCCAATGTCCCGGGCTTGACCAGCCTACTCTGCTGCCGGCACTCGGGATGTTCTGGAGCACTACCAGCAGGCTCCACTTGCACATCTGGAGAGGGTGGGGCTTTAGATGCCTGGGCCACCCCGGTGTGAAGGGCAGCCCATCCGTCCCTCTGAAAACACCCAGTGTCTCTGAAAATCTTGTAAAATCTGAGACACTTGTGTGGTACACCCTTTGTGTTTCCTTTCTGGGCCGTCTTTAAAAACACAAAGTCCTGTAAATCAAAACTGTGGAAAGTCCTCAAAAATCTTGGATATCCTGGAAAATACCAACGTCCCAGCAAATCCAGGGCACTTGCGAGGTATGTTTAGCAAGGGCATGCAATGGCACGCATATGCAGTTCTTCCAGAGGTGAATTAAGAATTCTTTGTGATCTGGGTCCAAGTCTTGGCGGTGCAGCAGAAGGGGACCAGGGGTGTCAATTCATAAAAAAAAGATCACCTCGTCCTCATCCCATGGGGCCCAGGAATAAATTAGAAATATTATAAGTGTAACATATGGGCCTGCAGTGCAGAGAGACCTGGTCCCTGAAGTGGTGTTATGTTTAATTGGACATCAAAGAAGAATTATGAATTTCCCATTTCTAATGGGTGAGTCAGTGTGTGTCTGTCAAAGACGTCTAAATTAGGAGCAAGCCCACACCACCATTTTGCACAGGGACCCAATTTCCCTGGATCCAGAACGCCTTCCCTGGCTTCAACTCTTTGGCCCTTTTCACACGGGCGGCACCCATGCATGACACCCAGAAATCTGAGTGTTCATGCATGGGTGCATCTTGTTTGAACCATGCAGCAGCTGGATGGGGAGGTGGGTGTGCATGCGTGTGCGCTCCCACGCGCACACACACACACCTATCTACACCCATCCCCCACACACGGAGGCATCAGACAAATCGGAGGTGCCTCCGCGCGTGGGCAATAGGTAGCAGTGGGGGTAGGTCAGTGTGCACCCATCAGAACTTCCCGCCCACCCAGCGCACACGGACCACGGCACATACCAACACACACACACACACGTGCCACAGCCTGTGTGAAAAGGGCCTTTTGACTAAACTCTGACTTTGAGTCCTGGTTACCCTCTGTCCACTCTCCCTGACTTGTTGCTGACCTGACTGGGTCCCAATTTTGCAAAGACTAGGGTCCTGATCTCCAGCACAATTCATGGGTTCACATGAACATGAGTTTGGAAAGATAGCTAAGTAGTTATTTTAACATTACTGAGTGTATTGTTCCTCCAAGTTGAAGAAACTGCATCCAAAGTCATTGTTTGTGCTGCAGGAAGCCGTACAAACTAGGTGTGTCTAAATCAGATCAAAATCATGAGCCAATTTATAGAGAAAGCAAATATTGTCCCAAGGTGGTGGCATCTTCCTGTTGGATGGCCCATAGTGGCTGAGGCGGATACTTGTCTGAGATTTGACAACTAGGACTTCCAGCTCATGTTAAAAGTAAAAAAAGTGTTTAAAAGGATTAAAAGTTGGTTATATGTAAAGCACTCCAAGTGCCGTGGCAGGGGGGCACTATATAAAAATAAAGAATGTATTATTATTATTATTATTATTATTTATTTATTTATTTATTTATTATATGCAGTTAAGTCTCCTGGCTTAAGATCCAAGGATGTCTTGTTCAATTCTAAGCATGTTGGCCAAGGATAAAGTCATCTAGGGACATCAGGGTTGAAGTAACTGGAAGAACCAATGGCCATACACCATAACTAAGGTGTATTGGCAGGAGTGTAGCTATATACACCGTAGCCTGTAATGTGTGCAGAGTACACTCTGTGTGTGTAGCTGGCACAGTATTGGTGTCAACTACAGGAGATTTTGGGTAGGGTTGCCACCTCCTTCCAGGAGGAAACCTGGATGGCCCAAGGTCATGTTGGAGGAGGTGGGCCAAAAGAGCTGCCATGCCCCTTTCTGATGCAACCCCACCCCTTACAGAGAGTCATGATATCACAATGCTCCACAGGAGCCGATATTGGAAAGGGGGTAGCGGAGTGGTTGCCTCCAGAAGCCCCAATTCTCTAGGTTAGCCATGGGTGCCCCTCACTGACACACCACCACCACCACCACAATGGGGGCTTTGTCTGGAGACTCTGAGTCAAACCCTGGAGTCTCCAGATGAAACCTCAAGAGGTAGGGAAAGCTCCTTGTGGGAAGGTTTTTGGGAAGGGGACTCTGCTTCCCTCAGGGGCCCAGAGTTTTCAGGGGATAAGCCCCTCTGCCTTTGTGACCCCTCCTACCTCCCCACTTCAGTGACCCTCATTTCTCCCTTGCCCTGGAGGCAAGTCAGGAGGGGCCATTCCCTCTTCTGAGCCATGGCCCATTCCAATATAACGATGACCCTGTGTGCTGGCTTGGCAGTGACCCTTTTTACATGAGACGCACCCATGCATGCCCATGCAGGTCCGCTGTGTGGGCATACTTGGGTGAGTCTCATTTGTACAGTGGGTGGGCATGCGTGTGTGTGTGCTCCCGTGAAACATGCATGCCCACCCACTTCCACCCATTGCCCACGCACAGAGCAACCAGCAAAAATGCTGGTTGCTCCATGCTTGGGGGATGGGTGTGCATCCATATACACCTGCCACACACACCACCACATTGGCACGCACACCGACTGCCCCCTCGGCCATGGCCTGTTTAAAAAGGGCTAGTGAGCTGGGACACCAGCTGTCAGTCTTTGCTGCAGACTGAGTCTCTCATTACTGTACAGGCTAAAACCAACAGTCTCCAGTGCACTAACATTCAGGCTCTTTCCATGCCTGCCTCGTCTCTTTCTGCACCTGTCCCTTTCTCACTTTGAAAAATTCTATTCTTCGTCAAAATCTGTGGCCTGTCCTGGTCATTGTTTTTCTTGAAGATCGATACCTTGACCTGGTTTCAAGGCTTGGAACGAAGCCTCCAAGTCTCTTTGTTTGTGGGGACCGACAGGAGCCCATTGCGCTTTTTCGGGCGATTTAACACAATCCCACATTGGCAGGGCTCTTTCGTACCTGTTCTTTGTTACAGGTGTGTTCTTGGCAAGCGAAGAGCTCCTGAGAGCCTCTCCATTCTGGGGTGGGGGATGTCTCTTGAGGGGGGAGCAGGAGACTTTCAAAAGAATAAAGGCCAAAGGGGACATTTTCAATAGGAAAGGGCTGGAGAAAGCCAAGGAAGGGTCCCGTCCTAGAACTCCTCTGCGAATGCATCTCATTCCTGACTCGCCCACATCCTTGATGCAGCCAGAGTCTCCCATTCTGAGCACCTCACCACAAACTTTTATGCAGCCTGTGGAGCTTGTACTAATTTTCATACTGGCCTGTGGGAAGAAGAAACTTCCCCACCCCTGCTCCATACTATAGTGAGTGCGACTGGGAGGAGGCAAAAGTTGGGAACACAACTGGATCTAGATTTAAGACAACTTGCCCAGAGGATAGGCCTTGGTCTTTACAACGTTGAACATGAACATTTGCACAGCGATGCAGGCTGGGAGTCTAGGTGCCATTCGTGACCTTTTTTGCTAGCCTGCTACTGAGAGGGACAGAGGAAATGTTTCCTGTCCCCCCAGTGAAATCTCTCATTCAACACAGATATGTTGCTAAAATTCTCTACTCAAGGCTACCCAGGACTCCCCTGGGAATATTAACCAATATTAATATGGCTAATATTCACCCTATGGCAGAGTGCCAGAACAGGCTACGCACCATTTCAGTCTTCAAACAGAGCTTCAATAGGGCACTGAGTAGCATTTTCAGTGTTCACAGAGCTTTACAATCCTTAACTCGTTCACCTCACAACAACCTTGTGAGGTAAATCATAATTATTCCCAATTTACAGATGGGGAAACTGAGGCTGAGAAATAGTAACTTGCCCAGGGCCACTTGCTGCATTCATATCTAAGATGAGACTTGAACCATAGGCGCTTTTCACACAGACATTCTAACACTGATAAATTGGGTGCTACATTTTATTATACATCTTGCAGGGCACCCATAAAGCACACCTGCAGCCCTGCAACATGTATAATAAAATGTAACACCCATTTTATCAGTGTTAGAGTGTCTGTGCAAAAAGGGCCATGGTCTCCTAGGTCTAAATAGTAATACAGCACCTTACCCACTTGGCCACACTGGCTCTTTTGGCCTCTTGTATAGGAAATGTCATCAGGAATGCCCGAGGCTGCAGGTCACAGCCCTCCATAGTAAGGGTGAAAGGCAGGGTGGCTAACAGCTGTTGAACCAGACGCTGCCAGCTCACTGTGCTTTTTGTCCCGAGTTCAGGTGCCTACCCCCAGGACAGCCACACCTCACATTAGAGGCTTCCCCTAGCTCTCTGGAATGGTGGATGAGTCCTTACCGTTACACCCTGCTAAATGCCTATCGGGGGGTGGGGGTGGGGGACTCCTTTAGCTGTTGCCGGGACTAGCACTTAGCATTGAAAATAATGGGACTCACACCTGTGCTTAAATACTCATTCACAAGATCATTCAGGGTATTGCAAGCATATGAGGGTGTGGGCAGGCACACAGTCAGGAAGGGGTTAAGGTACACCTGAGCTAGCTCACAGCTGACTGTACTGTCACCACACCCTGGTGCAGGAGAGAAAGAGGAGACGTTTCACCCCAACAAGGTTATAAGAGGTGGGAGAAGGAAGGAGGAAAAAGTGAGGGTGGGGAATTATGCAAGAGGAGCACTGAGATGCTTGAACAAGAAACATAAAGACGGGCCGTTGTCCCCCACCCCGAAAAGAAGACACAGACACTATTCTTGTGGGGTAAATCAGGCCGCACCAAAACTTTATTAAACCAGTCGGGGGAGGAGGGGGCTATGCCCCTCCGGGTCCTGTCTACCTTAACTGTTAACTGCTAACTCCGGTAGAGTAAACTAAGCGGTCTGATGTGCCTCAGTACCGCAACAGTGCTAACTATAGCTGCTGCAATGTCACACCTGCCCGGCCGCCCCCAGCCGGATCAGGAGGCCGTTGCCTACTGTGACCCAAGGAAGGAAGTGAGGGCAGTCCACGAGGACCCCGGACCGCCCTTGTCCTAGGGCCCCGCGACCCGGTCCCCTCCCTCCTGGGTCCTACGTGACATTGGCCGGGCAAGCTCTAGCATTCACGTGGACCCCATCTCGTAAGAAGATGACCTGGATGCAGACTATCCCTACCGTCTAACTTAACTAACTCGCAGGACCCCTGCCACTAGACTGCCAGCTTTGCTTGGCTAGTCTCGCCCCCACCCCCACCCCACCCCTGACTCACCAAGAAAATGGCTCAAGCCTTTTGGAGCGCCTTAAGGTAAAGCTCGAGCCCCTCATCAGACAAGTGAACCCCATCGGGCCGATATAACTCGGGCCTCGAAAACCTAATCTCTGGGTGCCTGATGGTCTGCCCTCCCATATAAGTCACCAGCTTTGCCACTTCTTTGTTTACCTTCCTTCTGGCCCTATCCACTCTACTCGGGCGCACG